>ML802478.1:225242-249566 GCA_009831015.1 Picea engelmannii
CACATTTCACATCAAAAGTGTACATGTTTTATAAAACAACACAATGCATGTTCATTATATAAGAGATGCACATTATTTGAATTAATTATTTGGGTGATTTTGTGATCCAGATGGATGTCGGTGGCCTCCCACCTATTCCAACTGGTTCATTTTGGCAGTTATTTTGTAGTTTTTGGGTCCCAAACTTTTGGGGACATTTTGAGGCCCTAAACAACGTTTTTAGGGCTCGTCATAGTTATACTATAGACAAAGTTAGATTCTGACGACAACATGTGTAATCCTCGGATATACCTTTCCAATGGGCTATCACGCACCTAAAATGGAGATTGTATGCAAAAGTTACGATCCCGGGAAGTTGTACTAACTTACCCCAACGGGGCCCACATGACTTTTGGCACTTCATCTCCTAGGGTTAGGTTTTTGGATGTCTAGGGTTTTTGCATTCATGTTTATTGTAAAAAGGCTTGGAGGGCCTCATTGTAACCATCTTCTTGTGAATGTGTGCAACCGTCACAACTCTTCTTAGAGATAAGCCACCACCATTCTAGCAAGCTTTTTTCAGTCTGCATTTTACAGTTTCAACATATTTCCTTATTGAATATAAACCAATTTTATTGTATCGCTGTTATTGTTCCTTGTGTTCTTTGTTAAGAATAATAATAATCTGTATTCATTTCGTTTTTCTCATAAAATCTAGATCAGTGGTATCATAGAAGTTTTCTCCTTGTCGTTTTTAATGCATGTCCCCAACGATGTCATGGTACAAAGAATTAGGTCTTCAGCTTGTTTCTCTTGAGGACAAAAACTCTCACACGCCCAAGCGACCTCTCATGGTGGGAGAAAAGAAAGACGACGAGACAGGAGATCCTTTCAAAATGTTGCTCTAGGAATACCTCATGCAATAGAGGAACGAGATGATGGATAGTTTTGCACAAATCCTTCGATAACTACCAACATGCGATGCATATTCCTCAAGCGGAGGTGCCACCCCCTTCAAGGTACAAACAAACTTTTATATTCCTATATTTTAAGGTCAGATAGACATAGATGTTGTAGACAAATGGTTGAATCTGCTAGAAGGGTATTTTTTTGTCCATAACTTTTTGAACAAAGAAAATATTACTTTTGTGCTCCTCAAAGCCATTCTCCATGTCAAAGATTGGTGGGACACTTTCTATGAGAAAAAGGAAACAGAGGAACCCCTGTAATCACATAAATAAACAAACTACAATACATAATAATCATCAATCAAAACAGTGAGAGAACACTTATTTGAGACATTTAACTGGCTCATTTTGGTAGTTTTTAGTTTGGCAGGCCCTGAAAAAACTGTCAAACTAAAAAATGCCAAAATGAGACAATTGGAATAGGTGGGAGGCCGCAAACATTCATCTGGATCAATCCTCCCCCCTAAGGAATAAATGGTCTCCATTGCGTTGAGTTCCCCCATCAGATGAGGAAATTTCTGCTGAATTTGGCGCCGGGTGAGCTACTTGCCTTGGTGCAGGAGCTTCCTTGCTTTGACAACTCGATAAAGATGGATCCTATATTGTCGAGTTCCCTTGACCTGTGTGTCCACAATTTGATCACTTGATGCTTGTTGTAGGAAGTTAGGGTTGATCTCTATGAGTGTCAATTGTTCTGTTATCTTTGAGGTGTCCAATAATGGTGAGAAATATAGTCGAAGGATATCCATGTTGAACACTGGGTGCAGGACAAGGAAAGGGGGAATGTTGAGCTCAAAAGCATTTTCTCTCATAGCCTTGGTGATGGTGTAAGGTCCATAAAAGAGTGGACAAAGCTTCCGATGGGGCCTTGTAAGGAATTATTTCTGCAAGTGCAACCAAACTTTGTTTCCCACCTTAAACTTATGTGGCCCCCAATGTTGATCATGGCGCTGCTTGTACTTGGCATTGGACTTTTGTAAAATAACCTGAACCTGTTGGAAGATGTGTTGGATTTGCTCAATGAACTGGGTAGCTTTTTCAACTTCTGTTGGAGTAGGTGACGAGTCGGTCAGGGTGGCCGCAAGGGGTAGTGCGACATCCATGGGACCCAATGGTTGGAATCCCAATCCCACCTGGAAGGGGTTGTGGTCGGTTGAGCTATGTAGTACTCGGTTGTATCTATGTTGAACATATGGAAGACTCTCATCCCATGTGCAAGGGTTCTTGGAATTGTACATGTGTAGGATATGCACGATCATCCAATTGAAGACCTCAATTTGGCCATATATATGGGGGTGGAATGCAGTGGATTTAGTGAGCTTGGTGTCCAGCAGTGACTAGAGGCTTGACCAGAATTTGATGAGGAAGCATTTTTCCTGATCTGAGACAATGGTTTATGGGATTCCAAAATGTACCCATACTCATTCAAAACAAGATCTTAGTAGTGGCCTCCACTGTGATTCTCTTCTTCTAGGCGACTAGAATCGCCATCTTGGAAAAGCGATCAACAACCACAAAAACACAATAATTTCCCCTTTTGGTGGACGAAAGGCCCAACATGTAGTCCATTGAGATGGATTCCCATGGCTTGTCAAGAATAGGAAGAGGGGTGTACATGCCCTGTTTCTTAGTGGTCGGTTTGGCAATGGTGCAGGCAGTGTGAGACCTAATATACTTGCTAACGTCCTGTCAAAGTTTTATCCAGTAGAAATGTTTCTACAACACTGTCACGGTCTTTTTGACGTCAAAGTGTCCTGCCACCCTACTGTAGTGGGATTCCCAAATCAACTTCACTCTCTCTCTTGATAGAGCACAGAGATGGCCCAAATGGCACAACAACCTGTCCTAAAGATGGAAATTGTTGACAATTGATTTTGCACCCAACATTTGGTAGGTGGTAGCGAAGTCAGGGTCTGTCTCATAGAGGTGGGGCCACCAAAGGTATTGTGGCCACAAGAGTCTAGCACTGTGGTGAGTGTCGTGACTGGAGGTCGGTTGAGGAAATTAGTGAACCGATTGGTACTTCTTATTTTATACTTGATGTTGAGGTGGAACTACTGCAAGTATGTGGACCACTTCTGATGGTGTTCATTCTACAATTTTCCTTGTGTCTGCATGAACTGCAATGGATTATGATTAGTGTGGATAACTGTCTCCTTCACAAGAATGTAATGCCTCCACTGGCGGTAGGCTTGCACAATGGAGTACATCTCTTTGTCATAAGTAGGGTACTTACAGACGACATATGATAGTGTCTCACTATGATAGGCCACAGGGTGGTCGTGCTAAGTGAGGACTATTCCCACAGCATAGTCAGAAGTATCTGTGTCGATCTCAAAGGTTTGTTGCAGGTCCAATAATGAAAGTATTGGGGTTGAGCACAAGTGTTGCTTCAAATTATCGAACACTTGTTGTTGGGATAGGACCCACACAAATGTTTCCTTACCACCACCCCTGGTTACTTGGCTGAGGGCCCATGCAATATGGGAAAATCCCAACATGAACCTACAATAGAAATTGGCAAGGCCTAAGAAGATTTAAAGCTCAATGAGTGTGGTTGGGCTTGGCCAATCACGAATGACCTGGATCTTGGTTGGATCCACATGCACACCATGATGATCAACGATGTAGCCTAGGTACTGGATCCTGTCCATGCCAAAGGATCATTTTTCTAAGTTTCCATATAACTTGTGTTGTCGCAGGGTGTTTAGAACCTGCTAAATATGTTCCAAGTGTTCCTCCCAAGTCTTGATGTAGATAA
Organism: Picea engelmannii; assembly: GCA_009831015.1. Lineage (NCBI taxonomy): Eukaryota > Viridiplantae > Streptophyta > Pinopsida > Pinales > Pinaceae > Picea > Picea engelmannii. The sequence goes on from ML802478.1 coordinate 228,951, forward strand.
GGATGTCATCCAGATACACCACTACAAAATAATTGGTGAAAGGTTGCAGGATATCACCCATCATCCTCATGAAAGTTGTTGGAGCATGTTTCAAACTAAAGGGCATGACCAACCATTACAAAATACCTTCTTATGAGTTGAAGGCAGTCTTCTATACATCTATATGATCGATTGGGACCTGGTGGTAGAAAAACTTCAAATCAATATTATTGAAGTATTTGTCCCTCTTGAGTTGATCAAGGAGATCGTCGATTCGGGGAATCGAGTACTGGTTCCTGACTGTGATTTTATTTAGGGCCCGGTAATCAATGTAGAGTCACTAGGTCCCATATTTCTTCTCTAACAACACTATTGGGCTCCCACAAGGCGATGAGTTGGGATGGATGTGCCCCTTGTGGAGCAGTTCTTATATCTGTCGCTTGATCTCCTCATTCTCTAACAGAGTGGTAGTAGACTGGCCCATTTGGTAACGGTGTGTCGGGGTTCATATCAATGGGATACTTGACTTGAGAGTGCAGAGGTACCTCGGTAGGTGAGGATAAGATATCTTTGTATTCTTCCACGACCTTATCCACTTGATTCTTCTATGTGGAGAGTTCGGTCGCGGAGGCCCTAGATGTGGCTCTAAATTTTCGCTCGCTCTAAGAGCGAATCACGAAGAAGACAAACTTCTCGATCTGAGAGATGATCCTACTGCATTGTTTGGTAGAGATAAAGTAAATAACACTAGGTGGGATTTCCTCGGGTATCCTGTACAATTTCCTATTCAAAGTAATAATAACACTGTGAAGCCTAGACTCATATACAACATGACGTTTCCATAAATAAGGTTGGCCCAAAAGAACATCACAAAATTCTAGACATGAAACATCACACAATACCTCATCTTTGAAGGGCTTGATGTCGTACGACATGAAGCACTGTTAGCTGACACGAAGATCGCTTCCTTGGTGGAGCCATCCAATTGTGTAGGACTGCGGGTGTGGTGTTGTCAGTAGGGCTAACTTCTTGATGATCTCTACTGAGATGAGGTTCTTCTAGCTATCTCTATAAATGATGAAGTGCAGCAGGGTGCCTTTCACCCACATCTATGAATGAAAGAGGTGGTCACCTTCCTCTGGATTGTCTGGTTCACCTTGATGGATCTTGGTGGTAGCAACGGTGGCATTGGGTTCCATGTCAATGATCCATATACCCCTTTCTGGTTCTGAATCAGAGTTGGAACCTGCATCTGATTCAGAGGCTTTCACCTCAACTACCAACGACTTCTTTAAGCGACAATCGACAGTGTTATTCGAGGGGATTTTATGGAAGTCGCACCACTTCTCAGTATTTTTCTTCGTATTTTCGGTGTCCCTCTTTTCTTGCAGCTTAGATTGGTTGTCTTGAGGTTGTCCATCTTTTCTCTTTCCTTTGTTCTGTAGGTTGGGGCTACCATTTCCTTACTTTTGTTGTGAGGGGCTCCCTGGCCCAAATTGTTTCTTCTTTTGTTTAAGCTTCTGCTCGATTTTGACAGCATATCGATAGGCCGCGCCCAAGGAAGAGATGTCTAAATACTCAATTTCAAACTGGATGTATCTATGCATACCACCATGATATTTGAGCACCAGATGTCACTCAGAATATTTGATACCCAGCTTGGTGCATAAGGTACGGAAGATATTTGTGAACTCTGGCACTGCTTGGTCTCTTTCCTGCCACAATGTGGTCCATTTTGTATACAGGTCGTCATAACTTCAGACAAGGTAGTATTGTTCCTTAATAGCATCCCTGAAGAACTCCCAGATGACCGTGACTATAAATAATAAGGGTTCCTCTATTTCCTTTTTCTCACAGAAAGTCTCCCACTAATCTTTGACATGAGGAATGGATTTAAGGGGCACAAAAGTAATATTTTCTCTATTAGAAAAGTTATGGAAATAAAAATACCCTTCTAGCAGATTCAAGCATTTGTCTACAACATTTGCGTCTATTTGACCTTAAAATATAGGAATATAAAAGTTTATTTGTACCTTGAAGGGGGTGGCACCTCCGCTTGAGGAATATGCGTCGCATGTTGGTAGCTACCGAAGGATTTGCGCAAAACTATCCATCATCTCATTCCTCTGTTGCATGAGGTATTCCTAGAGCAACATTTTGAAAGGATCTCATGTCCCGTCGTCTTTCTTTTCTCCCGCCATGAGAGGTCGCTTGGGCGTGCAAGAGATTTTTTCCTCAAATGAACAAGATCGACACCTAATTCTTTGTACCATGACATCATTGGGGACATGCATTAAGAACGACAAGGAACAGACTGCTATGATACCACTGATCCAAATTTTATGAGAAAAATGAAATGAATACAAATTATTATTATTATTAACACAGAACACAAGGAACAATAATATAGATACAATAAAATTGGTTTCTATTCAATAAGGAAATATGTTGAAACTGTAAAATGCAGACTGAGAAAATGTTGTTAGAATGGTGGTGGCTTATCTATGAGAAGAGTTGTGACGACTACACTCATTCGCAATAAGATGGTTACAATGAGGCTCTCCAAGAATATTTACAATAAAAATGAATGCAAAAAACCTAGACATCCAAAAAACTAACCCTAGGAGATGAAGCGCCAAAAGTCATGTGGGCCCCGTTGGGGTACGTTAGTACATCAACTTTCTAGAATCGTAACTTTTGCATACGATCTCCATTTTAGGCGCACGATAGCCTGTTGGAAAGGTTTATTCGAGGACTACACATGTTGTCATCATAATCTAACTTCGTCTATAGTATAACTATGGCGATCCCTAAAAACGTTATTTAGGGCCTCAAAATGGCCCCAAAAATTCGTGACCCGAAAACTACAAAAAAACTACCAATCTGAAAACTGCCAAAATGAGCCAGTTGGAATAGGTGGGAGGCCACTGATATCCATCTAGATCACAAAATAACCCAAATAATTAATTCAAATAATATGCATCTCTTATATAATGAACATGCATTGTGTTGTTTTATAAAACATGTACACTTTTGATGTGAAATGTGTATTAATTATATAAAACTACAAGTAAACTACCTTGTGCTACTTATCCATATGATTTCATAAAAATCCTAAATTAAACATATTTACCCCATATAATCAAGCCTGGAATATTCCTAATTATATATATATATATATATATATATATATATATATATATATATATATATATATATATATATATATATATATATATATATATATATATNTCCATTGGTAGGGTGTGTGTCATGGTTCCTTGCTTTTTCTTTTTTAATACAGTTTCCATTGCTTCTTTGTATAAATTTTATTTCTAACCTTTTTCTTTTTTAATACAAATGTCATTGCTTCTTTGCAAAGATAAATTAGTCGAGGCTAATATCAAGAGTATAAATGGTCATTCATTTTCTTGTGAGAAAGTGAAATTTAATGTATTTTGTTTAAAAGTAAAATACCTTTGAGAAAGAAAGGAATCATATTAACTTCTATACAACTATAAAATGATACTTTCTTGATTAAAAATAAAAAGTATTTGAAAAGAAAAATCATATTAATTTTCATACATAGTCAACCTACCTAATTCACAATCCAAAGTTTTCGAGCCTCAAGGCACACTAAAAAATTTGTTTCACTTTCTGTCCATCAAACTGAGAAGCTCGAAAGGTAGAGACCTAGATAGCAAATTACTGCCCAGATCCAAGTTTTCGCAGTCCCCTAGTTCGTCATTCAAAAATTGTTATAATTGTAAATGCGGAAAACACACAATCAACAATCACACATATTATAAAATACAAAGATTTACATGGTTCACCCAAACATTGGGCTACGTCCACCAAGGGAAGGCATATGTTGTCTTATTATTCAAATAATGGAGATTACAACATCTCACTCACACACTTCTTCCTCTATGGGCTTACATGAATATATAAGAATACACAGTTACAGAAGAACAGACTATTGAAAGCGCTTTTCTAATTTTGTCTCATTAGTTACAACCAATCACTGATTTTGGCATTCATGTTTATCATAAAAAAGGCCTTCAGAGCCTCATTGTAATCATCTTCTTGCGAATGAGCGTAGCCGTCACATCTCTTCTCAGAGATAAAGCTACCACCATTATAGTGAGTCTTGCACTTTGTATTTTTAGTCTCTATACATTTCTTTCATTAATAGAAATCATGTATTGTTGTATTTCTCTGTTTCTAGCAATTTCTACATGTATTTCATTGTAATATCTCTTCTTTGATTTCATTCCAAAAATAATCTAGATCAGTGGTATTAGAGCAGGATGCTCTTGATCGTTTTTCACTCCATGTCCCCAACGAGGTCCGAGTATAGCAGGTTAGGCTTCAAGCTTGTCTCACTTGTGTTAGCAACATTACTTGTCTTTGGCATCAGGACATTTAGGTCTGCAGGTTGCACGAGGAGCGCCCAAGTGCAACGCAAAAAAAAATTCCTTTTCGAACTTAAAATCAATCGAGCGGGCAGGATTATAGTGTCAACGGTCCAGATCCATCCATATGAGTAGATCAACGGTTGGTTGGAAATCACGAATAGGGAAGTTGCGCCGAAGTTAACATAATAGATCGCGCCCATATTGTAGGCAGGGAAGAATAGCAGTCGTCCATCCAAACAATGCGTGGCGCAAGATCCAGTTGCGTCGGCTTCTCGGTAGTCACGAGTTCAAACGGTGAAGGTTTTATGTCGTTGTACATTTCGAAACCCTGAAGCGCCCAAAGGCGGGCCCACAATATCGAGGAGAAGTCTCAGCCGTCCATCTAAAGGGGACACCTGGTGCGTGATTAGGCTCCCCGCATTTTCGCCCATCACGATTTCAAAGCGCAAGAAGTAGTTCCCTCATATCCCTGATGTGCGAAGTGACGAGAGATTCCAGGGCCTGGGGCCCACAGCAACATCGGGAGAATTTAGGACCGTCAGATTTGAGAAAGACGTGTGGCACCCAATTAATTCATCTCGGCGTTTCGCCCATCATAGCTATGATAAGCAAGGTCCAACATCGTCGTATTCTCGATGCGCGAGGTGCCGGGAGTGTCCAGGACCCAGGCCCACACCATCACCGAAGTGTGTTTAGGACCGTCAGATCTAGAGGGGCACATGGCGCCAGATTAAGTCGTCTCGGCGTTTCGCTCATCGCAATTTCAAGAAGCAAGGATTAGCTCCTTCCCGTTCACGAACGCCGAAGACGCCTTAGGAATAAGCACATGGTCACAACCCGTGATCACTTGGGAAAGAAAAGAGCTGCTCAGGAAGGGTCAAAGGCATCGTGTATGTTCACAGAAGGAATCACCGCGATCTCCAAGTGCCATTTGATCCGACCTCGGTCCTGGTTTTCTCTTAGAGTAAATGAAGGTGAGAAGGGGTGGTTGAAACCTCTCTTCATTCATTAAATGCGAGGAATGGAGGGTCTGGCAAGCGAAATGCTCGAGAGGGTCCTGTGTACCCATTTTTCCAGAGAATCCATGCCAAGTTCTCGACTAGCCGGAGGAGGTCTTCACACGCTAACTTGGCACTTAATGGCTCAATTACTATCCTTGTAGGAGCCATGCGCAATTAAGGTGGCGTCTGACGAAGGATATCTGTTCGAATTCGGATGAGAGGACACCAAGATTTTGATGACTGAGCACGCCTCTGTTAGACAATTTTTCTGAGTATATAGACTCAGTATTTGTATTTTGTAATCTATAGATGGTAGAGCATAGCTCCCGATTGTAAAGTTTTAGCACAAATTCTAGTTCTCTAGTTATGTATTGGTATGTAAGATTTGTTGTTTAATGACAGACAGTCTTCTCACTCCATCTGGTTTTCATCTCATACTGAGAGAGTTTGTGATCGACTGATTCATACGAATCATTGCAATTATGTTATGGTAAAGGATTTATCGTTACATTGTTGTATTCTCTAGTTTTCTGTGTTTGAATGTAAGAAGATCTTGCGTTTAGATGTTTTCCCCTACAGTCTGTTAGGACCCTGATGCTAACAATAGACCTCTGCTTTTCTCTTATACAAGTCTTCCCCCTACTCACCCTTACTACGACTCACTGTCTGAAGTTACCTAAGACCTCACTTGCCCATGCATGCATGGTCTAGTTTCGGAGTTACGACCACATCGTTTGAGTTAACCTCCATTTGATCACCCCATTAAACAAATCGTGACATAAACTGATGGTCATCGGGATCTGCTCCTGCTGCAATCCAGGGGTGACTTCCGATGCTAACAACTTGAGGACAATCGCTCCCACATGCCTAAGAAACCCTCTATGGCTGCAAAAAAGAAAAATTATGGAGCAGAATATTCCATTAACCTATTGCTTGAGCAGGCTCTTACGCAACAGAGGGACGAAATGGTGGAGAATTTTCCCACATCCTTCAACGCATGACGATAGAAATAGACACATATTCATCAAGTGACCACTTTGGAGGAACATCTCCCTTCAAGGTACAAGTTAATTTTTATATTCCCGTATTTGAAGGTCAAATAGATGCAGATGCCTTAGAAAAATGGTTGATTTGATAGAAAGTTATTTCTCTATTCACAATTTTTTCGACAGGGAAAAGATCATCGTCACACTCCACAAGGCTCTCCCCCATGTCAAACATTGGTGGGAAACTTACTGGGAGAAAAGTTCCACATAGGAATATGGAATATATGGGGTTGAGCCCACTAGATGCGGTCAATGAACAATACTACAATGTTGATAACTATGAAGACTAGTACATCAGATGGACCACACTATGGCAAGAGAAGAGCCAAACAATGTTGGAGTTCACAAATACTTTCCATACCTTGTGCACCAGGTTAGGTATCAAAGACTCCAAGTGAAAACTGGTTTTGAAATACCGTGGGGCTCTGCATAAGTACATCCAAACTAAAATGGATTTCCTAAACATCTCATCATTGGGAGCCGCCTATCAATATGTTGTCAAAATCGAGCATAAATTTAGGCACCATAACAAATGGGAGTTCGAGTATGTGAATCCACAAAAACCAAAGCATGGTAAAGGAGAAACTAACCAACATTCTTTCGAAAACCAGTCCAAGACACAAGAAAATAAGGGTAAGGAAAGACGAATAATGACACTAGGAAGTGGAGCGACTTCCACAAAATATCCTGGCAAAACACTGATAAATTTCGCTCGAAACAGTCATTGCTGGCCGAGGTCAAAGGAAAGGAGTCGAACCCTGATTCAGAATTTGATCCAAAAAATATTGAAAATAAATAGATCATCGATGCAGACCCTACTACTATTGTCATGACCACAACAATTCAACCAGAAGAACCAATAGATCCTCGAGAGGGGGAGTGCCTCTTCCATTCACAGATGTGGGTGAAGGGGCCCCTATTGCATTTCATTGTTGATAGCGATAGGCAAAATAAACTCATCTCAGTTGAGGTCGTCAAACATTTGGGGTTGTCAACAACACCACACCCACAACCATACAACATCAGGTGGCTTCACTGGGGACGATATATCTATGTCGGTCAGCAGTGTCATCTGTCTTATGACATCCATCCCTTCAAGGATGAGGTAGTGTGTGATTTTTCCCTTCTTTATGTCTATGATGTTCTTTTGGGCTAGTCATATGTTGTTTATGAGTCTCGACCCTGTAGTGTCATTATTACTCTAGGGGTGGGCTCTACAGGATACCAGAGGTAGTTCCAACTATTGTTCCATCAAAACAATGTCACAAGGTAATCTCTCATACTGGAAAATTCATCCTCTTCACAGTCTATTCAAAGGATGCATAGAAGGTCACTACAACCACTTCAGCCTCATCACCTTATATCTAGTAGAAGAAGATTGCAGAAGAGAAAAAAGATATTGTTTCTTCACCTACAATGGTGCCTACACAATTCCCCGTCAAGCCCAAAGACAACAGGCTGGTGGAACAAATTCAACCATGCTAGCAACAAATTCGTGATAGCGTTCCACAGACCAAGCATCACAACTTCTCCAACAAGGCACACATCTCACCAAGATTCAGATTCAAAAAACTCTTTTCCCTCTTCCTTGGGCACTCAATGAAATGGAGACCATTTCTTTCTAAGGGGCGAGGATTGATCTAGGTGGATATTGGTGGCCACCCACCAATTCCAAATTCCAACTAGCCTATGTTGACATTTTTCAGTTCATCACGTTTCTTTGTAATGGGAACATTTCTTTCTAATTGTCGGTTCTGCACTTACATGGCTATCCTGAAGCTCTACAAAGAATCCAGGTGGATATTGGTGGCCACCCACCTATTCCGACTGGCTTATTTGGGAATTTTTCATGTCAGTACATCTTTTTGTACTTCTAGGGATGTTTTGGGGCTCTAAATAGTGTTTTATGGACCTTCCATAGTCAAACTAAACAGAGTTAGTTTTTTATGGCATAATGTGTAGTTCTCGAAAATACCTTTCCAACGGGCTATCATGCGCCTAAAATGGAGATCGTATGCCCAAGTTACGACCCCAAGAAGTTAATGTACTAACTTACCCCAACGGGGCCCACCTGACTTTTGGCGCTTCATCTCCTAGTGTTAGGATTTTAGATGTCTAGGGTTTTCGAATTCATGTTTATCATAAAAAGGCCTTCAAAGCCTCATTGTAATCATCTTCTTGCGAATGAGCGTAGTTGTCACATCTCTTCTCAAAGATAAATCTGCCACCATTCTAACGAGTCTTGCACTCTGTATTTTTACAGTCTATGTACATTTCTTTTGTTAATAGAAATCATGTATTGTTGTATTTCACTGTTTCTGGAAATTTTTATGTGTATTTTATTGTAATATCTCTACTTTCATTTAGTTCCAAAAATAATCTGGATCAGTCTCGTTGAATTATGGAAAGAGGGAAACTACATAAATTCCTTATGTAAGAATTATGGAGGAGGCCCCTTTGAGAGAGCTTTTCATTGAGAGGAATGTAGTCCTTTTGGTGTTTGAAGAAATGTCACTTATGTGAGAGCCTTAAGTTCTTTAAGTAAGATAAGGTTTCTCCGGGTTTCATCCCTGTAAGGAGCATGTACCACATTTTGTTAAAATGTTTCAACCCTGCTAAAGGAAGGATAATAAAGTGATTCGTATTCCAAGCGGATGCAGAGACGTAGCCATGATATCTGTTGAACTTCGTTAAAACACGTGTCTCAAATTATATGTGTGAGTTTTGATTGTATTCTCTCTTGATTAAGTAGCGATTTAATTACACATATGCACATAATTATGACCATTTTCTCACGTTTATATGCAATGTGTAATGATTATTTTCTCATGTTCACATGCAATTAAGCGTCAGTAAAATATCCTCGTCATAGAATTTTTGTAGAGAAAGATCTTACATAAACTCTTGGATCAAAGATGCAACTAACTAACTATGTGTTCACATCAAGAAAGTTAAAAGTATATCTACTATGAACAAGAGGAGTGATCTCCTAAGAGTTGGGTGTTGTTATGGTTGCATCCTCCTTGGGGAATGTGTCTGTATGTTCCACATCACCTAGACTTATGATTTTCACTTTCACTGAAAACTGCCAAAATGAGCTAGTTGGAATAGGTGGGAGGCCACCGACATCCATCTGGATCACAAAATCACCCAAATAATTAATTCAAATAATGTGCATCTCTTATATAATGAACATGCATTGTGTTGTTTTATAAAACATGTACACTTTTGATGTGAAATGTGTATTAATTATATAAAACTACAAGTAAACTACCTTGTGCTACTTATCCATATGATTTCATGAAAATCCTAAATTAAACATATTTATCCCATATAATCAAGCCTGGAATATTCCTAATACCATATATATATATATATATATATATATATATATATATATATATAACCAAACATTCCATCGGTAGGGTGTGTTTCATGGTATGAGTGCCTCTTACATGGTCAAGTATCCATGGAAAGAAAGTTTGGGGGCATAAACACCTAGTTTTTGGCATAAAATCTTGTGAGGGTATGAAAGACATGTCCTTGGTGGAATGAATCTCAAAATTTATCTCATCTTACATTCATGGTCTAAGGATACTTTATAAAGGGACTATTATAATTTAGGGCCATATGTATGGCCTTTGATCCATAAAAGTAAAATTTAGGGATTATGTGACTTCTTATTTTTTTTCTCAAATTATGTCCAAGGATTGGAAACCCATTATTGTTTCACCAAACCTTAGAATTACGCTCATATCCTCGTTTTGGTCCAAATATTCCTACCAAAGTAACTTTTATGGTTTGAGGCCCACATCATATCCCACCAACCATGACACTAGTCAATAATTTCTATGAAATTAATTTCCATCTCCACATCATTTCCTATAAGTAGTGCATAATGCATAATCCCATATATTCTACCCTTGAATCATAACTTGGGTGAGTAGACCCTTCGCTCATGCACAAATTTTTAACATTGGGATTATATCTGACTCATAGGATAGAGATTCTATCTGATGGGACCATCTATTTATCTAGGTAATGTGCATGGCATAACTCATTTGGGTTCCAAGCCAATAGCTTTTCGTAGAAAATATTGTTTTGGGAAAGGAAATTCTTATTTGGTATCTTCAAGGGGTCTTCACTAAGTGAAATTGTGACATAACAAGTTCATTAATGGGATTTTAAACAATACCCCTAATTTCACGAGATATTGAAAAATACGCCCTAAAATTCTTTTATTGAACCCCCCTCATAATATTTCTACCCAATTTTAAAAACCCCTATTTTTACGAGATATCTAGGTATCCATTTTATTTTCATGTAATTTTTAATACCCCTTTTTATTCCTACCCCTATTACATGCATAGGAAAAAACTCTTGTAAGCTTTGAAATCACAAAAGTAACAAAAAAAAGAAAACAAGTTCATTGACACCCCAACATAGGGATATGCCACTATAGTAAGATATCCTTGGGTTCAAGGGATTCGTGTTATACTATTTTCACCCATCTCTTTAGTCTAATACATTGTCATGCATTTTTTAGGAAGGGGTATATGTATATGGATATCTATATGTAGACCTAGAAACATGAGTTGGGTCAAGTCGTAAATCTTTGTTCCTTAATGGGGTACAAAGAGTTATGAAGAGGGTATGAATGATTTATTTAGGAAAGTAATATACCCCATTTTTCACATGAAGGATTTGGACCATCTAAATTAGGAGAAAAGGTGCAATCTCACTATCAATTTCTGCTTCAGAAAGAGAGTTTCACCATTGTTGATTATGCATTGATTTATTTCCCAACAAGCTATCACCTAATACCTACAACACCTCCACAATACCTATAAACTCCCCTTTCCTTGTGCACCCCCACCCCTAATACCTATAAACCTTATTTAATTAAAAAATACCCCCTCCCCTCAATATGAAACAATGGTTAAGAACATGTGTTATTTCCGGGGAGGTCACAAGTTCAACACCGGCGGGGGGTAGGGATGTTCATATTGGCTCGTTGTGATAAGGCTGGAAGGGTAGACGACCCCTGGGATAGAGGTTCACTTCGGTGGGACTCGGGACGTCTCGGCCCCTGCTGAGTCACAAGTTATTGGTATATCTGGCTTGCGGGCTGTTGGATATACACTTGGGAGGTTGTTGTTCCCATGGTTAAAAAAAAAAAAATACTCCCTCCCCTCAATATGAAACAATATATCGACTTGATTTCTCACAATTTTAGAAATCATTTGTGAATGAAAGTGATAGGATATTGGCTAAGAAGTGAATTCTATGTTGGTCTTTTAAACCTCATAATCATTCTTGTATGTAATTCTTAGGCCAAAGATGTTGTGCAAAGCACCTATGATGTGACCAAGGTCCCCAAACATGGCCCATATACCTTATGAGTGGCCCCTTTAGGGGAAAATTTCCTAGAGTTTAGCCTAAAAACATGTCTTAGGTGAGGAGACCCTTCCTTGGTGTTCTTAAGCTCATGATTGGGACCATATTCAACCTTATGCCAAATATTCCATCTAGAGGACCTATCTCATGTTTTAGACACTCATGCACCACTCATGTACCTTAGAAGTAGCTCCTTTCGGGCTAACATGGTTTGAATTTATTAGAAACATGTCCAGGTGAGGAGACCCTTAAGTGTCGTGCAAAAAATTTGAATCAGGGTCTTTTCTCACCCTTTAACCAAGCATTCTACCTAGATAACTTATACATGGTCTTATCTCACCCTTTAACCAAACATTCTACCTAGATAACTTATATAGTGGGTTGGTAATGTGTGCATGACCCGTGTTCCTTAGAAGTAACCTCTCTAGAAACAAAGATATGATGTTTCAGCCCTAAAACATATATTAGGGAAAGGATACCTTTCGTAGTGTACCAAATCTTACAATCAATCTCATATCTCACTCTTGAGCCAAACATTCATTTAAATAAAGAATTGTCTCCTACTCTCGATCTATATTCATGACTTATATGTCTTGAAAGTAGATCTTATAAAACTTAGCCCTTAAACTTTAACCTTGTATAATGTATTAGGTAAAGAAACCATTTCCTAGTTCACTACACATTAAAATTGGACTTATATCTCACTTCGGGCACAATTAATGAGATTATATCATGCTCTTAGTGACATCTTAGAACAAAACTTTTAATCCAAGCCATTAGATTTTGCCGCGAAAAGTTTGTCTTACGAGTTAGAGCAATGTTCATAGATTATAATGTATGAGAGAAAATACATCACTTATCCCACAAACAAAAAGATCTCATACACTAATTTAGTGTAGTGTGTAACTTAACCATAACCTTAAAATTAAATTATTATTAATATTAATATATAAATTAGAGAAATTTTAATCTCTTCAAAATGAAATACATTCATATTTAAATTTCTTTTTACAATATAACAATACATCTTTCACCTACAAACTTAATAGATTACCAAAAAGTATATAATACAATGCATGATTTAGTACATTGGATACAAGGTACAACTACTAAGGTATTTAATTAGAATCATAGCTATCATATTAATTTGGCTAAGTGATAATAATTCTCGGAAACAATTTGACATAAAGAACAATGAAATCCTTGTAATCACAGAAATAAACAAACTGCAATACAGAATAATCTTCAATCAAAACAGTGAGAGAACATTTATGCGGGACATTTAACTACCACCTTCTTAGAATCAGGCGGATCAAACATTTTCAGCCACACCCTTGTTTATCTATCTGTGGCATACAAGACCATGGCAGTTTCCGAGCTTGCTGGTACAATCAATACCATTAGTAGATTGGACAAGGAAACTCTCAAAGCGGGGAGAAGTGGTCTCTGCCTTGAAACTGTAGAACTGGCAGTCTGCCGAAAGAAGAGATGAGGTCCCGTACTTGTCTTCGCCTCCTATGATATGCATCGGAACACCAACCTTGACAGGATTCTTAAAATCCGGCCTATAAGTCTGCCCGAGAATGCCTTCCACAACCGGAGAGAGATTCAAGTACTTGAACTCTATTTCCATATGAACAAAGCAATCGTTTGACGGTATTTGGTATTTATGAACACGATTATCCTCCTCAGTGATGGGCACCACACTGATCACTAACTGCCTCAGATCGGGTATCTCAACATAGATGTTGTTACATTCGCCAGTATGTTCCACTGTTAGTTCATCCTTCAGCGCATTCCAGACTTTGTGATGTCCTTGTGGGAGGGTGAAGGCCTGCTTGTCGAAGGTGAAGAAGAATTGATCGACATTGTCGTCCCATTTCGTCACTTTTCTTGCACCAACTGTGAACATATGTGTGCCAAACATGATTCCGAGGGATTGAACCCAGGTGTAATCCACGGTTCTCCTTTCTGGCCCGCTTCCAATGAAATGAGCATTGATTTGCAATTTCTCATCGGACATCACACCATCTCCTTTTACTCTTTCCATGGAAGTAGAACATCACACCATCTCCTCCGACAAAGCGAGGATCGTAGCACAGCGTTCCAACTCCTTCGTATTTAAGTTTGCAGGCTGTAAGACATCATACACAAAATTTAAAATCAAATCTGGATCATAAACGTTAAACTATTGAATTAAATTGAAACTTACACCTTCATTTTTTGAATCCCTCATCCCGGGTTCGCAGACTTGCATAGATCCAATATGGATGTATGCTAGTCTGCAAACAAACAAGTAGGGATAATAACACAATAACATAACAAGCATGAAATTACTTCTGCAGGTTGCTTCACACTTGGGGCCACAATCAACGAAACATCCCTTAGCAGTCTGATCTGCTGGGTTCCGTTCGGGACACTCCTTGAGGCATTGAAGGGTCGTCCCGGAACATCTAGAGTTCTGGTAACATTTCTCTTTCTATGCATGTCTGTTCAGCCCGTACACTCTAAACAACGGTGGAGGGGCCTGTCCTACAACATTCAAGGGACTTGTAAAGTGCCTTTAACGGATGGGAGGAAACGAAATCTGGAAACGGGAGGTGAGGTCCGATTGCCGAGGTAGTATCCTATAGACGAAGATAGGATAGGGACAACTGCGAAGGAGGGGCGCTAGGTGGTGGAGGGGTATGACGGCCGGTTGGGCGTTCTACGCGACGGAGCTCGGAGCTCGGTGGCCCGAGACTTCTCATCGGGCTTCATTTCGTAGAAGCTTTAGCTTACTCCTTTTTTATTAGACTATCTGTTAGTTTGTCTTTGAATACACATATTTTTTTTGTTCTTCAATATTGTACATATGCTCCACAAAATAATTATTTTTTCATAATATTTAAATGGTTTTTATCACACATTGATTGGTTGACCAATTTGATGTCTTTTCGCTGAGTTCTAACCAAATGTGATTTTTTCAATCTTAGGTTATACATAAGTTTTGAGCAAATTTGATTTTTTCAATCTTAGGTTATACATAAGTTTTGAGTTTTAATCACCAATGCATTTTTTTTCCAAACACAGATAACTTAAGTTGGAGTTTTAATCTTAGATAACTAGGACATCTATTCATTGAGGTTATTAATAAATACATGTCACCATGTGAAGTGCAATATTGCCACACATTTGTTTTGAACGATTTTGTAACCAAATTTGTAACAAAATTTATAGTTATCAAATCTTTGTTATCTCCTTATATTATTTAGTGTGGTTTGATGTCTCATTTCTTCCTAATAAATTTTAGGAGTTTCCTCCTCTATAAATACTCAAACAACTCGCATAGATGGTTGTGCATAGAATCATAACCCATATCTACAATTCTTGGTAGACCATCCATGAAATTGGTAGAAGTCTCATTGTTGCCCTCTGCCTCTCCCAAGTGTTGCAATAATCTGGACTATAATCTGGACTATTAATTCAATCTCACGTACCATGAGGCTAGTGGAGTTGGATGCACTCATAGTGAATGCAAATTCACAACTTAACCACTCCAACTACATATACATGCATACCATGTGAATTGGACTGCTTAACCTTTTCACATGAGCCTAGTTTTGCCCATTTTTAAAGCACTAATTACATTGCAATTGTTTTGATTGTAAATTCATGGTCATTGTAATTATATGTTTTGATTGCAAATTATTGGACATGGTAATGATATACATTAAAGGTTTGGTCCCCATTTTTTTTTAATTCAATTATCACCCTCGTTATCATCATCTAAAAATTTATGACGGGCCACTCATTGATCTCTTTCTTGGTTATTAAATATTTCTTTTATTAGTAATTCCAATAATCAATAGTTTTTATTTTTCCTTCCATATATCTCAATTCATCAAAATTGATTTTAGAAAATATCCAGTAAATGCATGTGAAAAATAGAGACATGAACATAGAAGGTTTGGTCTTAGTGGACATTAACCATCATCAACATATATGTATATATATGAAAAAATAACAATTACAAAATTGAAAAAGAGTAGAAAAAAAATAATAATTACAAAATCTACACAAAATATAGTGTTGAATATTAATAAAATAGAGTATTGAATGCTTAAAGTTAAATGAATATTGTATAAAGTCAAAATAATGGCAATTCAATCAAATACCACTCTATTTTAGAAGAGGATGAAATAATAAATAATTGTATGGTAGTTATTTATATGATTATAAATAAAATTATATTAACAAATTTATTGAGTCATTATCTAATTGTGTCAAAGCCTTAAATAATTAATAATAACAATCTCATATGTGGATGATTACTTGAGATTATATTTAGATTTAAGCCAAAAAACTCTTCATTGTATAGTAATATGTTAATCTTTGTAACTATTAGGTTTATTAATTATGTGTGATGATCTTAGCTTCAGTGGCATAAGAAAAACCTACATGCTCATTAATTTTATCTTTCTTTCACATAATTATTATAATTTTCATAAATAATTTAACATACAACATTCTAATTTCAGAAGTTAATGTTAAACTCACACTTATATAGATATATATATTTTATTTAACACATCTCCTTTCAATTTTATTGACGATTTATTTTATTTTATAGAGAATTTTGTTGTATTATATTATAACAAAAGGATTCGGTTATTTGTTGGTTTTAATATAATTTTTATTACTATTATGAATATATTTTAAGTAATCTTAATAAGTAATGTTTCACCACTTCACCTACAAAACAGTTTTAGAAACATAGGCTAATGCAATTTTGGTATTCTTATAATACAATAGTTAATTAGTTTCTTTGTGAGTATCCTTGATATTTGACATTTCTCTTTCTCATTCCAAATTTTTTTCTTTTCACATACATTCCTAAAAATATACATTACAAAATAAAACACCCATAAAAGTTTGGTTCCTTCCTAAAAAGATGTCATTACAAAATAAAACACCCTAAGTAAAAAATATTTTTCATTGTTATTTTCTCACTTTCATTATCTTGTGTCCTCTGTGTCTTGTTTTCTAGGTAGACCTCCAGTATCTTCCTATCATATAATTTAGATGATAACATATAAACTCCAATATACCACAATTTTTATACCAATCAACATAAACATAAAAAATAACACTTACTATTAACATAAACAATAATTAATTATATGCAATAAAATTTACATAATTTTAATTTAAAATACATTTCTATTCTAATTTATTTATTTTTCTTAACTTTATCAACATTTAGTTGAATATATATATATATATATATATATATATATATATATATATATAATTGGCTTCCTAATGTTGTCAACTTGCACTATAAAAAAATTCTTATTTCCCACTTTAGAATTAGTGACATAATTTATTTACCACCTTTAAATGAGATATGAAAAGCATCAATATAAATATTTATTATTTTGCAAAATATTTTTAAGTTAATATTTATTAAGTTGCAAAATACACTTGTGTTGAACATTTTTCTTTTATGCAATTTTCTATAATGGTTGTCAATCCTAGCTTATGAAGGGAGTTCCGCAACTCATATCATATAGATGACCAAGATCCATTGTTCACCAACATTAGTTAAGAGAGTTATTGAACTCATACACCTGATCAAGATTTCAATGTTCAAGATTTCCACGACTCTTCTCAAACGCAGACCAAACGTGGCAATGCTGTAAGAAAAAGAATATAATTAAAAGATTAATTAAACCATAGATTCCAATAGGAAGACCCCTATAAGCGTAAGTAGTATAATAGTGAAGAAAAATGCTTCTCATTAACTTGATGAATGTTGGTACCAAAAAGGATGGTATTGCATTATCTTGGAAATACAAAAGAGAAATCTCTCTTCTTATTTATTGTGTTTATGTTCAGTTGGAAGAACTTATTCTCTTGAAAGGATTCATAAGAGAGTAGCAGTCATGTTGAAATTGGCACACCTCGTTGGGTGAGGTATTGAGATCAGATTGGAAGAGAAACCGAGTGTTGAGCTTCCCAGATCGAATTCGACAAGAATCTCCTGCATCTGGAAAGTTCCGATCACAATCGATGCCACCGGATCCTCGCCTGCATCCACAAAAGCTAGACAGAACGCATTCTCGGTGGCGTCCCACTCCACGGCATTAGGTCTAAGGATCCTCCAAGTAACGTTGCCCCGCAAAACAAGGTCGATCGTTGGCACGGTGGGGCCCGGGTCAGTGCTCCCCTCAGGGGGCACCCCCATACTGCGTGCATCGAAACACACACCAAAACCCAAAGGCGGGAAAAAGGGCTCCACTATGTCCACGCGCTTGATATTCATTGCCCTCGCCATCTGGGTGTATACGGCCACGAGGGAGTTGTAGATCGGGGTGGCCAGTTGCGTGTAGGTTACCACAGTGCTCAGCTTGGTGCCGCCGCGTCCCCCGGTGCCGATTCGCAGCTTCTCCGCGTCTATCGGCACGTCGACGCCGTTGACTTTGATTCCCTGAACATCGATATAAAAACCGTGGGTGGAGGCGTGGGTGGAGTTGGGGATCTTGACGGGGTTCCTGATCAAGGGAGTGCGGATAAGGTGGTGAGAGAGATCTCTTGGTTTTCCGCCTTTTATCGGAGAGAAGACGAGCGGGGCGTCACCAAAGAAGAGATGCCCGTCTAAAATTGAATTCTCCTGTGACAGACACATGGCAAACTTGCGACTGAAACCCCCCGCGGCGGACAGCTGAGCTGGCAGTGCCAGCGTGGACGAACTCATCCCGGCGACGCCATCCATCCCGTTAAACAAACCGTAGGGAAACAAATTAGAGGGATTTTGTTTTTCGGCGCAGGCGAAGGGCAGGCGAAGAGCAGGGTATTTCCGACCGTCGCTGCGGAGAAGCGCTGCCACGTCCTGCCCGAGTTCGACACCTGGTTCGGGCACGGAGCAGCTGTGGTTGTTGCAGCCGGGGGCGCGGGGGCCAATGCAGTTGTAGCAGGCCGAATACTCATACGACTTGCACAGCCGCGTACTGCAGTCGACGGGGTGGTAGGTGGAGGATATGTAGCTATTGTTGTAGCATCTTACCCACGTGTAGTCTTGTTCAATATCTAGCAATAGTTGCACGACCTGCATAGGGGTTCTCTGCGCCATCTTCACTGTGTAGACCATCGGGTCGCCGAATGGTTGGATAGGCATGGCAAGAAACCTCGGGTGCCTCCGGGACGCATTTGCAGGCAAATGAGAGAAGCACACGATGACGGCGGCAATGAAGACGAGACGGAGACTGAGCGAAGGCATTGCATTGACAAAAGGTCAGAGTGATAAGTAGAGCTGCTAATATGAGGATGCAAGAAGTTACACAATAAATAGGCAGAGTAGGGGAGGAATTCGACGCTGTAGCTGTATGGGTGGATGCGAGATCGAAACCCTAAAAAGGTGTGGCAGACACATGCGCACAGACGGATTGCCCGCAAATTGCTGACGTTTGTTAGAACTATGCCACCGCTATAGTCAATCTCTCGATATACACGAATTCTCATGTGTTCCATCGCTCTAAAATAACAACAAAGGGCATGCTCGGAGCGTGGGATAAGGAGCAGTCAAACAGCCTGGATTGTATCTGAGGGTGAAATTTGGTTTAATCTGGTTGGAAGTATGTTGGATCTGAGGGTGAAATTTGGTTTTAATTATGTTAAAAGTCAGAATTCTACTTTAAAAAGTTGGAAATTTGTTTTGGAGTTTTGATTAATTTTCAGATGAAGATTGAAATAGTCGAATTTCCAAAAATAAAAATAAAACTTTAATTCACAACCCTCATAAAAAAATAAGGTAATTTGGTGAGCATTTTTCACACCCATCAGAACCCGCTTTTCAGTAAAGAAAAGCAGGACCCCGGATGGGCCGAACTGGGAGCAAATTTGGCCAGAAAACTGCGTCGGGAACAGGGGCGGTTTTTGGGGCTCCTTATCCGCACCCCCATTTGCTTTATATAGTTGCCAAGGAAACTTAGTTGAAGCGTCATTGCTTTATATAGTTGTTGCAACTTGCAAGAAACTTCCTTCAAACGTATGATTCTCGCTCTGAGAGTAGACAGGGAGGATTCGATCCCTGGCTGGTGGGACGTCCTCGTGTTGAAGCCGTCAACATTGACATCAAACGCTGTAGCTGCATTGGTTGAAGCGACATCTAAACTTGCAGACATGTGCTCACGTAGGGCTCGCCAGCAGAGACCTCACAAATTGCTGGTTAATGTGAGAGTGTTGATCTATTTTTCCGCTCCATCTTTTTAAACTAACATCAAACGGCATTTTTCAGCAAGTCAAGTAGGACCCCAGATAGGCCGGATGTTTTTTTTCATTCTGGCCGTCTCCTTTATATATGATGAGAGGGAATGAATTTGCTTTAGAGCTTTTTGCGGCAGGATTGGGGACGGGTTTCAAAAAAAAAAGAAAAACAGAGGCGGGAAGAAGGGAGGTTTTCTCCCTGAGTGAGCAGAGGCAAATAAACACAGAAATATACACAGCAAATGGCGATTTTTATTGAACACACAGCGAAATGGTTACAATGCTTTATTTTATAGACGGAGAAGAACCTTCTGGAGGCTCTCGAGACAGTCTGGAATGTCGGTGGAAGATTCAGGAATGTTTACAAGAGGCGGTGGATGAACAATGTTGGTGGTTGATCGGTGGTTGAGTAGAAGGTTCTGAATTAAATGCCGGTAGAAATTACATATTCCAACACTCCCCCCTAATTTCTACTATTAATTACATTAATATTTACAATGCCCAATGCTTCTCTTAAATACTCAAATT
>ML802478.1:253198-274812 GCA_009831015.1 Picea engelmannii
TGCCATTTTCTCAAAAAATTTCAGCAAAATTTAAGCTATACAATATCACTCACAATGGACAACTATTGCTGTAGACTTTCCTCCAAACACATGCAGATGGACAGTTCCTCCCTCAACTTGTATTCAATCCTTTATTAAATTTCGCACATCAACCAAAACATCAATAAAACAAATGACTCTGATAAACTCCACAGTTCTTTTATTGAAAAAATATCTGGCTAGAGATTGCATACAGTTGCTTATAGCTTTTGTTTTGAAATGAGAAAGTAGAAGGCTATTATAGATAGAGCTTACTCGCACTCGTAATTTGTCTGGTGTTCCTCTCTAATCGAAACCCTCGGATGCTCGCTCGAATTGATCCCTTCGATTTCAGCCGGACAATACTCTTTGCAGCGTCACACAACACCACACCACAAGGCACTCTTTGACTCCTGTCTCCTATCTGCGCCTTATTATCTTGGAAGCAAATTGGCGGCAGTTCTGCAGTCCAGCGGATTTCTTTTCAGAGCACAACGACTCTTTCTTCAGCGCACGGCTCTTTTCTTCAACGCACGGCTCTTCCTCACGACTCTCCTGGAAGATGTTTGCTACGGATCTCAAGCTATGCTGGAATTCAACTCTCACAGCAAAACTAGCTCTCATGAACTCTTACTGGAAGCTGCGGCTTCCTCTCAAACTATCACAGCAATTTGCTCACCTCGCTCTGATACCACGATGAGTGGGCAGAGGCAAATAAACACAGAAATATACACAGCAAATGGCGATTTTTATTGAACACACAGCGAAATGGTTACAATGCTTTATTTTATAGACGGAGAAGAACCTTCTGGAGGCTCTCGAGACAGTCTGGAATGTCGGTGGAAGATTCAGGAATGTTTACAAGAGGCGGTGGATGAACAGTGTTGGTGGTTGATCGGTGGTTGAGTAGAAGGTTCTGAATTAAATGCCGGTAGAAATTACATATTCCAACACTCCCGCCCCTTATCCACGCCGCCATTTGCTTTATTTAGTTTCCAAAGGAACTTCCTTCATATTTCTTTATTTAGTTGCCCAAGAAACTTCCTTCATACATCATATAGCAGCGAAGAAACTGCATTCGAAGTTTCAAACTTAATTTCTCGTTCAGGAGGCTCTTTGTAATATCTGGGGAAGAGTAATTCCAGAAAAATGAAGACATGTCTGATGGTTGACCATGGGAATAGTACATTCTCCACATCTCTTTTATCACCACTTGCATGCGCCCGCTAAGCAACTTGCAAGCTACACAACTCCACATTTTTTTCTTGCGCTAGCTGGAATTCCAAATAGTTTCCATCAATTCCGCCAACACTTCACTGGTTTTCATTATTTCTTACGTGAAGTTACATTTAAAAACCGCTCAAATTTTTTTATTTCAACTTATTTTTTTATGTTTTTTACAGTTTCAACCGTGATTGCATATGGTTTTGAAAATGAGACCTTAAAGTCGTTGAGAGGATTGCTTGAAAGGTGGGGAACAAGGTGCCAATCATTCCTTTCCTTAAGTTTAAATAGTGGACATGTTGTCACCGAATTTTTATAATGATATTTTTCTCCTTGAAAGTATTATAAATAAAGTTATATGATTATTTAAAATATAAAATCATTTTAATATTTATTGGTTTTAAAAGTATTATAAATAAAGTTATATTATTATTTAAAATATAAAATCATTTTAATATTTATTGGTTTTAAAAGGGAGATGTATAATATGAAGTTTACACATAATATTTTAAAAAATATTAATAATAAAAAATTATGTTAATGTCCACTATATATACAACATGTGTGGGCTTAATGGTTAAGAATATGTGTTTCCTCCTAAGAGGTTATAAGTTCAAATCCAGAGAGGGGTAGGGTATGTATACTTTTTCCATCAAGCATGTGGATAGAAACTACATGCACATTAGAGATCTAGAACACAACGAGAAAAGTTCCCCTAGAAACAAAACAATGAAATATCTTGTACTAACCCTAGATATAATCTAGGGTTATGCGGCAAGTTCTAATCTTTGTAAGAAGAGGGTTCTCTCTAGTTGTCTCTATGGTGATTGGTTTGAGTCCAATAAGTCGTCATCTTATAGTGAAACAAATTTATAAATCAATATTGGTTTTTAGAACTCTATGGAATAGAACTCTAACTTGAATACACCCAAATGCTTCTTTTCCTATGAATATATCCAAATACTTCTCCACCAATGGGAAGAATATTAAACATGTGTCAGGAGAATACTTCTGATGGTATATATGCTCTGGGTGAATACTTATGTGCACAATATGAACAAGGTAAATGAGGTAGTTAGATGACATGGATCGACAAGCTCACTTTTCCTTATTATCCTTGAAATCAACCTACTTATTTTGAAGAGGTTGTGAAAGAAGAACATTGGGTACATGCCATGAATGAAGAGATTGAGGCTATTGAAAGAAATGAGACATGTTATCTTGTTGATCGCCCAGCTGATAAAACTAGCGCTGGTGTTAAGTGGGTCTACAAGACAAAACTGAATGAGAAAGATGAGGTAGAGAAACATAAGGCAAGACTAGTTGTCAAATGGTTTGCTCAACAAACCCGTATTGACTATGGTGAGACCTTTTCTCCAGTAGCAAGGTTGGATACTATTATCCTTATGATAGCCATTGTTGTCGAGAAAAAATGACCAGTTTACCAAATAAATGTGAAGTCATCCTTTTGAATGAAAATTTAGAAGAAGAGGTGTATGTAGATCAACCACCAGGATTTGAAGTAAAAGACCAAAATTATAGAGTATATAAGTTGAAGAAATCCTTTTATGGCTTGAAGCAATCTCTAAGAGATTGGTACAATCGAATTCACTCTTATTTTCTCAACAATGAGTTCAATAGGAGCACTAACGTGCCCACTCTTTATACCAAATCAGATCAACAAGGTGAAATTCTTCTAGTTTTTCATTTATATGTTGATGATATGATATATATTGGAAATATGATGTTAGATGATTTCAAATTTTTCGTGAAAAGAGAGTTTGAGATGAGAGACCTTCGTCTCATGAAGTACTTTTTGGGAATTGAATTTAAGAAATCCTCTCAAGGAATTTTCATATGTCAACAAAAGTATGCTACAGATATCTTAAAGAGGCTTAGGATGGAAAAATGTAAACTAACATAAACACTTATTGCAACATGAACAAAATTGAGCAAGAAGGATGATGGACCAAAAATTGATTCAACATTGTATAAGAGGCTTATAGTTAGTTTCATTTTCAGATTTATGGAGACTCCCAAGGGCTCTCACTGGAAAGTTGGAATTTTTTTTTTAAGATATATTGCAAGGACAACTGATTATGGATTGTGGTACACAAATTCTAAAGCACCTCATGATATGTTTTTCATTTAAGCACATATTTGATCTCATGGGTTTCTAAGAAACAACACATTGTGCAAAATATATAGCAACGACTATAACATCATGCCATGCAGTATGGCTAAGAAGACTCTTCAAAGATATTTCACATGTGGAGAAGGAGCTAACTTCTATTTTTTGTGAGAACAATTCAACGATTGCATTGTCTAAAAACACGTGTTTCACTAGAAAAACAAACACATTGACACTCACTATCACTTCATTCGCGAGCTTGTCAACAATGGTGGCATTTCTCTTCAATTTTGTAGATCTAGAGATTAGCTAGAAAATATCTTTACCAAACCATTGGAAATAATTGTTTTTGAGTTGTAGTTTTGACTGCATCAAACCTCCAGGATTTCTAAAACTTTATTGTAAAGCATATTTAATAATGAAAAGGGAGAAAACATATGACCAACTCTTCTAAAAATTTGACCATCATTTATCTTAATTGGCCACTTTTAATTAAGGCCATTTAAATAAATATATGATGTTCTATGTAACATGAAGCAATACTTTAGATGAACCACTCAACATCAAACCATAATAAGCTTAAAGGAATATTGTACATCAAATCATAACAATATTAACAGACCATGAATGAATATTGTACATCAAATCATAACAAGATTAAAGGACCATGAATTTGTGACATGTTTGAAGTTATATAGAGATTCATACAATGCATCAAATGCTAATTAAAAATAAATACATTATGTGTCTGTGTACTATGCCCTAAATTGGTGTATGACCTATTTTGTTTGTAGGATAAAGATTTTTTGGGCGATTGTATTGTTAAAGTCAGAAAAGGAAATATATAAATTTTGATATTATAATAATAAATAAACTATATTTAAGGTCACAGTCATGCTAGATGTTTAATTGGTGTATGAGACTTACTTGTTTGTTTGTAGGATAAACATTAAATTGGTTCCATTATTAAATTTAGAGAAGGAAATATATAAATTTTGATATTATAATAATAAATAATCTATATTTAAGCCCACAATAAGTGAGACATTAAATTGGTGTATAAGGCTTACTTGTTTGTTTATAGGATACTAGACTCTTTCCATGTATCTATTTCATTGTTAAAATATACAAAAGTATACATACCCTACTCCTCTAGATTTGAACCTATGACCTCCAAAGAAGAAACAAATATTTTTAAGAAAAATTATATCGTTAATATACTAGTAAGTATACTAGGAAGAAAGGATGATTCAACACTAACTTCATGAATGTTAGTACCAAAAATGATGGTATTTCATTAAATTGGAAATACAAAAGTGAAATCTCTCTTCTTATTTATTGTGTTCATATTTTGTTGCAAGAACCTATTCATCACAGAGTAATAGTCATTTTGAAATTGGCACAATGCGTTGATTGAGGTATTGACAACAATTTGGAAGAAAAACCGAGTGTTGAGCTTCCTAGATCGAATTGGAGGAGAATCTCTTGCATCTGAAAAGTTCTGATCATAATCAATGCCACCGAATCCTCGCTTACATCGACAAAAGCTAGACATAACACAATCGAAGTGGCCATATGCATGGAGTTAGCTCCTAGGATCCTCCAATTAGTGCTTCCCTGTAAAAAAAGGTCGATAGTCGACATGGTGGTGCCCAAATCAGTGCTCCCCACCGGGGGCTCCCCTATACTGCGTGAATATAAACACACACAAAAACCCAAAGGCGGGCCAAAGGGCTCCACTAAGTCCACGCGTTCAATATTCATTTTCCTCTCCATCTGGGTGTAGACTAGCATAGCAGATAAATTGTTGATGGTTAACGCCGAAAGGTTGATAAGATGAAACGAATCCTTAAAAGAATATATTAAATTTTATTGTTGATTAACAAATAAACGGTTGGGCTTCATTTATCTGGTGTTAATATTTTAATTTATGTTAATCACTTACGTGGCAATCAGTTAGCTATCAAAGTAATTTTTAAATATGATTAGGTAAATGTAAAAAAATAAACACATAAACGGAGGTGTTTATAATAGCTAGGAAGTTAATGATTGAAATCACAGCCATTTATTTTGTGTGACTACTAAGAATATTCCAGCCATATTTAATCATGTCCATAGAAAACTTATTAAGCACTAAACTCCTATTGAATCTGCCCATTGTCAATAGGTGTACACCTTTCAGCGTAACAACCACAAAGGAGTTATGGATGAGGATGTATGGTTATGTGTATGTTACCACTGTGCTCAGCTGGGTGTTGCCGTGTCCCCCGACACTGATTCACAATCTCTCTGTGTCGATGGTCACGTCGATGCCGTTGAATATGATTCCATGAACATCGATATAAAAATCATGGGTGGAGTTGAGGATCTTGATGGGTTCCTTATCAAGGAAGTGCGGATGAGGTGGAAAGAGAGGTCTCTTGGGTTTCCACCTTTTAGCGGAGAGAAGATGAGAGGGTCGTCACTAAGGAAGAGACACCCATCTAAAATTGAACTCTCATGTGGCAGACACATGGAAAACTTGAGACGAAAACCTGCCGCAGCGGAGAGATGAGATGGCAGTTCCAATGTGGATGAGCTCATCCTGGCCACGCCATCCATCCCAAGAAGAAAACCATCCATCTCGGGAAACAAATCAGAGAGATTTCTTTGTTCGGGAAAGGACAGGGTATTTCTAACGACAAGCATTATCCACCATGCACTAAGCCAAACATTGGCGTTGGCTTAGTGCATGGTTCCCAATGCAGCTCTCCAAAAACATGGTGTTTCATGCTTGATGAATGTTATGCATGCATCCTGCATCCAACACCATATCGATACACACAACCAAAGCTCCAATTAGTTGTATGGTTGATCTTTGGTGAGATAGGGTAGCTTGGAGTAATGGTCCACATGTTGTACATGTACAAGAAATTAAAGGACTGAGGTAATTTCTCGATGTTTTCTCATTAACATCCAACAATTATCACCTTGCTACAATATTAAATTCAAAATTTAAACTAGGCACGCTTCATTCGAAAGAAAAATGTAGGTTACCTCACGAGAATGGAAATCAAGAATGCTTTGCACTTCAGAGCCAAGAAGCGCCCATGAGGAAAGTTCGTTGGACCAATCCAGACAACCCTTGCTGGCCTTCCCTCTGACGTAGTGTGTTGCGCTTCTGCAATTCTTGATTTGAGCGAAGGAAGGAGCTCCATGGATGTCTTATCGAAATTTAGGAGTCGTGGTTGCAACCAGCTAAGAATATCAGAGGGTTCTCTGATACGAATTAAGGGTATGGAAAATCATGTAATGGAATTCACGGTGCTTTGTTGAGCTCCAAACTCTACTCGCTCTTCGACTCATAAATGAAGGAACCTTTGTTCCCTTTCCTCGACGCGAAGCCATGTGCCAGCGCTGGGTTTTTTATATGCAAGTGAAAGAGATGTGCTCTGAAGCATGCTCTCAAAGCATCCCTAAGGCATGTAACCGAACATTTCAAAGAAGTGCATAGTAAATCATTACAGGAAAGCATTTGCGCAGCTCAATGACGTCGTTTCCCATGGAATCTTCCAGTGTAAAAGAATTTAAAGAGTCGAGATCGCTTGGTATATACCTGGAAAGATTGAAAAAACCAATGAAAAAATCGCTCTTCACTTGTTAAGAAGCTGCAACAACTACCAGCGAGCTAAAACATGGGTTCTCTTACAAATGAACCCATATGCATCTTTGCAAGTTGGTGGAATTAACCTCAATTCAATTAGCTGCAAAGTCTCCAACATTTTCTGATACTAGAAGAAGCACGCCCATACTCAGTGTGAAATACCTACCATAACTCGAAAAACAATGTCATTGCGTATATATCTGGGTGTTGGGAACAAATCTATTGGAAGTGTTTTTGTTCTTGAGCTCGTCCTCTTCTTGAGGCATATGGTTCACACTTGTTGAAACATTGAACCGCACATATTTTAGTTGTTTGAGTATGTGAGAGGGAGATAAAGAGAGAGGGAGATAAAGAGAGAGGGGGTAGAGAGAGAGTGTGAGGAAGCGAGGGGGAGATAGTGGGGAGGGGTAGATATATGAGAGAGAGAGTGGAGAGATAGTGTGATTGGAGAGAGAGAGAGAGAGAGAGAGATAGAGGGTGGAGGGGGTAGAGAGAGAGTGAGTGAGAATGTGTGTGAGAGGAAGGGATGGGTAGAGATATATAAAAAGATAAATGGGGGGAGAGTAGAAGAGAGAGAGGGAGGGGGATATAGTGAGATTGAGACTAACAACAACAAGAGAGAGAGAAAGAGGTTGTATATGTAGGAGAGAAAGANAATGGGGGGAGAGTATAGGAGAGAGAGGGTGGGGGATATAGTGAGAGTGAGACTAGAAACAATGAGAGAGAGAAAGAGGTGGTAGATGTAGGAGAGAAAGAGAGGAGAGATAGTGGGAGGGAGGAGGGGGGTAGAGAGAGAATGTGTGAGTGTGAGAGGGGGGAAAGAGAAATAAAGAGAGGGGGCATGGACACATAGTGTTTGAGTGTGTGAGAGGGAGGGAGAGGGAGACAAAGAGAGTGGGTAGAGAGAGAGTGATAGGAAGGGAGGGGAGATAGTGGGGAGGGGTAGATGTATGAGAGAGAGAGAAAAGAGATAGTGGGAGGGAGAGGGGGAGAGAGAGTGAGGGAGGAGGGGGTGGAGAGAGAGTGAGATCGATTGTGAGAAGAAGGGGGGAGATAGAGGGAAGGGAGGGTAAAGATATATAAAGAGAGAAATGGGAGGAGAGTAGAGGAGTGAGAGAGAGAGAGGATGATATAATGAGAGTGAGACTAACAACAATGATAGAAAGAGAGAGGTGGTAGATGTAGGATAGAAAGAGAGGAGAGATAGTGGGAGAGAGGGGGAGAGATAGAGGGAGGAGGGGAGTAGAGAGAAAATGTGTGAGTGTGAGAGGGGGGGAAGAGAAAGAAAGAGACGGGGGGTGGAAAAATATTGAGTGGAGAGAGAGTGACATTGATTGTGAGAGGAAGGGGGGAGATAGAGAGAAGCGGGGGTAGAGAGATATAAAGGGAGAAATGGGGGATATAAAGTGTGTGTGCGAGAGTCTCTAAGGAAGAGAGAGGTAGAAAAAGAGGGGAGGTAGAGAGAGGTAGACAAAGGAGGGAGGTATAGAGTGAGTGTGTTAAAGTGTGGGAGGGAGAGAGAGGAAGACATGGAATAGGGATAGAAAGTGTGTGTGTGAGAGTGTGGGAGGGAGAGAGAGGAAGACACAGAGGGGGGATAGAAATTGTGTAAGAGAGTGTGGGAGGGAGAAAGAGGAAGAAAAGGAGGGGAGGTAGAGAGTGAGTGTGTTATAATGTGGGAGGGAGAGAGATAAAGAAGTATAGAGGGGGTGAAAAATGTATGTGGTAGGGAGAGAGAGATAGTCATAGAAAGGAAGTAGAGAGATTGTATGATAGTGTGAGAGGGAGAGAGAGGTTTTGGTTGTGGATCCTGATTATCTTTTTTATTCACAGGTTTGTTTCAGCCATGCTTGGACCCTATTCCATAATGGGGGGCTTTGGGGGGGTATGGGGGCCCTCCCCCTCCCCCACTATTATTGCCAAGGGGGTCAATGATCCAGGCGGATATTGTTGGGAACCCACTTGTTCCAACTGGATCCTATTGCCATTTTTTAGTTCAACACGTTCTTCTGTACTTCTTTGTAATTGTGGGATTTACACTTTCGGGGCTATGTAAATCCCTACACATATTCCAGTTGGATATTGGTGGCCTCCCACCTAATCCAACTAGCTTATTTTGTATTTTTTCATGTCAACAAATCTTGTTGTACTTCCAGGGCCGTTTTGGGGCCCTAAACAATATTATTTTGGCTCACCACAGTCAAACTGTAGATGGAGTCACATTTTGACGGTGTAATGCATATTTTTCGAAAAGACATTTCCAATGGGCTATCACGCGCCTAAATCAGAGATCATATGAAAAAGTTATGACCCCAAGAAGTTAATGTACTAACTTACCCAAATGAGACCCACATGACTTTTGGCATTTCATCTCCTAGTGTTAGGGTTTTGGCATTCATGGTTATCATAAAAAGGCCTTCAGAGCCTCATTTTAATGATCTTCTAGCGAATGAGCATAGCCGTCACATCTCTTCTCAGAGATAAAGCTGCCACCATTCTGGCAAGTCTTGCACTCTATATTTTTACAGTCTCTTTACATTTCTTTCATTAATAGAAATCAAGTATTGTTGTATTTCTTTGTTTCTGGAAATTTTCATCAGTGTTTCATTATAATATATCTTCTTTCATTTCGTAGTTTCATTGTAATATCTCTTGTTTCATTTCGTTCTGAAAATCAATCTAGATCAGTGGTATCAGAGCAGGTTGCTCTTGATCGTTTTTCAGCGCATGTCCCCAATAAGGTCCGAGTATAGATAATTGGGTCATGAGCTTGGCTCTCTTGAGGAAAATCGCTCTCACACACTCAAGAAACCCTTGATGGTGGCAAACAAGAAAGATGAGGGAGAAAAAGATTAAATTAACATGTTTCTTGAGTAAGCTCTCGCACAACAGAGGGACGAAATGATGGAGAATTTTGCAAAAATCCTTCAACATCTATTGATAGCAACAAGCGCATCTTCATCAAGCGACCATTTTGGAGGAACCTCTTCCTTCAAGGTACAAGTTAATTTTGATATTCCCATATTTGAAGGTTAGATAGATGTGGATGCTCTAGAAAAATGGTTAAGTCTATTAGAAGGTTATTTCTTTGATCAAAATTTTTCTGATAGGGAAAAGATCACCCTTGCACTCCTCAGGGCTCTCCCCCATGTCAAACATTGGTGGGAAACTTACTAGGATAAAAGTTTCATAAAGGAATATGGAATATATGGGGCTGAGCCCACTTAGTATTTTTTTGTGGATGCGGTCAAAGAATAATACTATCTTGTTGATAACTATGAAGACCAGTACATGAGATGGACCACACTGTGGAAAGAGAAGAGAAAAATATTGTTGGAGTTCGAAAATACTTTCCATACCTTACGCACCAAGTTGGGTATCAAAGACTCTCAACAACATCATGGTTTTGAAATACCATGGGGCTCTACATAGGTACACACAAACCGAAATGGATTTCTTATACATCTCATCATTGGGAGATTCCTATCGATATGTTGTCAAAATCGAGCAGAAAGTTAGGCACCAGAAAAAATGGGAATTTGGGTCTACAAATATTCCACAACCAAAGCATGGTAAAGACGCCCCTCATCAACATCCTCTAGACAACCAGTCTAAGACATAGGAAAAACACGGTAAAGGGAAGACGAAGAATGACACTCAGAAGTGGTGTGAATTCCACAAAATCCCCTGGCACAACACCGATGAATGTCGCTCGAAACATTCATTGGTGGTTGAGGTCAAAGACATGGAGCCGAACCCTGATTTAGAATCCGATCTAGAAAATATTGAAAATAGATAGATCATCAACGTAGACCCCACTGCTACTGTCACGACCATAAAAATTCAAGCATAAGAATCAGTGGATCCTAAATAGGGGGAGCTCCTCTTCCATTCACAGATGTGGGTGAAGGGGACCCCGTTGCATTTCATTATTTATAACGACAACCAAAAGAAACTCATCTCAGCTAAGTTCGTCAAACAGTTGGGGTTATCGACAACACCACACCCACAACCATACAACATCGGGTGGCTTTATTAGGGACTAGATCTTCGTGTCATCCATCAATCTTGCCTGTCCTATGGAATCCATCCCTTCAAGGATGATATAGTGTGTGATGTTTCCCCTCTTGATGTCTATGATGTTGTTTTGGGCCAACCATATATGTGGAGACATCATGTTGTCTATGAGTCTATACCTCGTAGTGTCATTATTACTCTAGGAGGTCAACTCTATAGGATACCAGAGGTAATTCCGACTACTACTCCACTTAAACAATGCCACAAGGTAATCTCTCATACTGCAAAATTTATCCTCTTCACAGTCTATTCAAAGGATACACAAAAGACTGCTACAACCATTGTAGCCTCAACACCTTCTATCTAGTAAAAACATATTGTTTCTTCACCTACAATGGTTCTTACACAATGCCCCGTCAAACCTAGAGACAACAAATTGGTGGAGCATATTCAACCTTGCCAACAACAGGTGTGTGGCAGTCTTCCACAAACCAAGCAACACAACTTCTCCAACAAAGCATGTTAGTCACCAAGATTCATATTTAGAAAATGATTTCCCCTCTTACCTGGGCACTCAATGCAATGGAGACCATTTCCTCCTAAGGGGGGAGGATTGATCCAGGTGGATATTGGTGGCCACCCACCTGTTCCAACTAACTCCTCTTGTTAGTTTTTAGTTCAACATGTTATTTTGTACTTCTTTATAATTGTGGGATTTACACTTCAGGGGTTGTTTGAATCCCTACACATCTTCTAGGTGGATATTGGTGGCCTCCCACCTAATCCAACTAGCTTAATTTGTATGTTTTCACGTCAACACATCTTGCTATACTTCCAGGGTCGTTTTGGGGCCATAAATAATGTTGTTTTGGATTGCCAAAATCAAATTATAGACGAATTCTGAGTTTGATGGCGTAATGAGTATTTCTCAAAAAGACCTTTCCAACGAGCTAACACACGCCTAAAACGGAGATCGTATGAAAAAGTTACGACCCCATGAAGTTAATGTACTAACTTACCCAAACGGGGCCCGTTTATGACTTTTGGCGTTTCATCTCCTAGGGTTAGGTTTTTGGATGTATAGGGTTTTTCATTCATGGTTATCATAAAAAGGCCTTCAGAGCCTCATTGTAATGATCTTCTGGTGAATGAGCATAGTTGTCACATCTCTTTTCAGAGATAAAGCTGCCACCATTCTAGCGAGTCTTGCACTATGTATTTTTACAGTCTCTTTACAATGCTTTCATTAATAGAAATCAAGTATTGTTGTATGTCTCTACTTTTGGAACTTTTCATGAGTGTTTCATTGTAATATCTCTTCTTTCCTTTCATTGTTTCATTGTAATATATATTCTTTCATTTCGTTTCAAAAATAAATCCGTATTAGTCTAGCGGGGGGAAACGACAACTTTTGTATCCCCCCCTGGCATGGGATTCAGGAGAAGCACCCCCTAAGTGAAATTTTAGGAAACAATTCCTTGTAAAATATTTTAATTCCATATTCAATATGATCGTTCATTATAAGGTCGTAGATCTGATGGTAGAAGTTATTTTATGGTGCTTTTCCCTAGAAGGCAGCCCTCTTTTATGAGGGAATTGTATTGCGGATGGGTGTTATTGCGAATATTGTATTTTGAGAGAGGAGTCTCTGAGAGAAAGAAGAAGAAGTTACATTGGATGTGTTGTAGGTTGCATCCCTTCATTTTGCTAGATAATAATAAGAAAGGAACTGACAATTTATCTGGTGGACGTAGCCCACACTAGGTGAACCACACGTATATGTGTCTCTTTTGTATTGTGTATATTTTGTGTTTTATTTCCACATTTGTTTTATTTTATTGCTCCGTGATCCTTTTTTTCTAGCAACTAGTATCATAAAAAAAGGTAACTCGCAGGGAAAGAGGGTTCTTGGCTCGAGTGGGAGTAACGGTGGAAGATGGAAAATTTAGGGTCAAGAAATTTAACGACCAAAACTACCAGTTATGGAAGATGCAAGATGGAATGTTATTTATATCAGAAAGATCTATTCCTGCCATTGGGCGGAATATAAAAGAAGTCGATGGCCATGAAGGATGAACAATGGGAGCTTCTTAATAAAAAGACACTAGGAATTATACAACTGAGCCTGGCAACGTCGATGGATTTCAATATTTCAAAAGAAAAGACAACAAAGGAGTTAATGGATGCATGGGCCAAACTGTATGAAAAACCATCGGTGTCTAATAAGGTAGTTTTAATGAAGAGGTTATTTAATATGAAGATGTCAGAAGGTGGGTCTGTTGTAGATCATTTAAATGAATTTACTATGGTTACTAATATGCTAAGTTCTATAAAAGTGGATTTTGGTGATGAGGTCAGGGCTCTTTTAATATTGTGTTCATTGCCAAAAACATGGAATGGTTGGTCATGGTTGTAAGTAACTTTGTATCTGGTTCAAACACTCTAAAATTTGATGATTTTGTTGGTGTTATCCTTAGCGAGGAAATGTGATGGAAAAGCACAGGTGAGACATCAAGTAATGCGTTGACTGCGAAAAATAGAGGAAGAAAAAATGATAGAGGAAAGAGCTCAGGGAATCGTGGAAATTCTAGGAAGGGTAGATCCAAATCCAGAATCGAAAAGATAGAATGCTAGAATTTTGGGAAGAAAAGACATTTGAAGAAAGACTGCAGAGCTCCAAAGGAACAAAGAGATGGACAGCAAGAGAAAAATCAAGAAGAAAATGTAACAAGTTATGTGTTACAAGATGCTTTGATTCTTTCTGTAGATAATATTTATGAGTCTTGGGTAGTAGATTCAAGGGCTTCATTTCATGCTACACCCCATAGGAAACATTTTCTAGATTATATTCAAGGTGGTTTTGGATAGGTTCATTTGGGTGATGATGCACCATGCAAAATTGTTAGAATAGGTAAGGTACAAATAAAGAAAAATAATGAAAACCAATGGTTATTGAAAGAGGTAATACATGTACCATATTTAAGGAAAAATGCAATTTCAACAGGGCAGTTGGAAAGTGAAGGTTTTATATCTATATTTACAGATAAGGCATGGAAGGTCACCAAATGATCATTGATGATAGAAAAGGAGAGAAGGTAGGTACATTGTATTTATGTACTAGTAATATTGATTCTTCTATCTCTTTACCTTCTACGGGAGTTGATACAACACTGTGACATCATAATATTGGACACATGAGTGAGAAGGGGATGCAGATACTTCACAAAAGACTTTTTTTTCTAGATCTTAAACAAATTGATTTGGATTTCTGTGAGCATTGTGTTTATGGAAAACATAAGAGAGTCAGATTTCTTAGAATCGAAAAAGAAAAGAAGAGTGAAGTGCATACAGATGTATGGGGACCAACTCAGGTATAATATCTTGTTGGATCTCATTATTATGTTACTTTTATTAATGATGAAACTAGGAAAACTTGGGTTTATTACATTCGACAAAAATATGATGTTTTTGATACTTTTAAGAAATTGAAAGCTTTGGTTGAGAATGAGACAGGATAAAGGTTGAAGTGTCTCAGATCAGACAATGGAGGTGAATATTGCAGCAAGTATTTTGATGTTTATTTTTCATATCATGAGATTCGTAAAGAGAAGACAGTTCCAGGAACACCACAAGAAAATGGTGTGTCATAAAGGATGAACAGGACAATCATGGAGCGTGCAAGGAGTATGGGATTGCATGTTGAGTTTAACTTATAGTTATGGGAATATGTTGTAGATATTTTTGTTTACTTAATAAACAAAGGACCTTCAAGATATTTGGATGGTGGAATTCCAGAGGAGGCATGGATAGGTAAAAAGGTAAACTATTCTTTTTTGAAGACTTTCGATTGTGAAGCATTTGTCTATATTGATAAAGAAAATAAAACAAAGCTTGATGAGAAATCCAAGAAGTGTACCTTTGTTGGGTACAATGTTAATGATTTTGGTTATCACTTATGGGATTATGAAAATTACAAAATCATTAGGAGTAGAGATTCCATATTCAATGATAAGGTCATGTACAAAGATCAGTTGTAGGGAAAGAAACATAAAAAAGAAAAAACATAATACACAATGCTTGATGAGATCACTGAAAAATAAATTCCAAAGGTACCAGAAAATGAAAATGTACAACAATAGAAGAAAAAGGCACCTCAAACTCCTACAATTGTTGTTAGAATATCTACCAGGTTAAGTATACCCCATGAACGACAGTCTCCTTCATTGTATTATTTATTGTTGATTGATTCTGGTGAACCAAAAAGTTATGAAGAGGCAATGCAGGTAGGCACTAAAAAGAAGTGGGAGAAAGGCATGCAAGAGGAAATGGATTACTTGATAAATAACCAGACTTGGGACTTGGTTCATTTGCCTATACAAAAAATAGCATTGAAAAACAAATGGGTTTACAGGTTGAAGGAAGAAGATGGAGGAAACAAGTGGTACAAGGATAGACTTGTTGTAAAGGGGTTTTCACAAAAGAAAGGTATATATTTTGATAAAATATTTTCTTGTGTTGTTAAAATGACTTCAATTAGAACTATTTTACATCTTGTGGCAGTAGAAGATTGCATCTTGAACAATTACATATAAAAACAATTTTTCTCCATGGGGATTTGGAGGAAGAGATTTATATGTAGCAACCACACAGGTACGAGGTCAAAGGAAAGGATAATTTGGTATGAAAGTTGAAGAAATATTGTATGGTCTAAATAAAGCTCCAAGGTAGTGGTATTTGAAGGTTGAAAGGTTTATGACATAACAAAATTATAGTAGATGTCATTCTGATCACTGTGTTTATTTTAAAGGGCTAGAAAATGGAAGCTATATTATCTTGTTATTGTACGTAGATGGCATGGTTGTTGCAAGGTATACCATGAAGGATATAAATGTTCTCAATAAGAAATTAGCTAATTTATTTGCGATGAAGGATTTGAGAGTTGCAAAGAAAATCCTTGGTATGAGAATAACAAGAGACATGAAAAATCACAAATTGACATTGTCTCAGGGTGAATACATAGAGAAGGTGTTGGAGAGGTTTATAATGAAAAATGAAAAACCAGTTAGTACACCTTTGGCCAACCATTTCAAATTAACTAAGGAAATGTGTCCCAAGACACAGGAGGATATATACTACATGTCTAGGGTCTCGTGTTCATCAACAATTAACATTTTGATGTATGTGATGGTTTGCGCAAGATAAGATATTGCATATGCAGTGGGAGTTGTGAGTAGGTATATGAACAATCTAGGTAAATAACATTGGGAGGCATTAAATTGAATTATCATATATTTGAGAGGTACTGCTACTCATGCATTATGTTTTGGAGGTTCAAACATTGTTCTACAGGTATATGTTGATTCAGATATGGCATGTGATAAAGATAGCAGGAGGAGCACCACAGGGTATGTTTTTAATGTAGGTGGAACAACAATAAGTTGGATTTCAAAATTGAAAAAGGTTGTTGCACTTTCAACAACAAAAGTAGAGTATGTTGTTGCTACAGAGGCTAGTAAAGAGATTATTCAGTTACAAAGGTTTATGGAGAAATTGGGAAAGAAGTAGGAGACTAGAAGGTTGTAATGTAACAACAAGATTTCCATTCACCTTGCAAAGAACTCAACCTTCCATTCAAAGACTAAGAATATACAAATCATGTACCATTTCATATGATTCTTCTTAGAAGATGAACATTTGAAGTTGGAAATGATACATACTAGCCAGAATCCTGTAGACATGTTAAAAAAGAGAGTAACCAGGGATAAATTGAGTTCCTGCTCAGTTTCATTTGGTCTTCAAGCATGAAGGTGAAGATGAGAAATTTTTCAAGTCCAAGGTGGATTATAGTCCAACATGTACAACAACAATGGAGTTGTTGTGATCAATCTCCAAGTGGGAGATTGTTGGTTGTGGAGCCTGATTATCTTCCTGATTCAAAGGTTTATTTCATACGTGCTTGGACCCCATTCCCTAACAGGTGGGGGGGATCCCCCCCCACTATTTTCTCCANGGGGGGGGGGGGCGACAATGTAATGTCCCCACTTTGGGACATCACCACAGGGCAGATATTTTTGATGACCAGAGTAGCCAGATGGGTGCTAGAGCGAGTATAGGGGTATTTGAGAGGCATTGTGGGGTCCAGCTTGCATTTATGATCATATTCCATCATTATGAGCCATTCCGCACAGGTTGGATTTGGTTTCGTTGCATTCTGACGATTTCCATGATTTTGAGCTATAAGTCAATGGAATTCACTAAAGAGGTCATTTTGGGCACGTTACTTGGAGGAACCTCTCAATGTAATAGCTCTTTGGAATTAGGAGGAGCAACACTACAGGATGGGATGGATAGAAGTGACTTTCAGTGGCCAGGGAAGCCACAAGGAGAGATAATGAGCTTTTCAAAGGTAAAAATGTTAATTAATGAATTAAAGTGATTTAATTAATTATTTAAATATTAATAAAATGAAAGTCACTTTGGAGGGACAAGGTGAGCCAAAAGGTATAAAGGAAAGGCAAGGGCCTCTTCTCATGGATTCATGTAGGTTTATCTTTTGATTTCTGGCTTCTAGCTAGTGAGCCCAACATTGGGGGTTTTGAGGGTTTTGACTTAACAAACCCTAGAGGATAATTCGGTGGTGAAATATTCCACCTAACTTGTCCTAAGCTTGGTCTCAGAGCTGCAATATGCTCCCACACTATTCTAGTTCCAGATCTACTCAGTTGCAGGAGGATTCCACATCAGTTGCTTGTGCAGGTAGAGAGAGGGCACACCAGTTGGGGTTTCCAACAAGAGGGGCGCACCATTCATTGAGGAGGGATTCGTCCTAGCTAAGGAGAAGGGATTCTGGGAATTCCAGGTAGTGTGTTTCCTTTGCAGGTGTCTTGGCATCATTCTTGGTGGTTTTTTGGAGTCTTTCAGTGGAGGATCGATTTGTATTGAGAGTGGGACATTTTCCCAAAAGGAGGGCGCACCATTATTTAGAGGGTAGCTAGATCTAAGGATCTAGCTGGTATTTGAGGATTTGAGCACTTGGGTTCTCATTGCAGCGTCCTGATCTATCATTTTGGAGAGTTTGAGAGCATTTGGAGGGCTCTTTCATTAGGGCCGAATTATCTAGGGCTTTAGTCATCCAATGGGGCGTACCATTCAGTGGGGGATTTCATATTTACAGAGATTGAGAGGGATCTTGGAGATTCAGGCATCTGGGTTTTTCTTACCATCACCCGTTCTATTGTTTGGCATCTTTTTGGAGGTGATTGGGCATCTTTGGCACCAGGGACGAATTGTTGAGGAGCTTCAGTTATCTAGCATAATGTGGCATCTTCCAGCAGTGAGGGGTTTGACACTTGGCATTGGTCTTCATCTCTTATCCAGCCTTTGGAGGATTATTTTGTATTGTCGGGAGAATTTTGTAGCAGCTCATACTTGTTATCCATTGTCTATCATATTGGCCATCTGTTGAGCATTCCAGATCGACATCTCCATTGTAGCAGGTTCTTCTATTTTATGAATAAAGAAGAATTGAGATGTTTTGGCTTGTCTATATTATTGCATATGGTTGAGGTATGTTCCATGGTTATATATTTCTGTTGTTTGTTTCATACACACATCTAAACACATCTAAACACATCTAAACAAGTAGATCAACACACTGTTTGACGAAATACCACAACCAGGAAAAAGTTTTAAAAAGACACCAAAAAATTGATGATCCTTGCATAATGGCTTGGGATCATTACAGTGGTATCAGAGCTTAAAATCTTGCAAACCTGAGGGGTCTTTATGGATAGTTGGAAAGAGATGGATTTGTTTTACCTTTCTAGAGAGAATATGATCATCAATGCAAGCTGGACCCCACAATGCCTCTCAAATACCCCTGTACTCATTCTAGCACCCATCTGGCTACTCTGGTCATCATAAATCTCTGCCTTGTGGTGATGTCCCAAAGTGGGGACATTACAGACAATTTTTGTATCCACCCCCTAGTGGGGGATTCAAGGGAAGCACCCCCAAAGAAAAAATTTGGGAAAATTGCCTTGTAAATATTGTAATTTCATAGTCAATATGGACCGTTCATTATAAGGTCGCAGATACGATGGTAGAATTATATTAGGGTTTTTTTCCTAGAAATAAACCCTCTTTTATGAGGGAATTGTATTGTGGCTGGGTGTTATTGCAAAATTGTATTATGAGAGAGGATATTGTTAGAGAGAGAAGAGGAATTTACAATGGGTGTGTTGTAGGTTGTATCCCTTCATTTTGTTGAATAATAATAAGGAAGGACCTGAAAACTTCTCCGATAAGCGTAGCCCACACTGGGTGAACCATTGTTGACACCTGAATCCATCAGGATCAAAACGAAAACCTCACGAGGATATAAATCTCCCTATATTTTTAAAGAGGTGGTTCTCCTCTTTGGCTAAAATATATATATTTGAATATCTTGGATTATGAGAGTGTTAGGAAGCAAACCCTAAATATTTACTGCTTGAGATTATGAAACAAAATGGTTCTTCAACAACCTAAATACAATATTAATGTGCAACAAAAGTCTTTTTACAATAAAAAAGGATTGAAGAAGGGATTCAACATCAGAATTAAATTGTGATCAACATCACACACAATCTTCTTAATCATATATAAATACATCCACGTCTTCTTCATGAAAAATATGAGAGAATAATTTGATGATCTCAAATAATTTTAAAAGAGTACTGCTATCAAGATCAAAAGAGAATTTGATAGGTCAACCTCAAATATCTCATACTTAAAACTCAAAGTTTCAAGATACAGTTAAGATCAACCTCGAAGAAATTCTTTGTGGAGATTATTCATGAAAAATGTTCTTCATTACAAAAGCTTTGATAGTCATGTATATGGTTGTAAATACTCTATGATCATACAAGAAGAATATTTTGGAAGAATATGAGAAGAAAACTCAAGAACTCATCCTTGTGCCCAATTCAGAGACTCATGCATAAAGCTATGAGAATTGGTGTAGAAGAATATAAAAAGTGGAGAAGATGGAGATCTCTTTTCTTTGATCAAAAGATTGAATGTGTATTCATGGTTGCAAATTTTTATTCCTCTAATATTCTTCCCTTCCCCTCTGACAATTATGATTCTTGGAACCTTTGATGAAGCCTCTCTTCTCTTTTTAAGAAGATATTTTTTAACTACTTGAGTATTTAGGGTTTTCTTTCTCTCTTGAAATTATCGTACAAGTTTCTTATTGAAACATTCCATTTAATTAGTGCCTCGTTGATTCCTCATTAATGAAATTATATCATCAATATATACATATATAAAATGGGTCCCTTTCCATTTTTAATAAAAGCTTTTAAATAAAATTTTATTTCATAATTTAATTAATTTTCCATTTAAATCAGGAGGATTGTGTTTTAATTTTATGGGAATGATAATCAAATTTTTGGCCAAGGAAATCATTTCTAATGTGATATTCATATTCATATATTTCCAAATATATAAATTTTGCACAAATCCATCACCGGGATCTGAAGATATGAGCTCGTGAAGTTGAGTTGTCACGCAGGCCTGTTAAAAATGCAGCTGAATGATATTTTAATTTCTGAGAAATATGTATCAACTTTCAGCACAATACAACCATCTTCTAATTTGCAATACCTTTCCAACATTATAAATTTTGCGTGATTCTGACATTCAGAGATCAAGTTATGGCCTCTAGAAGATCAACGCTCAACCACCATCAATAAAAAATGATGGTCAAATCTGGGCCCTTGGATGAATTTCGTGTTTCCATTCATAAAATTCTACTTTTTGGTTTAAAATTATATCCCACATGCATTGGGATATCATATTATTCATGATATATAATATTAAGTGTTTGATACACTTAGCAAGAAACATGATAGAAGAAGAAATTATGGAGCTTGGAGGATTCATTAACCCTTGAAACATTGTTGAATAAAATAATAATTTTTTGGAATATGTCGTCGTCCACCTCATGCCCAGTCACCATGATGACTCATCCAATAATATCATGCTATGAGTCTCAAATTGTATGTTTCCACGTGTCTCCAATGTTGAGTTTCCCTGTGTCATGACCTCATTCATTGCCATGTCTCATATTTTCATTCACTGGTTTCTATGCCTTGGAATAACTTTGAGAATTTGGCTAAGTATGAGAGATGGGATGAGAGGAGAGGAGGGAAAATTGTGGGTAGAAAAATTTCAAGGATTAGTTTGTAGGTTGTGGGGATAGATAAGAGAGAGTTTGAATATAAAACTTTTCATGAACCCACCAACACGGGAACTCGCGAACCCGCAGTTATGGATGATAAAAAATATACCAAGTGTAGAAAGGTGGTCGGTCGGACTTGCATGCAAAAGGAATAAATTATTTGGAGCTAGGAAACCATGACAACAATGATTTTAAAGATGTATATCACGTAACCTGGGGTGCAAAGTGAAGGTCATGGAACTTGGAGGATGAGGGCTTGAACCTGCAAACTCACGAAATTGAAAAATGGCTAAGTGTGGTAGAGAAATTATGACATGAGAAAGTGGGTGGAGACGAAGGTCCACCAACCCTCCAAC
>ML802478.1:285758-301558 GCA_009831015.1 Picea engelmannii
ATCTATTACTATTATAATATTAAGATATATAAAATGTGAAAAACTCGGGAGGTCTAAAATTTCTCTAAGGTCTCACTTTTATTGCAATATCTCGAGTTAAAGATTTGTATGGTCTCCAATTTCAACCTACATTTTCATATGATAGATATAAAACGATGAGAAAATGTGTGTTTAAGAGAAAAACGGAAGAAGATAAATTGAAATCAATTACTATGTAATATATGAGTTTTTAAATGTCTTCCTCATATCACTTCTTAATGATATGATGTAGTATATATGTTATTCAAAACCTTAACCATTCCATTTTGATATTATTCAACATCTTCATCACTAAACATTGTTACTTTATTATTATTTGAATTCATAATGATGTAAATTTCAAAGTATCAAGTTCATATATATATATATATATATATATATATATATATATATATNACCATGGAACCAACGTAGATCCATATTAACTTTGGATCTATCCATATTAACTTTGGATCTATCATGCACTGAGAGGGATCAAATCCCTTGAGGTGCAAACCTTTCTTCAAGTTTGTCACTCTAAAAGGATGTTTTCACCTCGAGGGATTTGATCCCTCTCGGTGCATGATAAATCCAGAGTTAAGATGGATCTACGTTGGTTGTAGTATTCACTTGGCTCAAGGTTTAACATTAGCTACAAAATTAATAATATGTCTGGCACTAGATATCTTTGTGCTTATGGAAAGGATTCTACCTGTGCCACTGAATTTCGCCTAACATGCCTCTTCATGTGGCCAAGAGCTTCATTTAATCAAATATAATTGGTTTGTTCCTACTTCCTTGTTTGTTGTTCCTTCTTCCTATCAAATCCTAGGTTGGTCTTGTCACGTCTATCTGGGAAATAAATAGTAGATTTTTCATACTTTATATATGTGATATGTGCACATGTCTATGCTATCATGAGCCTAGGTATAAAGGTCTTCTGAGGTAATCCAACTAAGTATATTTACGATTCTCTGATTGGGAAGCCATATTAACTTAATAGTGTATCTCGGTATCTATGTAATCCCAACCTTTTCGCCAGATCTAAATGTCGTGGATAATCCAACATTCTTGAATGATTATTAATGCTCGTGGCATATTATCTCGTACTCAATTGGCTTTGATCATATAGGGGTACTTCTGTCTTTTTGTGCATGTTGCATTCCCTCCCTTTTTTGTCTTGGGGTTTAATATATTTTGAAATCAAAGAAACTGTATTGAACAATTATTATGTGGAAGGCCACAACTAACTTATTATTTAGCACTTGAATTTGAATTTTGATGAACTATCCCACCTGGGTCACGCCTCTTCCTTTTCATTTTCTTAGGGGGCAAGAGAATAGCTAGTTCTAAGTGTTAGAATTAATAATCTCCACTTGTCCATCTGTATGCCAACACAACGAGTTAACATTAGCTAGAATTTAGTTCACTTTGATTTTATTGCAGAGTAGTTCAATGATCTGTTGGATCCATGTGTATTATATGTAACCTATTTAATAGATAGAAGGGTACTTAAACACCACGGTGCGTTTATCTTGCATTTATTTTTTTCTTCATTATTTCTTCTCTACCTCTCTAAATTTATCATGGTATTAGAGTAGATAGCATAAGACTCTTAACAGAGTAGAGAGTAGATTGATCTAGAAAAAAAAACATCAAAATTACTATTATTAACAACCTCTAAATTTAGTGTAATCGCCATTCCTGGTGGCTCAGATTACCAGACCGACATTAAGGCAGGGACCAACATTGAGTTTCTTTGGTTCCTTGATATCGTCAATGGATGGTTGGAAGAGAATATTGATGGTTAATTCATATCGGTTGGTTGGTTAAGAGTTGATGGTTGGGTTACAGGATTGACCTGGTTCCTTATAATTTTGGTGGACAACCGGGCTGACACAGTCAAACAAACCTCGTGGATGGTGATCCCGATTAAGAAGTGACCCGATGACCCATTTCTATGGTATCCCAGTGGAGCGATGGTATTTCCATTCTAATTGGACTTGCATTTTGGTTATCAACCAAATATGAATCACCTCATAATCTTAAACAAGGAACCCCTGACCTCCCGGTGGTCAGTGAACCTCCCGATGGATTTCTAAAGTCGCATAGAAAAAGTAACTGATGATCATTATGTGGTTGGTTATAAATATTCTCCTGGTAGTTAAGAGAGAACTTGTATTTCCAAATGGAGGTCACATATCTTACCTTATGAGGTAGGGCTTATGAAAAGAAAATTTTATTTTGAGTTGTCGAATATTT
Organism: Picea engelmannii; assembly: GCA_009831015.1. Classification (NCBI taxonomy): domain Eukaryota; kingdom Viridiplantae; phylum Streptophyta; class Pinopsida; order Pinales; family Pinaceae; genus Picea; species Picea engelmannii. Next base: position 288,039 of record ML802478.1, read on the forward strand.
CGATAAATTACTAGACCTGTGGGTTGCACTTGAGCTTGTTTTCAAACCGAAAAATGACATTCGAGTTAGGCTCTACCTCAATGTTCAAGTGAATCTGATAACCTGATTTCGGATCCCTAAATAAATAATCTAGTTTGAAAACTGATGACCCCTACAAATGAAAATCTTTACCTAGAGATTTATGAAAACCCCAAGCACAAATTCTTAAATAGCTACATGAGATTTGAATTCTCTAAATGAAAGATCACTGCAAATTTTTAAATGTCAAGGGTTAGAAATATGACTTCTAGAGGAAGTTGCCACTACTATTGAAGCTTAAAAAATTATTCATCGCTAATCATATTCGAAGAGGGTCATCGATTAATAATGTTTAAGATAAATAGAAGAAACCACTGATATCATTTCAGTCCAAGATAAAGGGTCTGTGGTTCGAAATCAATTGAGGGAAGACACTGAGCTCTCCAAAAAAGACATTTTATTTTTTTTAATTTACAGTTTTGTGAATTCCTTTTTAAATGGATTCCTGAAGTAATTAGGGCCGATCCAAAGACCAATTCTTGTTGGAAAGAATTATTATTTCTGGTCCGTGTGAATGAAATCCTTCCTTCAAACTCAAGAATGTTGGGAACTAGTGGAGAATGGCTTCATAGTGGAGAATGGCTTCATAGAGACACCCCCAATAGAACTAGATGCAATGAAAAATCCTCAGAAAAAATGTTATTATGGAACAAATAAAGAAAGAGAACAAAGCCAAATATTGGATTCAAAATTTAGTAGATGACTAAATTGTTTCGAAGGTAACTAGTGCTTCCACTATAAAACAATATTGGTACATTCTCCAATCAATCTGACAGGGAAATGATAAAGTGAAGAAAGTCGAGCTTTGGAATTTGAGAACTCAGTTTGAAAATATGAATATGATGGAGAATAATAATGTTAAACAATTCATAAACAAAGTGATGGGAATTGTAAACCAGATCATAATAACTAGTGAACTAATTGAATATCAGAGGATTGTTGAAAAAGTTCTCTGAATTTTTTCCAAGAAATTTGAAATGGTAATAACAACAGTTCTTGAATCCAAATATATAACCATATTCTTTGTAGAAGAAATGATGGGTTCACTCATGTCACATGAAATTAGACTCAACTTAGAAAAAGGGTCTATGGAACATGTGTTCAATATTGAATCTTATTTCAGTATAAGTAGAAGAAAAGGAAACATAGGTAGAAATCAAATAGGAAGAGGCAGAGGTAATCATAATGCAACAGAGGGTAGACACATAAAGGAACAATCACACTAGTATAAAGACTTACAAAAAGAGGAAGAGGGAGAAAATAGAAAAACAAGTCGAGAATTCAATGCTACTTATATTGCAAAAAATATGGTCACTATGAGAGTGAATGCAGAAAGAAGCATTCAGATCATAACAAAGGCAGAGAAAATGTCTCTAAAAATGAAGGAGAAATCTCTGAAGAAAATGTTTCTTTCATGCCATACATGCGAAGAAGGCCAGTCCAAGGCCCTTTGGTTGCTAGACAATGATTGCAACAATCACATGAAAGGTAACAAAGATTTGATTTCTAGCATGAATATTACTATCAAAACTGAAATTACTCTAGGTGATAATTCTCAAGTAAAATCTATAGAAAAAGGTATTATATTTGTTTTAACTAAAAAAAAATCATAAGAAAGACATAAATGATGTCTACTATGTACCAAAATTGAAACACAATTTGATAAGTCTTGTACAATTGATGGATCATGAATATGATGTCTTATTCAAAGGCTCAACATGCTTAATTATCGATAAATCACCCAGTAAGAAACTCATTGCAAGAATCCAAATGACTAAGAATAGGATGTTTCCATTAAATTTAAGGAGTGTAAATTTGTCCCAATCATATGCCCCAAATGTCCCAAACATAGATGAGACTCTTTTATGGAATGATAGGTTTCGTCATCTTTCTTTTAGAAGTCTTATTATTCTTCAAAAAGATTCAATGGTCAAAGGTTTTCCTGCTTTGAATGAACAAGAAAATTCTTGTAAAAGTTGTATACTTGGAAAGCATAAGAGAGACAACTTTCCAACATCCTCCAATAGAGAAAAAAAAAACATTTAGAACTTGTTCAAAAAAACCTCTTTGGACCAATGCAAACCCAATCCCTTAGTGTTAGATTTTATTTTCTGACCTTTATTGATGATTTTAGCAGGAAAATCTGGATTTATTTTCTTAAAAATAAGTCTGACACTTTTTCAAAGTTCAAAGAATTCAAAGCTGAAGAAGAAAAATAGAGTGGAAAGTATGTGAAAGTTCTCAAGTCAGATGGAGGAGGAGAATACAACTCAAAATATTTTTCATATTTTAGTAAAAACCAAGGAATTATAATGAAGAATACAACCAAATATACTTCACAACATATAAATTGAGTGGTTGAAAAAAAAAACCAAACCATCATGAACATGGCTAGGAGTATGCTAAGAGAAAAGAATTTGTCCAATGACTATTGGGATGAAGTTGTTTCCTAATTAGTTTACATTCTGAACAGATCTCCAACAACTAATGCCAAGGATAAAATGCCTCAAGAGGCATGGAGTGGCACTAAACTAAATGTGTCTCACTTCAGAATTTTTGGTTGTATTTCTTTTACAAATATCCTGGAAGATTTGAGAAAGAAGCTTTACAACATGAGTGAAAAATGCATCTTCATAGGATATAGTGAAGAATCAAAATCCTACAAATTATACAATCTAGTCACCAAGAAATTTATGGGGAGGTGGGATGTCAAGTTCTTAGAAAAAAAATCATGGATTGAGCAAGAAAATGTAACATTGGAAAACCAAAATCCAATACAACAAATTGATGAGAAAACAAAAAATTCATAACAACAAGCACATCCTCCAAGACTGCTAGGATTACAAGTACAAATACAATGAGAACAATCTGGAAATGGTTCTTCTTCTAGCACTTGGTCATCTACTTCATCAAAAAATCAACGAACAAGAAGAATAAGGGAAATTTATGAGTATAACAATGAAGTTGAGAAACAAAGTCATTTTCCCTTAATATCTTGTCAACCAACCTTATTTGAAGAATCAATAAAAGAGGAACATTGGGTAGAAGCCATGAATGAGGAAATTGAAGCCATAGAAAGGAATAAGACTTGGGATCTTGTTGATATTCCAACAGAAAAATCCAACATAGGTAGTGTCAAGTTGGTGTAAAAACAAAACTTAATGAAAATGAAATATTGAGAAGCATAAGGCAAGGTTGGTTTCCAAAGGTTTCTCTCATAAACCTGGCATAGAGTATGAAAAAACCTTTGATCCTATGGAAAGGTCAGATATAGTAAGGACCATTTTAACCACTATAGCTTAGAACAAATGGTAATTCTACCAGTTTGATGTGAAGTAAATTTTTTTGAATGGAATATTGCAAGAAGAAGTATATTTGGATCAACTACCAGGTTTTGAAGTTAAAGGACAAGAGAACAAAGTGTATAAGTTGACGAAATCCTTGTATATATTTAAGCAAGCTCCAATAGCCTGCTACAGTCGAATTGACTCTTAGCTGATCAAAAGTGGATTCAACAGGAGCAATAATGATCCAACACTCTATACTAAATGAGATCAAGAAGGTAAAATCCTCATTGTATGTCTTTATGTTGATGATATGATTTATACAGGTAATTTGATGTTATAAGAATTTATATCTACCATGAAATTAGAGTTTGATATGACCGATATTGGACTTATAAAATATTTTTTGGGAATTGAAATTGAACAATATGCCAATGGTATTTTATTTTGTCAGTAAAAGTGTGCTACAAATAGTCTAAAAAGATTTAGAATGGATACATGCAAGCCAACAAAAACTCCTATTGCATTAGGAATAAAATTTAGAAAATAAGATGGAGGCTCAACAGTTGATTCAACACTATATAAGAGGTTGTTAGGTAGTCTCTTGTCCCTTACTGTAACTAGACCTAATATAATGTTTGCAACAAGTTTTGTTTCCAGGTTTATGGAATCCCCTAAGGATTATCACTGAAAATTTGGAAAAAGAATTCTAAGTATGTTACAGGGACAATCAACTATGGTTTATGGTACAGTACTTCTAAAGATTACTCACTTGCAGGGTACACAAACAATGATTTTACAGGAAACATAGATGACAAGAAAAACACATCTAGTTATGATTTTCATTTGGGTACCTATCCAATTTCATGAGAATCAAAGAGCAACCCATAATTTCAATATCTTCAACATAGACAGAGTATGTTTCTTCAAATTTAACATCTTTCCAAGCAGTATGGCTGAGAAAACTCATGAATGATCTAGCACATATGGAAAAGGATCCAACTCCTATTTTCTGTGATGACAACTCAACCATCACATTGTCAAAGAATAGTGTATTTCACAAGAAAAGCAAGAATGTTGATGCTTGTTTTCATTTCATTTGAGAGCTTGTCAATAATGGTGATATTTCTCTTCAATTTTTAGGATCAAGAGATCAATTTGCAGATATATTTACAAAATCTTTAGAAAAAAGTGTTTTTGAATTTCAAAGACAACACTTGGAAATTATAATTGTTGATGAATGTAACATATGAGATTAAGGAGGAGCGTTAGAACTAATAATCTCCACATGTCGATTTGTCTTCTAGCACAATCGGTTAGCATTAATTAGAATTTAGTTCAAATTGAGTTTACTGCAGAGTAGTTGAGCGATCTGTTGGATCCATGTGTATTCTATGTAACCTATTTAATAGATTGAAGAGTATTGAAACCTCGTGGTGTGTTTATCCGACATTTTGGTTTCTTTTCATTGTTTCTTCTCTGCCTCTCTGAATATATCACTTAGTGGGAAGGAGAATAGTCAGTCCTCAGTGGTTACCAAATTTTTATTAACTTCACTTATGTAATAATACATGCGCTCAAGGAAGGTTGTGTTTGTACCTCCTCCTAAATATGGAAGTTGTGGGTCATACCTTGCCCACACAAAGGCTTACTTCATTATGTTGCATCAGAAATAGGTTGCCTATCAATTGTTGCCTAATATCATACATCTTTCTTCCCATCTTATAATTAATTATCTAGTCACCGGAAGTTATTATGGAACGTAGGTATACATATACAAATCCCACTTCTAAGGATATAGTATAAACAAAATTTTCTCACTTGTTTATATTTATTTGGCTTAACGAAGCCTCTCAATGAAAGTTAATCATGTGAATCCCTACCAAAAATGTAATATCAATTGGAATAAATAAAGAAATCAATCGAAATAAATAAAGATATGACATGGGAGTGGCGGTGAAGGATATGCAAAGAAGATTAAGAATGAAAGAAATGCAAAAAGTAAAATATTGAACATCAATCATAGATTAAACACATTGATATATAGACACTAATTTTATTTTAATAAAATTTTAAATCAACTAGCCTAAAGTAAATGAATCGCTCTTAATTTAGATAGTAACGACAATAATGTATTCCTAAAAAACCAATCCTCGAGGACACTAACTTTACATTTCAAACATATAAATTCTTAAGTACAACAAATGAGATTAAATATCACTCTAGTTTTATGAGCATTCTTCTTAGTTTTTCATAATCGTTTTTATCACTAGCACAACCACAATTATGTGGTTGATTAATGTTAAAAGGTATATTAAAACGAAATGTGGCCAGCACAGAAATGAAACTAAACGCTCACAGCACAGAAATGAAACGAAACGCGGTCAGCATAGAAACATGGTCACCACTCTGTGTGAATATCTTAATATTTTTTAATCAGGGAGACATGGCAATAAGTTAGTGAACACAGTAATTTTTAAACACAATTAGGTAAATGTAAAAAAGTAAGCATATAAACAGATGTCTTTATAACAGCTCGGAAGTTAATGGATGAAATCAAAGCCATTCATTTATTGTGACGACTAAGAATATTCTAGGCATATTTAATCTCGTCCATAGAAAACGTATTAAGAACTAAAAACCTATTAAATGTGCCCATTGTCAATAGGTGTACACCTTTCGGCGTAAATATCAATGACGTGAAGCGATTCCTCATTTCAATGAGATATTATACCATCTATTTCTTTAATGATCTTATATTTATATTGATAGGTGTATTTCTATTGGAAACAGGCATAATTAATGGTCTTTTAATTATAAATCTTAATCTTTGGCTAGTAATTCAAGATGTTGGCATATTCTTGGTCGTTCTCCCAAATAAATGAACGAGATTTGATATTTTTAACTTCCTTGAATTTATAAATGCGTACTTTTCCTTGTTTACTTTTTCACATTTACTTAATATGATTAAAACTTTATTGTCCTAGTCAGTGATTGTCGTTTACCTAATCAACAAGGATTAATGTGTATAGAATACCTCATTCTCAAATTCGTGTGTTTAATAGGGATTAATTATGTGGATAAAAAATGTCATATTTTTACAGGTGTTTCGTTTTGGCCACGTCTTTATCAATCTAAAGCCGTCGACTGATGGATGTTACATTTTGGGCGTTTTAATTAACATGGTCGTGGTCAATCTTGTCGTTGGACATTTTATTTTCTACATGTGCTTGGTAATGGAAGATGTCATGTGTCCTACAACCCAATCCAAGTGTGGTAATGTGAGGTTATGGGAAGAATATGGCAGACCCACTCACTCCCCTGTAAATAGTTGGCAAAATTTTCTTAAGATTTTGAAGGTCTCAAAGATGAGCATTCCTTCTTAGTTGCATTTACCATGTCTCTCTTGGAATGATATCATTAACAATTTTGATGTTGAAAGGTATCCAATCCATTTTTACAACGACATAAAGAAATGAAAGCACTCTTTTGAGCACTTATATCATTTCTCTTGGATGAAAATTCCAGGCATGTTTTTTGTCTGCACAATATCTAGGGTTTTGAAACATCAACAATACTCCTTAGAGTTTTAAACAGTACTCTCAAGAGTTTTAATCAATAGAAGTTGGATGTTTGTGTTTGGTAGGGTAAACTCATGGTGTCATATAAAGTCCTAGAAGCTATGAATTAAGTTTGACATCTATAGTGAAAAGTATAATACCTTTCAGCTGAAAACGAGAAAATGAAGGCCAACTCTAGAACAAAATGCAAAAGTGGTTGATATACGGGTTAAAGTTTTTAATGGTCGTTTTTCTTAGGGACTTTTAGAGGTTGAAATTAATGTATATCAAACCTATTGAAATATTGTTGCATATCAAAACTACTGCATATATAACCTGTTGTATAAATTAGATTCCCTATATCATTATTGTTTTCATGTATCGTTCTATCCTTGGATTGTTCCATATCTACTCGACTGCATTAATGAACCCTTGGATTATAGTATTACTTCTTCGTAATATCCCCTCATGATAACCTTTTAATGTATAGAGGATGATAATTGTTACACAAATTGAAAGCTCAATCTTCATCCCTTAACATGGACACCTAGATATATGTTACACTATTTTATAAACAAAGAGAAATTAACGATAGTTTATAAAGAGTAATGGTGGCATCCAAGCAATTATTGGTTCTTTTTCTTTTTTAAACCGACATGTCTTCTATCACAAGAGTGAGCGACATCTAGATTAATTAAAAAGACTAAAGTATGGAATGGTGGTAGAATCTCAAAATAATTATATTCTACCTATCAGATGTCCTTGAAATCCAAAACAATCAACATTGGATATGTTAATGTTTCCTACGCATATGACCAGCTAATTTCATCACTCAAATGACAGAATTTAAGAGAGCAACCATAACACGAAAATTACACACAAAATAATATTGTATTGCTATATCAAATCCCAAGATACAATAGGCATATGTAGTTGGAGTTAGATCCAACCAATTCCAAACATAGGTATGGAGGTTGAGATAATATCTCAACAGCTCCTACAAAATCTCAAAGCAACTCCAAACCAATCCCTAAATTAATCATTAATTCTAACACCCTCCCTTAATGATTACATTACAAATAAAACACATATTACAATTCTCAAATCACAACATAGATCTCTGTCTGATCTGATCTTCATCAGCACTCTCACCCACTCTGAAATCTCCTGGTTTACGCTCTTTCTTCTCCACAACTTCGAGCTTCCCTCTCAACTCATTTAAGATAAAAAAATGCGTATGACCATCTTTAATGAATTTGTAGGATCAAATATTCTTGACACCCTTGAAGAAGAGTCTAGATACTAAACCACCCTATTGATATACTTCCATCTGTGAAATAACCCCGAAGAATAAATTTCAACAGTTTTGTAGGAAAGTACTCTAGTTACGGAATGTATTCAGCAATCAATCCTCCAAAATGACCTTCTTTTTACAAATACACACCACACAATAATCCTTCATATATTTAATCTCCACGCAACAATGAAAAATTTATTCTTTATAGAAAATTCACTGCAGGCTTCTATCCCACGCAGTCACACAAAATTTCACACCAAACTCTGCAGTGCATAAACCAGACCGCAAGATCTCTATTGGACGATGGGCAGACAACTCTTCCACAGTTGCATCAATTCACTGTCTTCAAGTGATGTAGCGCTGACAACGATTTTGACAGCAGCAGATTCTTCTGGGATGATGGTTCCTCTTGATCCACACACGGCTCTGGTGACTGTTCTGGAAGGCGGCAAGGAAGTTTTTCTCTTCTACGCTAGCTCCAGATCGGCGTCTGCACAACACTCTCGTAACACACATAAAAAAATGAATCTACTCTCACACTATAACCTACAATCTACAGCAGCGGATTCATCTCACATTGCTCTCATATTCCAGCCCCTCTGGTGAGAGAGTCAGGGTTGTTCTAGCTCTGATACCATGACAGAATTTAAGAGAGCAGCCATAACACGAAAATTACACACAAAATAATATTGTATTGCTATATCAAATCCCAAGATACAATAAGTATATGTAGCTGGAGTTAGATCCAACCAATTCCAAACATAGGTATGGAGGTTGAGATAATATCTCAACAACTCCTACAAAATCTCAAACCAACTCCAAACCAATCCCTAAATTAATCATTAATTCTACCATCAAAAACAAGATATGACACATGTATTTATCCATTAATTTCAAGGAGACATACCACACTCCCTGAATAACAATAACTAAAAATTGCCCTCTACTTGCATTCACCAACCTCTACTCCACTTCCTACGTTTCAAATGACCTCGTACTTAACTTGTTTTCATTTATACGCCATGAATAATAATACAATGTAGTTTCTTAACACATTAATTTCAATGAAATTACTTTTCAGCGATTGTCTTAAATAACTATTTAATATGCATTAACTATATTCAATTTTAATATGCATTAACTATATTCAATGTGTCATGCCACACTTTGTTTTTTAACATTCTTATTTTAATATTCAAAAGTTATTCTTGCACTTTTGATTTTGATAATTTGATGGTAAGCATTTAATATTAATAATTAATAACTAAAAAATATGATTGAGCAGTTTTGATTTTCATAATTTAATAAAACAAATATAATATTAATAGTTAATATTTAAAAAGATATAATCGTAATCATACAACTATGGGATAGAGTACCATGGGATATAGTATTATTATTTTAATATAGGTAAGGTATTACTACATTTTATATTATTAATATTTTAATATAAGAAGGGTATTATTATATTTTATTTAGATAAAAATACATTTGTATTAATAAGATTTACAAAATTTTAGATGAGATTAATAATTGTTATTTTCTTTATTTCTTTATTTTTATTATCTATTTTTAAGTAAATATTTAGAATAAGCTCATAATTGCATGGAGAAATAATCATTTTTAAATCAATCCTAACATTATATTTAAATCTAAATTAATTTGAATTTTAAAACAACATATTATTGTTTTAAAATTCAAATTAATTTAGATTTAAATATAATGTAGGATTGATTTAAAAATGATTATTTCTCTATGCAGTTATGAGCTTATTCTAAATATTTATTTAAAAATAGATAATAAAAATAAAGAAATAAAAAAAATAACAATTATTAATTATAAATAATTAAAATATATATAATTAATAAATGTCAAAGATAAATTTATTATTAATTAGTGTAATGTAAATTGACTTGTTTAAAATAATAGATATAGAAAAAAATATTTTAATTGATATTGATGAGAAAATAAATATAACGGTTGAAGAAATATTGAATATAAATATTCATACTTGCAATAAACATGATTACATGTATACTTATGTAAATAAATAAACCTACTTACTTGATAAAGAGAGACTTATATTCAATCCTAGTGAATTTAAAGAAATATTTTATGCAAGTGACGTTCAAAAACATATTTCATATAAATATATTTAATTATGATAAAATTTTAATTTACCTCCAATCCAATGAAATTATGATAAAGTTTTAATTTACCTCTAATATAATAAATTATGATAAAGTTTTAAATTACAGATTACATCGTAGTGAAGTTTCCTTTGATGCAATATATTGTGTCAATCAAAAATTCCTATCTTTGTGACAAATGAAAACTTAGTCAACCATAATATTATGGTCAATCATATTAAAGTTCAAGATGATTTGCTATCAATGTCTTTAAAACAAGTACAAATCATCAGCTATAAAGTTGAAGATGATTTGTTATCAATGTCCTTAGAACAAGTGTGATTCTAAGCTTTGTTCTATGTAATGCATTGCATCAATTCAGAGTTCCTATCTTTCTGACAAAAGAAACACTTTGTTAGATATATTTTTAAAACTTGGCGAAAACTTCCTTTATGTAATTTTTTGAACAAAAACCAACCTTGTATTGTGTCAAACATAACCCGAAGTTGAATCTGACGAATAAAACTAAATGTTGCAACATGAAAAACATAGTAACATTGCAATTGGATGAATAGAGTAACGTTGAAATGCGACAAACATAGTAATGTCGTAATCTGTTGAACAATGCCACATCGCAATGTGATGAACATAGACCTATCATCATATTCCAACGAGCATATATGTATTGTGACAATGACACGAACATAGTTACATCGCAATTTGACGAACATTGTCGTATCACAATGTGAAAAACATAGCCCTGTCATCCCAATGTGACGAAAATATCCTGACTTCATAATGTGACAAACATTTCCAAATGTCGCAATGTGATGAACATAACCCTCTCATCATAATCTTACGAGCATATCCTTATCATATTAGTGTGACAAACATTGTTACATCACAATATGATGAACAATGTTGCATCACAATGTGACAAGCATATCCCTATCATCCCAATGTGTCAAGCATATTCATGTTGTGTAAATGTGATGAACATTCCTTCACATTGTAATGTGACACAAATATCTCGATGCTAGAATGTGACAAACATTTTGAAGCATCATAATGTGACGACCATGTCTTCACATTGTAATTTGACGCAAACATCCTGATGTAAGAATGTGAAAAACATTTCCAAACATCACAATGTTAATAACATATCCATTTCATCATAGTCTGATGAGCATATCCCTATCGTTGCAATGTGAAAAACATAGTTGCATTACAATCTCACATATATTGTCATGTCACAATGTAACAAACATAGCCTTGTCATCCCAATATGCCAATGATATTCCCATCATCGCACTGTAACGGACTTGTCTTCACATTGTAATGTGACCAACATTTCCAAATGTCGCAATGTGATGAACACGACCCATTGTCGCACTCTGATGTACACAACCAATGTTGCAATGTATAAAAAATATCCCAATATTTCAATGAGGCGAACACTGGCCATTGTCAGAATGTGACATCCCTATTCCAACACCATAATATGACAAACAAAAACCCTATATAGAACAAGTATGATTCTAAGTTTCCTTCTATGTAATATATCGCATCAATTCAAAGTTCTTATGTTTTTCACAAAGGAAACACTTAGTTACATTTTCTTTTTTAAACTTCGCCAAAACTTCATTTTCGTAATGTGTCAAACAGAAACGAACCTTTTCATGCAACGAACATGCCCCAACATTGCAACATTATGAGCAAATCTGGTTGTTACAATGTGACGAACATAGTAATGTTGGAATGTGTCGAACATAGTAACGTCACGCAGTGCTGAACATAGTAATTTTTCACTATAATGAACATAGTAACATTGAAATCTGTTGAACATAGTAACATCACATTGCGATGAACAAAAAATGATGTTACAGTGTGACGAATATAGGCACGTTATCGCAATATGGATAGTGACGTCACAATGTGACAAAAACAAACATACATCACAATGTGGATAGCGACGTCGCAATGTGACGAATATAAACAACCATAAATATACACCACAATGTGTCACACATCGCCTTGTCATCGCAGTGTGACAAACATTTCCTCTTGTTGCAATGTGATGAACATATCATGACATTGCAATGTGACACACATATTTTGATGTCACATTGTGGTAGACATTTCCAAACGTAACAGTGCGACGAAAATAACCCATTGTCACAATTTGTTGTACACAACCCAATGTGGCAATGTGACAAACATACACCAACATTGCAATGAGATGAATATTTCCCAACATTGCAATGTGATGAACATAACCCACTGTCCGATTGTGAAAAACCTGTTCCAATTTCATAATGTGACAAGCAAAAACCCTTCATAGTAATTTGATGAACATAACCTTACAATGTCATGTGACGAGCAAAATTTGATGTAACAATGTGACGAACAAAACCTGATGTCGCAATGTGACAAAGAAAACATGATCAAAATCGAAATGCAGTAATTCCGTAGTAAAATTTGGTTAAGCATCATCAACATGGTGCACCATAATCAAATCCACATGGTCAACGAAGGTCATCCATGGGCATGGTTAACGAAGTTCATCCATGGGCATGGTCAACGAAGTTCATCCATGGGCATGGTCAACTATAATTTAAACCTTAGTCAACCATAATCAACCATGGTAATGATCAGCCATCATCTACCATAGTCAACCATGGTGATTGTCAATTAATGTATTACTCCTTTTTTTTTTTTAACTGTAACGGTTATGTTGATTTTTTATTTAAAAAGAAAGAGGGGGGGACGGGGTCTTTGCCAGAGCAGCCCCAATTACATAGAAGAAAGCCATCTTTTTCAGCTTCATAGTTACGCTCTTGTCAAGGTAATTGATAGCTGTTTACATCATTGGTCAGAATCTGTCCTTTTGCGAGAGTACAGCCTTTGTTTGCCATCCGATCTGCCTCTTCATTCAGATTCCTGGGGATATGATATGACTTGAAGGAGGTGAATTCGTGAAGGATTCTTTTCAATCTGCCCAGCATTTTATTGAGACTAGCGTTATTGACGAGATCCTTCGAATTTAATTTTTTGATAAGAAGTTCTGAATCTCCAAAAACTTGGAGGTCTTTATCTCCTTTTTCTCTTGCTATTAAGCAAGCTCTGAGGAGGCCAAGAATCTCTGCCTGGTTGTTGGTCTTTTGGCCTAGAC
>ML802478.1:306443-321948 GCA_009831015.1 Picea engelmannii
GAGGGCGCTTTGGAGAGGCAGCGATCAGAGCTTTAAAGGCTAAGATCTCCGGTGGCAGGATGAGGGGAGGGGCAGAGCCCCCGCTGGAGGCCATTGGAGTTGCTCTGCTATGACTCTACATCCACGGGGACGCAGGCTTTCTCCCGATAGCCCAGGGGCACCAAACTTCGACTGAGACGACTGCTGGCGCAGCGAAGGGATGCTGCCAGAGGCTCAGGACAGGGCCGGAGCTAGGTCTTCTGCAGATCGGGCCGGAGATTTGTCGGCGCTGATTCAGAGGGTCATCGGGCGCGCTGGAACAAGAGAGTGAGAAAAGCGTAAGTGCAGTAGTGCCCTGGCGCTTCTTTGTTCGGAGGAAGGAGCGCTGGCTCGCTCACGACGCTCCTTTGAAAAAACAGCGAGTTTAAAAACTTCAGCGCGGCCCAACGGATGAAGTTCAGCGCCGGCGCTGCTTTAGCTGGAATCCACTGGAACCATGCACTGAGGATCTCCACCCTGCGGGCTAGGACGCTGGACGGGACAGAGACTGGGCTCGGCCTTGGGGCCAGACGCCGATCGGGCTCGGCCTCAGCAATCGGCTTAGGGTTCCGTCTGCACCGGATCTTTTTTCACTTCTATAATTTTTTAGTCTACTCCTTTAATAATGTATGTACTAAGGTATTAATATTTTAATAAAGTATTTATTATTTTTTTATTACTTAAATAATATATTACTTTTTTTTTTCCACGGGAAAGTTTCTCATTTATATTCATCAGTATATAAACATTTTACATACCAGCCATTACATAATCCATCCCGGAGACTCAGCAGGGTTTGACCACAAGACCTCCTCCCAACACTTGGAGAACGGTAGTCTTACCGTCTGAGCTGTCTCACGCGATGTATCATTATCATATTATATTATTATATTATTATTATAATATTACTTTATCAATTTATTATTATATATTAATACATTAGTAATGTATATAATAAAAATGTGTTAATGTATTTAATGTATTATCAGTACTTTATTAGTGTATTAATACTTTAACAATGCATTAATGTACTAATTAATTAATACGTTACATTATTAATGTATCTATTAATTAATAAGCTACATTATACACTAATGTAAACTAATACTTTAATTTATATCGTATATGTATACATTATTATTATATATTATATTAATGTAATACATTAAGTTAATAAATTAATAAACCATTAATTTATATTAATTTATATGCATTAATACATTAATCTAATTATACATTAATGCAATAATTAATTATTATATTATTGGTTGTTTTCAAGGTATGTCAATTAGCAATAACCACTTTATATACTTTTATAAAGTGATTGATATAAGTTGTTGCTAGTTATAATGTATTTTAAACATCATAAGTTTTGGATTTTTTATGGTTATATATTTTTTATTAATTTTTCAAAATCAATTTAAAAAAATTACTAAAATTATAGATATTAATAAACTAAATTAACAATTCTAATAGAATAATTTTTTTTAAAAAGTTTAAATCTATTCATATATTCAGAAATATAATTTAACCATGAAAAATTAAAATTTAACAAAAATTATGTAATTAGATTACAAAAATGAGTACACTTGAACAACATGTGGCTAACTCTTAAAAAAAAATATGCAAACTCTTCCAAAAATTTACTTATCTTAATTGGCGACTTTTAATTAAGGCCATTTAAATAAAATACGTGATGTTCTATGTGATATTAAGCAATACATGAGGAGGACCACTAAACATTAGATCATAACAAGCTTAAAGGATTATACTAGCACATCGTAGTTGGAAAACGTCAAAAGGTATTCATAGATAAAGAATTTATTAAATTTTATTATTGATTAACAAATAACGGTTGAGCTTCATTTATTTGGTGTTAATATTTTAATTTCTGTTAATCACTTAAGTGGTAATCAATTAGCAATCAAAGTAATTTTTAAATATGATTAGGTAAATGTAAAAAAGTAAACACATAAACGCATGTCTTTATAATAGCTAGGAAGTTAATGATTGAAATCACAGCCATTTATTTTGTGTGACTACTAAGAATATTCCAACCATATTTAATCCTGTCCATAAAAAACTTATTAAGCACTAAACCCCTATTAAATTTGTCCATTTTCAATAGGTGTACGCCTGTAACAAAGGTTTTAAGTACCATATAAAATTTGGAATGGATTCTTTACAATGAGTGAAGGCAGTGTACTATAATAATAGTCTCCAGTAATACTTTTAGATACATCATTTATTGGAATTTGTGACATGAGGTACCAAGAGCTAATATCTTTCGCGCATATTTTACAAAATGGACGGAACATTGATAGCATAGTAAATTCTGTATATATGAGTCCTTGAATGTTTATGATTTTATGCCCATTTAATTTACTTATTTTTCATGGATACCAAACACTGTATGCAGACAGATTCATACAGTTAATTTGATACATCGAATGCTTATTGACAATAAATACAGCAACTGACACATTGGAAATACAAAAGCAAAATCTCTCTTCTTATTTGTTCGGTGGGAAGAACTTATTATCTTGAAAGGATTCATCACAGAGCAGTAGTAATGTTAAAATTGGCACAACTCGTTGGCTGAGGTATTGAGAACAGATTGGAAGAGAAACCGAGTGTTGATCTGCCCAGATCGAATTCGAGAAGAATCTCTTGCATCTGAAAAGCTCCGATCACAATCGATGCCACCGGATCCTCGCCTGCATCAACAAAAGCTAGACACAACGCATTCTCAATGCCGTCCCACTCCATGGAGTTAGCTCCAAGGATCCTCCAAGTAGCGTTGCCCTGCAAAACAAGGTCGATCGTTGGCACAGTGGGGCCCGGATCAGTGCTCCCGTGACGGGGCATCCCCGTACCGCGTGAATCGAAACACACACCAAAATCCAAAGGCGGGGGAAAGGGCTCCACTATGTCCACCCGCTTGATATTCATTGCCATGGCCATCTGGGTGTAGACGGCCACCAGGGAGTTGTAGATGGGGGTGGCCAGTTGCGTGTAGGTTACCACGGTGCTCAGCTTGGTGCCACCGCGCCCCCCGGCGCCGATTCGCAGCTTCTCCGCGTCTATCGGCACGTCGACGCCGTTGACTTTGATTCCCTGAACATCGATATAAAAACCGTGGGTGGAGGCGTGGGTGGAGTTGGGGATCTTGACGGGGTTCCTGATCAAGGGAGTGCGGGTGAGGTGGCGAGAGAGATCTCTTGGTTTTCCGCCTTTTATCGGAGAGAAGACGAGCGGGGCGTCACCAAAGAAGAGACGGCCATCTAAACCTGTATACGCCTGTGACAGACACAAGGCAAACTTGCGACTAAAACCCCCCGCGGCGGAGAGCTGAGCTGGTAGTGCCAGCGTGGACGAGCTCATCCCGGCGACGCCATCCATCCCGTAAATCAAACCATCGATCTCGGGAAACAAATTGGAGGGATTTCTTTTTTCAGCGCAGGCGAAGGGCAGGCGAAGGACAGGGTATTTCCGACCGTCGCTGCGGAGAAGCGCCGCCACGTCCTGCCCGAGTTCGACGCCTGGTTCGGGCACGGAGCAGCTGTGGTTGTTGCAGCCGGGGGCGCGGGGGCCAATACAGGTGTAGCAGGCCGAATACTCATAAGACTTGCAGAGCCGCGTACTGCAGTCGATCGGGCGGTAAGTGGAGGATATGTAGCTATTATTGAAGCATCTTACCCACGTGTAGTCTTGCTCGATGTCTAGGAATAGTTGCAGGACCCGCATAGGGGTTCTCTGCGCCATCTTCACTGTGTAGAGCATCATGCCGTCGTATTGTTGGATAGGCATGGCGAGAAACCTCGGGTGCCTCCGGGACGCATTTGCAGGCAAATGAGAGAAGCACACGATGACGGCGGCAATGAGGACGAGACGGAGACTGAGCGAAGGCATTGCGTTGACGAAAAGTAGAGCTGCTAATATGGGGATGCAAGAAGTTGCACAATAAATAGGCAGAGTAGGGGGGTATTCGACGCTGTAGATGTATTGGTTGATGTGAGATCGAAACCCTAAAATGGTGTGGCAGACACATGCGCACAGCCGGCTTGCCCGCAAATTGCTGATGTTTGTTAGAACTATGCCACCGCTATAGTCAATCTCTCGATAGACACGAACTGTCATGTGTTCCATCGTTCTAAAATAACAACAAAGGGCATGCTGGGAGCGTGGGATAAGGGTCAGTCCAACAGGCTGGATTGGATCTGAGGGTGAAATTTGGTTTTAAATCTGGTTGGAAATATGTTGAACTTTTACTTTAAAAGTTGGATATTCCGTCAATAGAATTTTGTTTTGGAGTTTTGATTACTTTTAAGATGAAGATTGAAATAGTCGAATTTCCTAAAAAATAAAAATTTAATTCACAACCCTCATAAAAAATAAGGTAATTTGGTGAGCACCTTTCACACCCATCAAAACCAGCTATTCCTTATCCTGGGGGACCCTGGATGGGCCGAACTGGGGGCGAATTTGGCCAGAAAAAGCGTCGGGAAGAGGGGCGGTATTTGCTGCTCCTTATCCTTACCGCCATTTGCTTTATATAGTTGCCAATGAAACTTCCTTCCAACGTCATTGCTTTATATAGTTGCAACTTGCAAGAAACTTCTTTCAAACGTATGATTCTCGTTCTAAGAGTAAACAGGGAGGAGTCGATCCATGGCTAGTGGGACGTCTTCGCATTGAAGCCGTCAACATTGACATCAAACGCTGCAGCTGCATTGGTTGAAGCGACATCGAAACTTGCAGACATGTGCTCACGTACGGCTCGCCCGCAGAGACCTCACAAATTGCTTGTTAATGTGAGAGCGTTGATCTATTTTTCCGCTCCATCTTTTTAAACTAACAACAAACGGCCTTTTTAAGCAACTAAAGTAGGGGACCCAGATAGGCCGGATTTATTTATTTTTCATTCTGGCCGTCTCCTTTATATATGATGAGAGGGAATGGATTTGCTTGAGAGCTTTTTGCGGCAGGATGGGGGACGGCTTTCGACAAGAAAAAGAGGCGGGAAGAAGGGCGGTTTTCTACTTCTCGATGCCTGTTATCCACGCAGCCATTTGCTTTAATTAATTGCCAAAGAAACTTCCTTCAGACATCATATAGTTGCCAAGAAACTTCCTTCAAAGTTTCAAACCTAAATTCTCGTTCAGGGGGTTCTTTGTAATATGTGGGAATATGACGTCTTCCACATCACTTTTATAACAACTTGCAAGCGCCCGATAAGCAGCTTACAAGCTGCAAAACTCCCCCTTTTTTTGCTTGCGCTCGCTGGAATTCCAAAAAGTTTCCATCAATCCCACCACTGCTTCACTGGGTTTCATTATTTCTAACGTGACGGTACATTTAGAAGCCCCTCAAAATTTTTGGGGCATACTGGAATTTTTTACTTTTATGGTTTTGTAAGTTTGAACACTAATTATATATGGCTTTGAAAAGGATACTTTTAAAGTCGTTAAGCGGATTGCTTAAAAGGTGGGGAACAAGGTGATAATCATTAATCATTCTTTTCTTTTTTCTTTAATAATTTTCACCAAATGTAATTTTTTTTTAATTATTATAAATAAAGTTTTTGTTGATTTAAAATATAAAATCATTTTAATATTTATTGGTTTTATTATTGTTAGTTTGTAAGGTATTTTTTACAACAAAGAAGATGTTTAATTCCTTGAGTGTTGATATTTAGAATTAAAAAATATTAATAACAAAAAGATATTTCAATGATTGTCATTAATAAAATATTTCAATATCCATCTTAATTAAAATAATTTTGTATAATTTTATATAGAGAATGAGGCTAATTGAAAGTAGAAAAATTATTATTCCATTGATAAGTGCTTTCTACTTTTCAATATGATAGAGATGTACAATTCCTTCAATACTTTAATCTAGAGTTGATATGTAAGATATACAAAATATTAATAAGAAACAAGTGTATTTCAATGTCCACTTTAAGTAAAATATTCCAATATCATTTTCACACACACATATAAAACAATTGAAAATAATAAAATTCTTATTGCACTAAAATACACTTTGTACACTTGAAAGAAAGGTATTAATAACAAAAGAAATCATATTCCCTTTATAGGTGTTTTCTACTTCCGTATGAGGGAGATGTGTAATTGCTTCAGTGGTGAAATTGTTGTGTGTGTATCTTAACTCTTGACCTATCATGTGTGGAGAGGGAGTAAATTTCTTGAGGTGCAAACCTTTCCTCAAGTCTTATGTTGTTAAAAAAAGTTTGCACCTCAAGGGATTTGATGTCTCTTGGCTCATGAAAAATGGAATTAAAAGAGATCTACTCTAACATTAAATGTAGTCATGTAAAATGAGATAGTTACAAGGGACTTATGTCCTAATCATATAAAATGAGATAGTTACAAAGAACTTATGTCTTTTATTAATATACTAGTTAATTAGTTGTGGTGTGAATATGCTTGGTATTGATAATATTTCATGATATTCCTTTCACAAACCTTTTTAAAATATGTCCATTACAAAATAAAACACACATAAAAAAATCTTTAAAAACATTTAAGGTATAATATATTACAATTTTTGTCTCAATAAAAAAACACACAAGAATGTAGTACCTACTATTAACATAATCATTAATTAATTACAATACAATAAACTATTATTTTAACATATTATATATATATATATATATATATATATATATATATATATATATATATATATATATATATTTGGACCATAAAAAAAAACCTTGTTTCCCACGCTAGAATTACAATTAGTGGCATGAGTTATTTTCCACCTTTGAATGTGATGTGAATTAAATGTTAAAATGAAGATAAATATTTATTAATTTGCAAAATACGTTGATGCTGTTTTGGATTTGCAAAATACACTTTAAACATGTTGGGCAACTAATTCGTCTAAAGAAGAATTTGAAAGAAGTATTGGCATATATTTGCACTTATTTAATAGAAACGGATAGATTTGCAAGAAGTATGGGCATATATTTGCACTTATTTAATAGAAACGGATAGATTTGCACCTCGAGTTAGCTATACGACTAGGACATCATAATAAACAAATATATTTTTCTAGGCATATATTTGCACTTATTTAATAGAAACGGATTGATTTGCAACTCGAGTTATCTATACGACTAGGACATCATAATAAACAAATGTTTTCTTCTAATCAAATATTGAATTAAGAGGCTTAATACTCGAATATCATAATAAAGAAATGATTTTTCTTAATCAAATATTGCATTAAAGGGATATGTCCAAGCTCTCATTTCCACTCAAGTATATCATTCATCTTAGGCATTTATGAGACGAGGGTTTGATCTTATTTTGGGTAAGGGTAAACATTTTTCTATTATGTAATGGAGATATAAATCTTAGATTCCTATTATGATTATCAAGCTTAATTTATTAAGAGAGTTCTAGAAATCATACACATTATTAGTTTTTTATTATGTAATGGAGATATAAATCTTAGATTCCTATTATGATTATCAAGCCTAACTTATTAAGAGAGATCTAGAAAGTTAAACAGTTTTCCACCTTGGTAGTTTTTCGACAGTTTTTAGGGTTCCAAACTTTCGGGCCCGTTTTGAGGCCCTAAACAATGTTTTTTTGGGTATTTGGGGCCCAGGTGTTTTTCAAAGACACTTATTTGGGCCAGTCAAAAATTGTTCTTCTTAGTTAGACCTTTCCAACGGGCTATCATGCGTCTAAAATGTAGATCGTATGCAAAAGTTACGACCCCAGGAAGTTGATGTACTAACTTACCCAAACGGGGCTCACATGACGTTCTATAATCTTTTTCCTCCTTTTTTGTGTCGTTTTGTTTCTTTTACTCCTTTCACACACCTTAACTCCTGAAGTTCCTTCATCGTCACGTGCTTTGGTCCATCATATAACTTCCTTTTACCTGTTTTGGTGCAGATCCCAAAACATCATAGTTGTTTCTTCGATGTTGATGTTAACATCGTTGCTTCTTTGGATGGTGTCATAGCTCTCTGAAACTATTTTCTGCACCCTTTCTTACTCGACTATGTTCTCCATTACTCAGCTCTATGCTCTCACTACTCTCTATGAACTCTCAAATGACAATAAATTTTTTTTTTCGACCCTTCAATTTTGTTTATCACCTATTGTTAACAATTTATATTCATGTGCATGCCTGAATTTGTAGTCCAATCCACTTTCCTTTGCATTCATTACTTTCCTTAATGCATCATTAACTTTGTATCCTTTGGAGAATCATGCGTTAATAAGTTTTGGGAATTGCACACAACGGGATCGCGCTACATTTTGGAAAAGGCATAGCACATGTGGAAGGCAGTTAGCGCATTTTCAGCAGTCAACGTGCAAAAGGTGGAAGTTAGTTAGGAGTTTTGGGACATCTTGTCCACTTTGTAACCGTTGTCTAACATGATTATCCCTAATGCAATACTATAAATATGTAAGGGTTTTTTGGGTAGAGGTAGCTTGAATATCCTTGTTGGTGAGTGAATGGTTAGTGAATGAGTTGGTCAACGCGTAAGTTCAGTACTATTGTTTTGTCAAGTGAACTGAGTTGAATATCTGTCGAGAGATATGTGTGCATTGCAGCATAGAACGAGTTGGGCAGGTTTGGGTTTTTACTAAAGATCATTGTATGAGCGCAATGCACATGAATGCAATTAAGATTATGAATGAATAAAAGAAGAATCCAACCATTGTAGATATAGCCCAGTTTGGGGTGAACCACGTTAAATCCTTGTGTTCTAATGTGTTTGTTGTTATGATGTGTTTATTTATTTCGTTTGCTATGCACATATCATGCATATTTAAATGTTTAATATGAATATGTGTTTGATGGTTTTGCGCATATGATGAATATGTATATGACATGAGACTATCATAGATTGTTATGGTTTCACACACATGATGAATGGATGTATGTTAAGTAAATGTTAATGATGAATGCCTCATATTCCCCCATGACTATGGAAACATGGTTTTTGCAGTCCCCATAGGTACCTCGAGTGAGACTTCACTTGCTTGCGGGTGATGCCAAAAGGGTAGATATCTTTAGGGTTTTGTTGGTGATTTAATGTTGAACCCAGGATCTTTCCACCGCACACCAACAAAGTGCATACATTTATTTTGAATAATTTAATCCCATATGAATGTTACACTCACCAAACATATTCACCAAATCACATGCGAATTCTCATTAATCCACCTTATACATCACATATGTTCTTCATTTTATTTTTCTCTGTTAACTCTCCATCGTTTTGGAGTTATATGTCTTCCAAATAAATACCAGAGATAGATATATTAATTTGGAATAAATTTTAGTGAATCACATATATCACTATTAAAGAAATCCAAATGTTTTTACATCACAAAGAACCAATCGAGACAAGAGGGTCCTTTATACCTCAAGTGAGGAACTTATATTAACATGGCATCCCTAAATTTGTTGCAGTTGCACACAAACGATATTGTCCTTACGTCTTAGCATCCAGAGTGGCATGTCATGGATTTGTTTTTAGTATATGCTATGATTTAATTATAACAAGGGGGTTGACTAGCAATAAGTCCCTACCAGGGAGAGGTAGAAATCCAGTGGATCCTTTGACTAGCAATGTTTGATGGGATTCATCTTGTTTTCTATTGTGTCATTGCATAAATAGGCAGTGTCCTGTTGATTTGCGGGAAGCTCTTTCATGTTTAATATTCACAGCTTCAAGATGTGCCGACATTCCAGAACTTCTAGATATTCACAAGCAATTTGGAGAAAAGTATGGTAAAGAATTTATAGCTGCAGCAGCAGAACTATGCCCAAATTGTGGTTTCAACAGAACGATAAGTCCAAGTTTAATATTGTGAATGACCATATATAAACTAATAACCTTCTCCTCTACCATTATAAACTAATAACCATATATAAACTAATAACCTTCTCCTCTACCATTATAAACTAATAACCATGTATTAATAAATGAAGAACAATTAAAATTATCATTAGAACCATTAAATACATAGATAACAAAGAACTATTAAAAATTATCGGTAAATGAAGAACCATTAAAAAGATCAATATACAAAGAATTAGAAGTTTAAAATTAACAGATCGAAAGGAAGCATATATTGATATTTAAATAGATCAATTATATGTGTGTACATTAGATAAATATAACCTCTCTATAGAACGTCCTACTTGAGAGTGTGATCCTACGAAAACGAGTATTAATTCGTGCTCCAATGTCCTCGTCGATGGTGTCGTGTTACTATCAAAACGAGTATTACTTCATGCTCCAATGCCCTTGTCGATGGTGCCTTTTCCAAAAGCATGTGTCTCCAAGTGTTTACACTTTGTAGGTAAAATATTTTGGAGATTTTAAATATAATATTTAATACAAGTATGAGAGAATTGTAAGATATTGGAAAGAGTGTATTTTTATACAAGCCATTGGGCACCTACACATAGAATTCTAAAGGGAGAACATGGCACTGCGAGTCTTTTCTCTCTCATGGCACTACGAGTCTTATTTTGTTTCTGCCCAAACAGGAAAGGATATTAGGCGAGATGGCGGCTAGGATGCTAGATAACATACTACTGAATCTGAGTATGTTGGGCGAGGTGCTTCCTCTGCTCCTGTTTTCTTTAATGCTGGTGGATAAACAACTGGAACTTTAGGCAGTCTTGAACGATTATTTAAGTATATCGAAGCTGGAGGAAAAGAAAGAATGTTGGAACACCACTTGTACAAACAACACGAAAGGTAGTTCAATGTAGCCGAATTCAGTCCTAAGCTTAACTCTGCCAAAGCACAATGTTGAATGATTCTTAATTAATTGTATAAGGATATTAATACTTGCCACAAGATTGAAGAGCAAGGATCTATTAATAGTAGCTCTTAGTAAGCTTTCACCCTAGCAAAAATTAAATAGAGGAATCTTCAACAACAAAGAAAGAATTCGAGTCTACATCCTCACCAATTCGAGATCCAAAATTGGACAAAGAAATCAACCGCACAATCTTGAATGATTCTTAATTAAGTGTAGCAGATTCCACAATAGATTCTCCAATAACAGATCTAAAATATTAAGCCATTGATGCAGAAGTAGATCTACTTGGTTCAGTTGAGAATTTGGTTCAGTCAATGAAGAAGTTGGTTCTATTGAAGTGGCACAATGAGTAGCATAACTAGGAGCATACCTAGTAGCACCTGTAGCTTATGCGGTTGTTGATCTTGATTATAAACTATTCCAGCTACCTTTGTCTATGCTACTGCTTGCTCCTATGCCGACACGCTTCTTTCACGACTAATGGCTCTAGAACAACTGTATCCTCAACAATGGATTTCTCATCATTCAATGAAATAAAGAAATCAATAATGAAGCCATGGGTATATTACAACAAGACTCCACAGATATGAATCCAAGCGTCTTTTCCTCGCTCTTGGAGGTGTGCACCAGAGGCGAAAGCTTAACATAACGTAAGCACGTAGATACCCACATTATAAAAACTCGGTTTAAGCCAGATACATTTCTCTGCAACAATATTTCTTTGGAACAATATTCTCAATATGTATGCCAAGTGAAATCTCAAGAACAAAGAGTCATCAATGGCTTCTCTATCGATATTATCACACTAAGAAAGGATGGGAGGTTGAAGGAAGCCATGGGTATCTTACATCAGGACTCCATAGATATGAATCCAAGCATTTTTGCCTCGCTCTTGTAGGTGTGCACCAGAGGCGAAATCCTAACAGAAGGTAAGTGCGTACATACCCACATTATAAAAACTGGGTTTAAGCTAGATACATTTCTCTCGAACAATATTTCTCTGGAACAATATTCTCAATATGTAACGCCACCACCACAACCGCTGCTTCAACACAAGCACTTAAATCTCGAGAACACAGAGCCAACAATGGCTTCTCTACCGATATTATCACACTAAGAAAGGATGGGAGGTTGAAGGAAGCCATGGGTATCTTACCACAAGACTCCACAGATATGAATCCAAGCGTCTTTACCTCACTCTTGCAGGCGTGCACCAGAGGAGAAAGCCTAACAGAAGGTAAACAATGCAAAGTTGAAACTTAGAAGGCCTTCTTCAAGGCAATGCAACCTCCATGCTCAATATGGGGAGTGAGAAATGATGACAAGATACCAAGCAATGACATGCAAGTGACCAAGTGTGGGGCATGCAAGTGACAAAGTGCTCAAAGAAACGACTGCCAAGCACTCTGCCAAGTGCCGTTGTGAGACACCAACACCAAAGTCACCTCCAGAGATTGCAAAGGGGGTTATGGACTTTATGCGTACAAAGACATTAAACATTTAATGTTTGGGAATTAATGCTAAGTTGAAACTTAGCATTAATTCACCTTGCTTGCTACATATCCAGTTTATTAGTTTCAAACCCTTCATTCCCTATGTTTGAGAAGCCTCTTGCCTCGATATGAGGCCAAATAAGAGGTCAAACATAAAACTTTGAATAATCAAATGAAATACCACTTAAAAAATGCACTAATAACCCAAAACTTTATGTTAAAACATGAAAAGGTCCTTGATTCTTGTGCATGATTGATAGAAATGCATAAAATTGTTTACTAATAGTCCCCATACCTGAAGGGCAAGGACTAATAATAAGAAGATACAACATTTTCTATTTTGTTAAGAAAACAACATATTTCATTATAGACCAACCCAACCTAATCAAGATTTAGTTTTTATCAATTCTAAAACCCCAATCCTAATAACCCTAACTATAATACAGAGAAATATGGAACATTAAACTACATAAATATGGAGCATAATAATAAACCCCAAGACTTCTTAACTACTTTTATATTTTTAGCACATAACCATGAGACTCCTTAACTACTTTTGTATTTTGCACATAATAATAAACCCTTAAATTCAATTACTTTTATATTTTGTGCAAAAATAACACATGGCTTATTATGTTGAGAAACAGATTATGAAAATATTTGCTTCTAATTAATTGTAATTGGAGTTTCGTCAGGCTTAGAAGTAGAATGTGAATATCCTTGGTTTCAATGTTTGCAATAGTAGGTTAGCTTTGTGGTGGTTGCATTATTTTCACACAATGAAAGGTTTTAAGAGTTAGAATTTATCAAAATAACAAAATTTATGTTAGAGATTTAAAATGATAACACTATAATGTTATTAAAAAAAAAATGTTATTATCTAAAATGACAAAGTTAAAGGATATTTTGATAAGATTATAATGATGAAGTTAAAAGATACTTTGAATGACAAAGTTAAAGGATATTTTGATAAGACTATAATGACGAAGTTAAAGGATACCTTGAAAATAGATTATACTTTAATATTAAAAACTAACATTAATAATGAATATTTTAGTATTAATAATGAGTATTTTAGAAAGAATCTTGCTTATTAAGGGGATATAGACCTATAAACATTAAAGAATAGTACAATATAATATAATATAATATAGACTTGCACATTGGTTTATTTTGTTGTAGAATATAGCACAGCCACAATTATGTGATTGATGAGTGTCGAAAGACATAATTAATTTACAAATTTTATCATAAATCCTAGTTAGGGTTTGCAAATGAAATATATTATCTACCTTCATTGTGGCTATGCTAGTATAACCCTAACCCTATTGTGTCAAACACATTGATAATTTTTCTTAACAAAAGGGAGCTTATATATCATCTACTAATACACTGTAGCAAAATGATTAAGTGTAGCAAAATGATTAATACGAGATGTAACAAGTTATTAGAAAAATGATTAATACCATATTTAAGGAGTTTTTTTATTTTCATAACCACGATTACCCTTGCCAGAATATCAAACTGGTTGAAATTGCTTGTCAATATGGAGGTTTCTTATGGTAGATATGTCAAAAGTGGACAAAATGTGCCTAATATTTTTAATTGATAATCATACAATTGGAATTTATGATTAAAAGATGATTAAATGTACTCATTTCTAATAGGTGTAGGTATACGCTGGTTTCTTTTGTCATAAAATACACAATAAAATATAACACTTTTATTCGTGTTATGTTGATTATACATACTAGATCTGCAAGAAAACTGTACTCTTTATGTTTAAATACAATAAGGGATTTATTTTCCACCTTTTAAAACTAATTGTATCAGAACCACTTTTACTTCAATGTTGTTGTGCTAATAACAACAATTTCATACTAGAATTTCATAGATTTTATGTTAGATCTCACACCAATTTCTTGAAAAAATGTGCTAAGCAGATCACAAGAAGCATGTGCAAAGAAATTGTTTACAATATTTAATGGAAAAATGCAAATGCAAATCAGAATTAATAGATCTCTTGATGATTAATGATTATTTTTCATCTTTGTCATTGCATATCCAAAGGATTGTAGATCCCACATTTGTTGGTGTACACAACATGGCTTGTCTCATGGATCACTATTATGAAGCTGTCAAAATTCCTCACTTTTCATGGAAAACTAACATAGTGCTATCATGCTCTCATGCCATCTAGAGGATAACAACCTTATATCATATTGAAAAATAGAATATAAACAAGAGATTGAAAGGCTTAATCCAATTTACTGTAACCACCTTATAAATTAGATTTACTCTTACACATATTTCATACAAAGATAAAACTAAGAAGCAAAGTAAAATCTAAAAACTTTTACAACCAAGAAAAAATAATCTAAGAAGCAAAGTAAAATCTAAATATGATATAACAGCCTTATATCATATTGAAAAATAGAATATAAACAAGAGATTGAAAGGCTTAATCCAATTTACTGTAACCACCTTATAAATTAGATTTACTCTTACACATATTTCATACAAAGATAAAACTAAGAAGCAAAGTAAAATCTAAAAACTTTTACAACCAAGAAAAAATAATTACGCCGATAGGCGTATACCTATTGGCAATGGGCAGAATTAATGATCTTTTAATCTTAATGATCTCTTAACCCTAATCTGATGGATAAGCATTCAAGATGCGGGCATATTCTTAGTCGTCCTCCAAAATGAATGAACCAGATTTATTGCTCATAACTTCCGTGCATTTATGCTCAGTCGCGGTTAGATTTGAGCATTTGTTTTTGGCATGCAGCGAATACAGCAAAAAGAAGGTTGAACCGCCACACATTGACCCATACGCATTATGTAAACGTTTTTATGCTCAGTCGCGTTTTTTTATGCTCAGTCGCGTTTTTTTATGCTCAATTTTTTTATGCTCAGTCGCGTTTGCAAATTGAAGTTTGTTTTTTGCATGCAGCGAAGGATTACAGTCTTTCAACAGCGTTTGATTACAGTCTTTCTGTAAGGCGGCAACATCAGTCTTCTGGGGACATGGAGTCGCGGTTAGATTTGAGCAAATCCAAGTTCTGTAGCTCCTCCAAAACATAAATTTTCTCGGAATGATCAGGATCCGAATACAGGGTTATGGTTAGTGTTTAGGGTTAGTGTTTT
>ML802479.1:0-59757 GCA_009831015.1 Picea engelmannii
TGCAATTGTGTGTGGCCCCTTTACTCCATATGTGAGTCAAGTCGGCAAGCTATCGTCAGCCTGCATCACCAATAATCATGTCAGAATATCATCATCAAATCATCACATCAAATCAACATCCTAATAAACAAATCAACCCAAAATCACACTCCCTGACTCAGTCCGGAGTCCAAGGGGGTCTACCGATGCCTCCGCATCCTCAAGGTCAAAACCTGCACACTCAATAAGCTGAGTCAATAGCACCTATCTATATGAATAGGAACACATCATATCGTCTGTCAATCACATCATAATCATATACAAAAGGTCTAACATCAAAAAGGGTCCAGATCACTTGCGAGCAAGTGTCCTCAAAGAATAAGTGTCCTCAGTGTGCCAGAGCGGGATGTTACACAATGAACACATTAATATTAATAATGTATCATATCCACTTTACGATTTGATTGTTCATGTTCACTCTACTATTTGTTTGTAGTTAATCAACTCATAAACTAGCAATGACCACATTAATATTATTAATGTTATACGCCGATAGGTGTATATTTAGCACATTAATAATGTTTTTTCTGAGTAGTATGTGCTAAATATACACTTCAACATACACACATTAATAACATTAATATTAATAGTTTGTTGCTAATAATTGGTGTGTGCATAAACATATTTTCAAATAATAAATATCATATATTTATAACATTTATATGAATGAATAATTATATAAATAAAATTGACACAAAACTTCATTCTTAATTAATCAATAAATTATATTAATATTAACATAAATAGTATACTATAATGTTATATTATATTAACTTATCCTATATTAATTTATATTAATATAATATATATATTAACTTATATTAACAAATTTTATGCAAAACCTTATTAATAATCAACAAAGATATATTATTATTAATAAAATGTTGTACTATAATGTTAAAATATTTATTAATTATTATATTAAATATTATATGGTTACAACATTTAAAATTTTTATATGGAAAATAAAGTACAATATTAAATTCTAATAACATTTATTTAATTTTTTAGTATGTTTAATAAAATTTATATTAACTTTTATTATTCAAATTTATATTAAAAATAATAAAAATGATTTCTATTTACATTAATGTTTTTAATAATGCTATATTAGTATTTGTGGTTTTTGTTAATATAATATATTATCATAATATTTTAGTTGTAGTTTTAGTTGGCTAAATAATATTATACTAAAAGATATTATTAATAATTTAAAACTATAGTACCATAGTTGATAAGGCTATGCTGGATTGTAAAATTCCTCAATGGTTATTGAAGATTGCAACATTCATATTTTCTCATTAATATGTATATTAGTATTATATTTGTTGTTATAGTTGGGAAAATAATATTGTACTAAATAATATTATTAATAATATGAAGTTATAATATTATAATATTATAGTTCATAGTAATATAATATTAAAATATTATATTTGATAGGGTTATGTTGGATCATGAAAATCCCTAGTAGTTATTTTTAATTGCAAAATTTATCTTGCCACAATAATGGCTATGTGACATTGTGGCATTCATCAAGATGTCTCAATGTCACATAACCATTGAGAATATCACAATTAAACATATCCATATTATAAAGTAAGCCAAAATTAATGTTAAAATTTGACACAACTATTAAAGGATGCCATTACCCAACAAAAGCCTTGATGAACGTTCCAATGTGAAAAAACCCTTAATAGATGTCACAATGTGACATCACATTTGATTAATGTCACGTGCGACAAAATCCTTAATGAACATCACAATGTGACATGACATTTGATGAATTATGCAACGTTACATAGCCATTTACATGGCAACATGAATGCCTCAATATAAATTAACCATTAAGCAATGCAACATTTTCACATTATAGTTCGCTAAATAATATTATTAATAATATAAATTATAATATTATAGTTGATAGTATTATAATATTATATTTGATAGGGTTATGTTGGATTGAAACATTCTTTAATAGTTATTTCGGATTGCAACATTCATCAAGTGTTATGTTGGGTTGTGACATTCTTCAATGGTTATGACAGATTGTGACATTCATTTTGGATTATTTTATGTTAGATTGATATGTTTCTTAGTATTTATATTGCATTCCAATGTTCATCGATGGTTATGTTGCATTGTATTTTGTTAACTTTGGTTGGTCATAAAGCACATCCCTCAATAGTTATGTTAAATTGTAACATTTGTCTTCATTGACTTATGTAGAACATTTATGTTTTGAATCACAAATGGTCAAGTTGCATTGTGATAGTCATTGGGGATATCTCACACGAAGTTTAGTTGACTGTGGTCGACCATTGTTCATTATGGTTGAATATGGTGTTTGATTGTGGCTAGCCAAGGTTAATGGTTTGATAATATTATTAATAGTTATGTCATATTGTAGATTTTATCAAAGGTAATGTTGCATTACGACATTGATCAAGGGTTTCGTCTCATTGCAACATTTTTCTTGGTTTAGTTTGGATTATGCCATTCGATCATGGTTATGCCACATTACAACATTCATCTCAACGATGTTTATATCAAATTGTTTGGTTTCTTAATGGTTATTTTAGATTGTGACATTCATCTTTCCACATTAATGGCTATGTCATATTATTTCATTCATCAAATATCATGTCACATTGTGATGTTCATTATAGGTATTGTCGCATTGTGACTTTAATCAAATGCAATGACAAATTGTGACATTTATTAAGGGTTTTGTCACATTGCAACATTCATTACAGGTTTTCKTGTTTTTGTTTTTGGCATTCTTCAATTGTTATGACATATTGTAACATTCATTTTGGCTTACTTTATAACATGGATATGCTTGATTGCAATGTTCTGCATTGGTTATGTGACATTGAGACATTCATCTAGGTTGACTTGTKCCAGCTTCCTACATTTTTGAAATGTTATGTCCCATTGTGGTGTCAATCAGATTGCAAAAATCATCAATGGTTATGTTAGATTTCAACATTCCTTTATGGTTATTTCAAACTGCAACATTTATATATTCAATGTTGCATTGTGACATTAATGAAATGTAATGTCAGATTAGGACATTCATAAAGGATTTTGTCACATTGTGAAATTCATCAAGGGTTATGTTGGATTGCGACATTACCTAATGGTTATTTCATATTGTGATATTCATATTGTTGTATTAACAACCATGTTTCAATGTGGCATTCATCAAATGTCATGTCACATTACGATGTTCATTAAGTGTTTTTTTGCATTGTGTCACTAATGAAATGTGTTGTCACATTATGACACTCATTAATGGTTTTGTTGGATTGCAATGTTCATCAAGGGATATGTTGGATTGTGACATTATTCAATGGTTATGTCATATTCTGACTTTCATTTTGGCTTACTTTATGTAAAATTTTTATATTGACTAATGGTTATTTCAAATTGAGACATTAATCTTGCGACATTAATGACTATGTAACATTGTGGAAATCATAAAATGTCATGTCACATTATGATGTTCATTAAGGATTTTGTCACATTGCGCCATT
This sequence comes from Picea engelmannii, assembly GCA_009831015.1. Lineage (NCBI taxonomy): Eukaryota > Viridiplantae > Streptophyta > Pinopsida > Pinales > Pinaceae > Picea > Picea engelmannii. The sequence goes on from ML802479.1 coordinate 3,579, forward strand.
TATTAAGGGTTTTGTTGCATTGCATTCCTCATCAAGGGTTTTGTTGGGTTGTGACACTCTTCAATGGTTATGTTAGATTGTAACATTCACTTTGGCCTTACTTTATAATATGGATATTTTTTATTCTGATTTTCTCAATGGTTATGTGGCATTGAGAAATTCATCTTGGTTGACTTGCGTCGACTTCCTACATTCATGAATGGTTATGTCACATTGTATTGTTGATCAAATTAAATGCGACGTCACACTGTGACATTCATAAGCATTATGTCACATTGCGACATTGATTGAGAGTTATGTTCGATTGCGGAATTGATTTATGGTTATTTCATATTGCAACATTCTTCTTGTTGTGCTAACAACAAGATAGAATAAAGAATAAATCACGAAGTAACACTAACCATTCATGTTCGATTTATGCTTTAGGATAGAATAAAGCGTAAATCATGAAGTAGCGCTAACCGTTGATCTAATTCAAGAGCGTTCTCAACCATTGATTGAATACATTGGAAGGATAGAATAAAGCATAAATCATGAAGTAACACTAACCATTGATCTAATTTTGGAGCGTTCCCAACCGTTGATCAACATAGTGGAAGGATAGCATAAGCGGAGGTGTTAACCGATAACAAGCGGTCACCAACGCTTTATGACTTATTCAGTAGGTTATCACTCTAGAGGAATTGAAATACTCCAGAGCTCTAGTAACCTAGATTCCTAGAGTACCGAAGCACCGAAATAAGATCTGGACCGTTGAAGTTTATGGACACACGTTGTAAAAATTTTAATACAAATTTTGTATTGTATGGATTCTCCTTATATAACAATTATATGCCACTATTAAATACATAATCACTTCTACTAAAATTCTTGCAGAATTTAAAACACGATCGCCAATTGCAATATCAAGAAGAGAGATCAATCACACATAACACAAATATTTTACCGAGAAAGCATAAAGCTAAAAACCCCACTATCATATATTATGTATATATCATGGATCATGAAACAATCTCATACAAAAATCTAATCCAAGAGATCTCAGTACAATATACAATCCTCTCACACTGTCATACAAAAATTGACAAATGCATGTGCCAATTTACTGCCTCCAGACATCCTTCCTCCTCTGCACAATCCCTGCTAATGGAAATCCCTGCAATGAATGAATTTGTCTTGCCTAGGTTGTGCATTCCTCATGGGCACATCCAATGTGTGTGTGGTTGCATGAGTGCACCTACTAAAGTCACAACTGATCGTCAAACTGTCTCTTTCACCTTCATGTCAACTAGGTCTCCACTGGATCTGACATGCATGTAGTTAATAGTGGTAAATATTTAGTTTCATGTGATACCACTGATTGTGAATTAATTAATAATTAATTCACTGATCTCTCACTAGTGTAAGTTTAGTTACAACTAGTAAAACTGAGCTTAACTCACTTAACTGAGTTAAACTACTTTACAACTCACATAACTACACATATAACTCTGTTACAAATTCTAATCACTTAGTTACAACTATTTTAGTTAACTATTTCCAAGTGGTCATTGAGAATACATTAATATTTATTGTCCAACTATTATTAAGGGATAATAATAGTCGACATACATCTATAAATAGAATTCGCTCACCATATATAAATAGACATCCTCTATAAATAGAATTTGCTCATCATCTAAAAATAGAATTCCACCGAAAAATAGCCTGAGGCTCCATCCTAGTGTAGGTGCATAATTTTCACTAGGATCTTCTTGTTGAATCTCAACACTCCCTCTCAAAAAGAAAGGGATTATCCTTCACCTTGATCCTGTCTCTATGATATTCAAATTTTCTCCTGGTGAGCGCCTTCCACAGAATGTCTGCATCCTGATCTTCTGTAGGAATGTACTGAAGAAACATGATCTTTCGCTGCACACAATATCTAATATGATGATACTGAATATCTATATTCTTATATCTATCATGAAACAAAAGATTAATATAGAGTTTAATGCAACTCTGATTATCACAATGAATCACTATCGAATCTAAATTGGAACCAAACAAACCAACCAAGATCTTTCTCATCCAGATAGCCTCACATGCAGCTTGACTCGTTGTCATGTATTCCGCTTCCACTGAACTGAGTTCCATGGATCTCTGCTTTCTGTTGTACCAAGAAACAACTGTAGATCTGATACTAAAGATCCCCCCTGATGTGCTCTTTCTGTCCGTAGGGATGCTCTCCCAATCTGCATCCATGAAGCCATGCAACTTCACCTCATCCGTCTGTCTGTACCATAATCCATACTCATATGTGCCCCTCAGGTATCTCAGGACATGCTTACCCACCTTAGAAAATATCTTGGTAGGCTTAACCATCACTTGACTCAGTTGGTTAACCGCATAGAAAATGTTCGGTCTTGTGTTCACTAGATACATTAGTGAACCCACTAACCGTCAATAGATAGTAGCATCCACTACCTCTCCAAAAGTCGCATCCTCTTTCCTCTAGTTTCCTGGAAGAGGAGTATCCATGGGTTTGCATCCCTCCATGTGAAACTTACCCAGTATGTCCCTTTCATACTTGCCTTGAGACACAAAAAGTTCACCATCTCGCTGCCATATTTCCAATCCAAGGAAATAATGAAGGAGGCCCATATCCTTCATCTCGAACTCCTTTGCAAGGTCCTCCTTGCATGAGTGTATCAACTGCTCATCACCAGTCAATATTAAATCATCAACGTAAAGAACAATGATTGTGCCAACTTCTCATCACAGAGTCTTGATAATTGTGCCAATTCTTGGGAAGTCCTAGGAGATCCAAGCTCACCAAATAATCATTAGAAACTGCTATTCCCACACTCCTCATCTCATCTCGACATTGGACAAACTTCATGAGATATTTTTGAATGGAGTCACCCTTCTCCATCTTGATCTTCCTCGGTTTATCTTTGAGCACCAGTTTCCTATGGTCATTGTTGCTTTGGAATAGATCCATCATATCCTTCCACATTGCATATGGTGTGGCTTTCCCATGGAGGTTTTAGACAATTTGGTCTCGTACTCCCTCAAATAGGATCCTCCTCGCCTTTTCCACTTTCTTTTTCCATGCATCAAGATTTGTAGCATCTGCAGCATCTGGCTTAGGAACATCCTTGTCAATGAATTTCTTCAAGCCATTGTCTTTGAGTACTGCCTCCATCCTTTCCTTCCAAGCGATGTAGTTCGAGATGCCCTCGAGTGCATACTCTAACCTCAAGCCATTGAAATCCATTTCGATCTTGAATCAACTGTAGCACAAATAAATTATCTTTGCAAATTCGAATTCTATCCAATCACAAACTCAACTTCTACAATCTTCTGTGATCTCATACCATGTATAAATTTTAATRAAAATTTTGTATTGCCTGGATTCTCCTGATCTAACAATTATATGACACTATTAAATACAAAATCTCTTCTACTAAAATTCTTGTGGAATTTAAAACACGATCGCCAATTGCAATATCAAGAAGAGAGATCAATCACACATAACACAAATGTTTTACCGGGAAAGCATAAAGCTAAAAACCCCACTATCATATATTATGTATATATCATGGATCATGAAACAATCTCATACAAAAATCTAATCCAAGAGCTCTTAGTACAATATTCAATCATCTCACACTGTCATACAAAAATTGACAAATGCATGTGCCAATTTACTGCCTCCGGACATCCTTCCTCCTCTGCGCAATCCCTGCTAATGGAAATCCCTGCAATGAATGAATCTGTCTTGCCTAGGTTGTGCATTCCTCATGGGCACATCCAATGTGTGTGTGGTTGCATGAGTGCACCTACTAAAGTCACAACTGATCGTCAAACTGTCTCTTTCACCTTCATGTCAACTAGGTCTCCACTGGATCTGACATGCATGTAGTTAACAGTGGTAAATATTTAGTTTCATGTGATACCACTGATTGTGAATTAATTAATAATTAATTCACTTATCTCTCACTAGTGTAATTTTAGTTACAACTAGTACAACTCATCTTAACTCACTTAACTGAGTTAAACTACTTTACAACTCACATAACTACACATATAACTCTGTTACAACTTCAAATCACTCAGTTCCATCTAATTAGACTTGCATGTCCCACCAATCAACCTTTGAACTCGAATTTCCTATAGCTAACTGATTTACCACTTCATTTAACTATTTCCAAGTGCTCATTGATAATAGATTAATATTTATTGTCCAACTATTATTAAGGGATAATAATAGTCAACATACATCTATAAATAGAATTCGCTCACCATCTATAAATAGACATCATCTATAAATAGAATTTTCTCATCATCTAAAAATAGACTTCCACCTAAAAATAGCTTGAGGCTCCATCCTAGTGTAGGTGCATAATTTTCACTAGGATCTTCTTGTTGAATCTTAACACACATCAACTCAAGATTAATACTTCGGTGAAATTTAGTCCGGGAGAATTGGAAGTTTATAAAAAGAAAAAAACCCCGAAGCCATGAAGTGTTGGAGGAAACGACAGTCGTTTATCTTACGATTGAATCCTATCCATTGGATAAGGATAATAAATTGGGATAAATAAGTCCTTTAAAAGAATGATGGCAAAGGTTGGAAGTATCAAAGTAACGACAATCGTCCATCTCAATGTGCAATTAAAATGTGACCGTCAATAAGAAATTAAGTACTCGCTTGGGTTATCACTTACACACCACCCTCAGTCATAGGTCATGGTCATATGAAAGTGGCGATGAGATAAAGGGCCAATTGGGTTAACACCTGGTCATGGTATATGGTCACTTGATAAAATGAATTCCCTACGGGCTAAAAAATAACAAAACATGCACCCTATGTATCTAGTTTTTGGTCACACCGGTTTGGTCATATGAAAAACAAAGGCGAGTCACAAGCTAAGAACCTTTCAATTCCAGGTACAGGAAAATGCACCAAATAGCGAAGTAATAACTTTACTCATATCTATTGAGAACTAGGGATGCAATGAAAGTGTAGGATAGAAATAACGAAGTCGATCCATGACTGTGATCGACTCTTAAAGGATGATCAACATATATCTGATGTTGAATTAGCCATGTCGTGATATTATATTAATAATAATGAAGGAAGCGCAAATGGAGATTAAGTTTGTAGTAATGATCCCACGGTCATTTGAAAAGAATGGTTTGAAGGAAGTGACTGTTTGTGATAATTAGTGATGGGTTAAAATGTTGAAACAATTTATAAAGGATTTGAAGTCTTTAACAAACTAATAATAATAATAATAATAGAAATTATTATTATTAAAATAAATGAAAGGGTGCAATGATTCATTGTCAAAATACACAATCATTCAAGTTCACACCAATTGGAAGATTATATAAATGAAATAAGTATGGTGAACAAAAGATGTAGTTGAACTTGTTGAATTATATATATTTATATATAATGGATTGAATGAAGGTTCATTCTATTAGGTTGGTGCATGTTTACAAGATGGGTCTTGTATGAGGATTGGATTCCTCACATCTCAGTTGGATCTGAGATCAACAAGCTGGGACTTTTTATGAGGGTTGGATTCCTCATTTATCAGTTTGATCTGAGAACTACAAGCTGGGTCTTGTAACAAAGAGTTGGGTCTTTCATAATTACTTGAAGTTGAATATATTTAAAGACTAATCTTATGTATTCATTCAATTTAAATAAATAAATAAAATATTTATTATTTTATATATGGATTGAGAAAATGAAATAAATATGTTGCTCAATTAATTTATGAAAAGTGGAAAATTGTCCAAAGTTTTTGTGACACTGATTCACCCCCCACCCCCCCCTCCTCTCAATGTCAAGTGTCCATTTGAACAGGTTGTATTTTTGGAAAGCAACACAGAGAATCATTTCTAGTTGGCAAGTCTTACAGAGAAAAAGATCCATTGGAAATTATACACTCAAACATTTGTGGACCAATGCAAACACCATCTTTGGGAGGCAATACTTATTTTCTAACATTTATTGATGATTTCTCAAGAAAGACATGGTTTTATTTCCTAAAGCATAAATCAGATGCATTGGGTTGTTTTCAACAGTTCAAATCACTCGTGGAGAAGAAAAGTGGTTACTACATAAAGTGTCTAAGAATTGATAGAGGAGGAGAATACATTTCAAGAGAGTTTCAAAACTTTTGTAAAGTTCATCACATCTACAAGAAATTTACCACGTGATATACACCACAGCAGAATGGTGTCACATAAAGGAATAGCATAACCATCATGGAGATGGTGTGCAGTATGTTGGAAGCCAAACATTTGTCAAATGAGTATTGGGTTGAAGCAGTAGCAACTGCAGTATACATAATGAACAAATGTCCGACAAAGAGTGCGAAGAACAAAGTTCCTCAAGAAGCCTGGACAAGTATGAAGCATAATGTGGCGCACTTAAATTTTTTTGGTTGTGTTTCATACGCAGATGTTCTAGATGAGTTGAGAAAGAAGTTGGAAAACAAAGGACATAAATGCATATTTTTTAGGTATTCTGAAGAAACAAAAGGATACAAGTTGTAAGACCCTATCGCTAGAAAATTCAAAATTAGTCATGATTTTCAGTTCATGGAGAATGAAGCATGGGATGGAAGCATAGAAAAGACAGTCAAAATTGTTAATGCTATTAAGCATGATGATACAAAATATGAAGTGGTTCAAACACCATGTACAATTCAGTGTGTAGTTACTTCTACAACTGTGACCCAAACCCCAACACAAACAACTCCAGTAATATCAGTAGGTGTGCAGTCTACACCTAGAGCGTAGCAAACTCCAGAAACGAGTCCAAGAAGTTCTACATCTCCATATCCAACATTAGAAAGTCTCTTACTAAGGAAAAAATAATTTGGTGTGACATCTATAATGAGGACACAACAAATTCATTTTCATTTTTGCTTTGTTTTCACATATAGATGATCCATTAACTTTTGAAGAAGTTGTCAAAGATGATGTATGGGCTCAATCCATGGATGAAGAAATCATATGCATAGAGAACAATCAAACATGGAAATTGGTTGATGTACCTAAAGACAATGATGTGATAGGTGTGAAGTGGATTTATAAAACCAAGCAATATGCAGATGGAAATGTGCAGAAGCACAAGGAGAAATTAGTTCCAAGAGGTTTTACACATCAAGATGGAATTGATTTCAATGAAACATTTTCACCAGTTGCGTGCATGGACACATTCATAACTGTGTTAGCCATTTCCACGTAGAACAAATGGTCAATTTACCAAATGGATGTAAATTCATCATTTTTGAATGGACATTTAGAAGAAGAAGTGTATGTGGAAGAGCCACAAGGCTATGAGTTTCCAAGAAAAGAAGAAAAAGTGTACAGATTGAAGAAAGAAATGTATGGATTAAAGTAAGCTCCCAGAGCTTGGTACAATTGCATAGATTCCTATCTCACATAGAATTGATTCCAGATAAGTGAATGTGAGCCAACACTATACATAAAATCAAATCACCAAGGTAACATGTTAATTGTTTTCTTATATGTAGATGATTTGATTTTTACATGTGATTTTGGAATAGAAGAATTTAAGTCAGTCATGAAGGATGAATTTGAAATGACCGATTTAGGGCTTATGAGATATTTTCTAGGTATTAAAGTTCACCAGTTCAAAATTGTTATATTTATCTCATAATCTAAGTATGCACATGAAATTATGAAAATATTCAATATGATAAATTCAAAAGAAACCCCAACACATGTCATAACAGGACTGAAGTTAAGAAAAGAATATGAAGGGTCTAAAGTGGATCCCACACCTTTTAAAAGAATGGTAGGTAGTCATATGTATTTAACAACAACAAGACCTGATATTATGTATGGAGTGAGCCTAATTTCAAGGTTCATGGAAACTCCAAAAGAATCACATTGGAAGGAAGGAAAGAGAATTATGAGATATGTGAATGGAACAAAAGATTTTGGCATTAGATATTCTACATCAGAAGATTTCAAACTTATTGGATACACTAACAGTGATTGTGGAAGCAACATAGATGATAGGAAAAGTACCTCTCGGTACACATCTCATTTTGGAACAAGTATAGTATCATGGGAATAAAGGAAGCAACCCATAGTGACTCTTTCTTCAGAAGAAGCAAAGTACATCGTAGCTACAAGTGTTGTTTGTCAAGCACTTTGGATGAGAAGAATGTTAAAATATTTGTTGCAAGAACCAACAATAGTATTTTGTGACAACAATTCAGCCATAATGTGATCAAAGAATCACGTGTTTCACAAGAAAACTAAGCATATTGACACAAGGTATCAATTTATCAGAGAATTGGTGAATAACAAAGAGATCTGTTTAGAATTTTTCATATCAAAAGATCAAGTTGCAGACATATTTACAAAATCTTTAGCAAGAACATCTCCACAGTAGTATGGGAGTCTATGTAGTGACAGAGGATTGACAATATATGTAAATTCAAATTTTTGATGTAAATTTTTGTATCATGTAAATCCCACCTACTTCTAATTATGGGGGAGTGTTGGAAATAGTACTTACAATTTGGTGAGATTTACGTCTCCGTCGATTTGTTAGGTAGTCAATTAGTCTGTTAGTGAATCTGCAAATACAAAGTCACACGTTTACACAATATTAGTCTTAGTGAGTCGACAAGCAGGGGAGTTATTAAATGGAGCCTATCTTAATATTTCTAGAGTCCAGTTAAGTAGTTGAGAGTCAGTCAAATTTATTATCGTCTTTAATGTTGAGTCAGTTTTACTTCTATAGTAAGTCTCAGTCACAGTCTATATATGTTCAAGTCTATAGGAAGTCAACATGCATAAGAACAGAGAGAATAGTCATTAGGAAGAGCACTAACAATTGAAGGTATTCGAAGAAATTTGAGAGTACAAGCTCTTTGTGTGTAAAGTCAGCAGAAGTTGTTGGAGTTGAAGCTCATCACAATTACCATATTTTGTATTTGCACACAACACCAAACTTATCATATATATCAAGTATTTTGTGTATTGACAAGTTCTATTATATTTTCGAGTCTATGTGCTAAGCATAGTGTTGTGTTTGTTTCTGCATCTATAAATCATTTCATTAAGTCTTTTGTCGCAACGCTCAGTAAATCGTGCAGTTGTGCACTGTGCAGTAAGTCCTGGAGAGTTCAGTCACCAAGTTTTGTGGCACACAGTATTTTGCAACTGTGTTGTAAATAGTTTACATGCGCATTGTAGATCCAAGAAGAAAGAAGATGAAATCTTCCTGTGATTACTGGAAAGAAAAACCAAGAAAATCATAAGAACAAGAGAAAACCTCAGCATTAATCAAAGATTAAGATAAAATTAAGATGCTTACGATGATGTTCCCTTTACCATGCTAATTATGACGATGAAAGTACATTGCATAAGAAACAATTATAACCCTTTCTCCACTAATGTGATTAAAAATCAATCTACTTAAGAAAGAAATCCTAATCCTAAGTCTATCCAGAGTACAATCCTCGCGCCTTAAATCTTAATTTATGGGCTTAAATTTTCACTCGATAAATGTAACAAAATGCTCACACCTTAAATCTAATTGATATTTGTGATGTCTTTATGTCAAGGTTTTCAGGAAAATGAAAAGAATCATGCCATAATTACTAACAAAATATAATTTTGGTATGTTCATTTTTCTAGGAAAAAGAAGAGAATCATAAAAATATAGATTGAAGAATTACTAATAAAATATAATGTTGCTATGTTCATTTTTTAATAAAAAATAAGAGAATCGTAGAAATATAGATGATGTACACTAAAGAATAATTTATTTTGTAGGGTTATTATGCTACCTTCGAGTATATAGTTTCTGTTTAGCTTTAGCTTTGATAGTGTATTAATTTGTCGGTGTTTATGGAAAGGTTTTCAGGAAAATGAAAAGAATCATGCAATAATTACTAATAAAATATAATGTTGGGATGTTCATATTTCTAGGAAAAAGAAGAGAATCAGAGAAATATAGATTGAAGAATTACTAATAAAATATAATGTTGGTATGTTAATTTTTCAAGGAAAAAATAAGATAATTATAGAAATATAGATGATGTACACGAAAGAGTAACTTTTTTCGTCGAAATTTGATATAAATTTTTGGCAACTCGGAGGGTGAGAATCAAACTTGAGACCTCCTTTTTACATTTCCTTCCATTTACACGGCACTTGCGGTCTACACTCCTAGAGGCAACCTAATTGTAAATATAATAAACACAATTTTTTACTTATATATATATATAATAATTTATTTTTCTAACTTCTGATCAATGATTATCTAATAATTTGATAGTCTTATTACCGCTTTCACTTAATTAGAGATTTGAAATTAATTACAAAATTTTATTGGGTCTATATCTCTATTGTCGCCAATAGCTGGAGGGTTAGAAACCCAATGTTGGAATTTGGTGACAACGAATTCCCAAGAATGGATTTTAGATCCTATTCTTCAGAATTGATTGTCACTAAATTAGACCAAGGATAGGAGTGCATTCAATAAATTAGTTTCTTGTGTAAATTGCTATAAATTTGTGTATGCTCGTAGAGGTTGGAGGAGATGTATGAGTGAAGTTGCTATAAATCTCCATGATCTAAATAATAAGACAACTGATACCTTTGCTTGGTGGACGTAGCCCAAAGTTGGGGTGAACCACGTGAAATCTCTGTGTTTTTAATCTGCGTGATTGTTTATTGTCATATGTGAATTGTGTTTTCCACATTTGCAATTCTAATAATTGGTATCAGAGCTGCGTTGGAGATCTGTGAGGCCAAATCCATGGTGCAAGATCATGAATTGAGAGAGAGGGTCACAGGTGTCATCCATGAGAGGAGGAGAAGTGCCATCTGCAGTGCCAAACCATGGAGGAGGAGCATGCAACAGATCAGCGTGTGGGTCACTTGGTACATGGAGCGTTGTTTTACTATCAGCGCTTGGGTCAGTTGCTAGAGGGAGCGATGTTTTAGTAGTGCACTTGCTGAATTCACGTTTTTTAGAAACCGTGTGGACTAAACCTCAGGAAGGGAGTGTCGATAGTTTCCATGTATTTATGTTTTGGGTGTATGTCTTCTCTCTCTTGATCTCACTTGGCATAGTCAATAATAAGGGCATCTTGAGGATTGTTATACCAACATTACATTGGGGAAACTAAGCCATCGGTCGGAGTAGTGAGAGAAAAGTTTGGAGGGAAGTGAAAAATGTCGACCGAGAAATCCATCATGTTGCATCCTTTCTCAGAACTGTCCTAGACAAGGCCTCTGTAAGCTGAAAAAATATTCAATAGACAATCAACGCACTAGATATTCAAGAAATATTATATGAATCTCGTTGTTGTGGAGTACTATGGTACTTATTGGCATCAGTAACAACATGTCGCCTCCATAACCTTGTCAAGGTAATATTGACACTACCCTTTCTTTTTTTTCTCAGAGGGGCGATGAGGTTGCAGATTGTTTTTGGTAGTGGGGGGTGTCTAATTTTTTTATTAGAAGGTGAGACAACGTGGTTTGTTCCTGAATAAATCTGCAAAGACCGATGAGACTCTGTATTGTTGAAAGGCATGTCGATCTATTGATATGGCGAAAACTCAGAGTGCTAAGTTTGATATCGAGAAGTTTAATGGAAAAAACAATTTCAAGATCTGGAAGATTAAGATGCATGATTTGCTCGTCCAACAAGGCATGGTGAAGGCACTTTTGGGAAAAGCAAAGAAACCTGTGAACATAACAAATGAAGAATGGGATGAGATCGATGTGAGAGAATTGAGTGCCATACACCTTGTTGGTCCCCGGTTTTTACCATGCTCTTTGCCTATACTATATACCACAGACCTCCAATTATATGTCAGTACCACCCTTTTGACCTCATTTTGACATAATCAACATCTCCTTACCATTCAAAGGGGTCACCTAAGGTATCTTTGAATTTCAAGCTATTTTTATTCACTTTAATGCTTTAAATTGATAATGGGACTAATATCGCTTGGGTTAGGTACCACTGCTATTTTTGGAACAGGATGTCGGTACCAGGTACCAAATCGCACCGTGGAGGTACCAATGGAGCCGTTCGAGATCTATGCATTATGGTGTGCGTTATGGTTCGAATGAGAGATAGAAGATTCGCAGGACAGCTGGAGTCATTTCCATAGAGTGCTCGAAGACATCATGAAGCCTGGATCGATTATTCTTCATCGCTCACACTTCGTGACACTACGTGTCACGAAGATGTGAAATACGTTTTCAGTTTAATTGCAAGACTATTCTCAGATCAGGGATCCGTTTGTTCTATGTTTCTTTGTTTAGACTGTTACAAACAGTAGGATTTGGATATAAACCCGTGTTCACTCCTGAGAACGGGTTAATGTTGTCGTTGCTATTGCTATTGTTATTGTTATGTGATACTGTGAACCTATGCTTTGAATACAGATTGTTGTTACGTTATATTTTTCGACTGATATGTGATTTGAGTATTTCTTTTCTGAGTTGATGAAGCACGAAGTTTATATAGTGATTGAGTAGAATGCTATAGTCGGCTCTGGTTGTCACTAACAGCGTTGTGCCGTTTGGTTGGGCCCGCCAAACCGATGCAAGCCGTTGTTCTACTCTGTCAATAGATTTAGTTTTATGTTGTTATAGACTTAGTTCATTTTAATCCTTTAGAACTTGCATACGAAATTGCTTACGCTTGTAGATTTAGTTGTTTTAGCATATTGGCATTTGTTTATCTGAATGATATATGTAGCTCATAGCGTGACATCGATTTGGATGTTTCATAATCGTGTTTATTTATTCCTCACTTGAATCATTCCAACGTACTGTTGTCTTTGACATTACTGAGTGTTAAACGCAGAACTGGTGCCTGTAGGGTTTAGAATATGCATGTGGTTGTTTAGTTTTCATTTTTTAATTCGAACATAACTTAGAATTAGCATGCATTCTGCTTTGTTAGATATTAGTTACCTTGCCTGGTTAGAATAATTAGACTACAGTTAGAACAAAAGGAGCTCCTGGTACCAGTAGATACGATAATACTCTATTTTCCTGTAGACAGAATAGATTGATTTTTGTTGCTCAGAATGAATGCATTTTCGACAATACTCTGTGTGTCCTAACTTAAACAGAAATGATGATGGTAAATGATCGAACAATAGAGGTAAAATAATCTTGTGGAACCACATTTTGGGAATAAGAATAGCAGTACCAGCATTTGAGCACAAGACTATTTTTCTGTTGATGACTTAAATAGGAAATGCTCAGTTTCAGGTTAGTCATTAGAATTCAAGTTCTTAGAATAGGTGTGTGTTTTATTCTTAGGATAGCATTCAGATAGAGACTAGACGCTTGCCTGCACATACTGTGTATCATCTCGAAGTTTACCAACCCTGGTTTGACAATTTAGTGTTTCAGGTCACTTACAAGCTTCAATTTAGCAGCCCGACACACCTATGTTGGTCGATGATGTTATGTTCAACATTGTTGCAAAGAAGACAACAACTGGTTTGTGGACGAAGCTAGAAATCCTGTGTATGACGAAATACTTGACGAATAAGATTTTCCTGAAAAGGAAATTGTACAATTTGCGCATGAAGGAAGGTATGAAAATAGATGATCATTTAAATACTTTTAATATGCTCTTAGTTCAGTTGACTAGCATGGGAGTAAAATTCGATTCTGAAGACAAGACAATTACATTATTGTGTTCTTTTTCCGCATCATGGGATCACTTTGTTACCTATATTAGTTTCAACACAACATAAAGTATTGAGTTTGATGTTATTGTTGGAGCACTATTGTCTGAGGAAACAAGGAAGAAAACCAATTCAGAAACCTCTACATCTGAGCCAATGATGGTCAGAGGAAGACCTAAAGAAAGAGGACAGGGTCAAAGGGATTTCTCTCGGTCAAAGTCAAAGGGAGAAAAGAGAAAGCTTAAGTGATGGTTTTGTGGTAAATCAGGACACCTAAAGAAGGACTGTTGGAAGCGACAACAAGCCTCCAAAGACAACCCTCCAAAATAAACGAAGGAAGCGAACACAACTAAAACAGGTTCAACAACAGGTTCAAGTATGACTGGTGAAGTTTTATCAATTAGTATTGGTTCATGTCATGATAAAAAATGATTATGACATTATGGTGATTCAAATCACATGTGTCTTCATAGACACTGGTTTGTTACTTACCAATCTATAGATGATGGAATAGTTTACATGGGAAATGATATCTCATGTAAAGTTTTGGGAATTGGTGGCATTCGAATTAAGATGTTTGATGGAACTTTTAAAATACTAATTGATGTGAGACATGTACCTAAGCTTAGGAAGAACCTAATTTATTTGGGAGTCTTATACACAGGAGGATATAAGAGTATTGTTCAAGGTGGAGTTATGAATGTCTACAAAGGAATCCTATTGGTTATGAAAGTGAAGAAGGTTGGTAACCTGTTTCTGTTAGAAGGAAAAACTGATTCAGATCACGCGACAACGATATCCGAGAAGGACAGTGCTTATGTTCATCTATGGAATCAATGGTTGGGCCATATGAGAGAAAGAGGATTGAAGGTATTATCTGATCACAAGTTACTTCTTAGTCTAAAGTCTTTAAAGTTAGATTTCTGCAAGCACTGTATTAATGGAAAACAGAATATGTAGAGATTTAAAATTAGAAGACACACGAGTGAGGGAATCCTTGATTATATCCATTCTGATGTTTGGGGGCCATCCCCTACTATTTTGTATGGAGGATCATCATGCTTTGTTACTTTTATAGATGATTTCTCTAGGAAGGTGTGGATCTATATGTTGAAAAGAAAGGCTGATGTGTTTAATGTTTTCAAGCAGTTTAGAGCTTTAGTGGAAAAGAGCACTGGTAGGTCCATTAAATTTTTAAGAACTGATAATGGCGGTGAATTTACGTCAATGGAATTCAAGAAATATTGCAAGGAGTTTGGGATTGATAGGCATAAAACCACTGCCTATACTCCTCAGGAAAATGGAGTTGTTGAACGCATGAACAATACTATTCTAGAGAGAGCAAGGAGTATGCTTAGTAATGCAAACTTGCAGCAGGAACTGTGGGTAGAAGCAGTAACTACAACTTTTTATCTGGTGAATTGATCACCATAAACAACATTAGATTGCAATATTATTGAAGAGGTATGGAAAGGTCACCCTTGTAATTATTCTGATCTTAAAGTTTTTGGTTGTGAAGACTATGCTCTAATTTCGAAACATCGACATTCTAAATTAGATCCAAAAAAAAAAAAAAAGGCTTATCTTTGTTGGATATGGTGATGGTATCAAGGGGTACATGTTGTGGGATCCTACTGCCCACAAGATCGCCATTAACATAGATGTAATATTTGATGAATCATCTCTCATCAAATCAGATGTAGATGTTCAAATGAAACAAGAAGAAGTACCTAAGTGTCAACAGATTCAGTTTGAAACCAGTTCAAATATAGATGAAAGTGAACATGAACAAGTTTCTGAAGATGTTCATGAAGAGTTTCCTACAGAGGAATACATGGTTGATGATAACAATCAACAGAATTTGGATGAGCCACAAACTCCCCTAAGGAGGTCTACGCGGGTCAGAGTTCCTTCAAGAAGGTATGATGATTTTGTTTCGTCAGTTTGTTTAAGTACTAATGATGATGAACCTTCATGCTATTAGGAATATTTGAAGGGTTCTAATAGTGATAAATGGAAAGAAGCAATGAAGGATGAAATGAAGCCATTAGAGAGGAACGCCACATGAGACCTAGTAGAACGTCCAAGAGACGGAAAATTGTAGGTTGCAAGTGGGTCTACAAGCTGAAGAAGGGTGTTGATGATAAGGTGGAAAGGTACAAAGAAAGGCTCATTTTGAAAGGATATTCTCAAAAAGAAGGTATTGACTTTCATGATATTTTTTCACCAGTTGTTAAGTTTGTTTCAATTCGAATTGTGTTAGCATTAGTTGCATTACTTGATTTGGAGTTGGAGCAGCTAGATGTTGAAACTGCCTTCTTACATGGATATTTGGATGAGGAAATTTCCATGGAACAACCTGAAGGGATGGATCAAAATCACAACAAGAAATTTGTTTGTAGGCTCAAGAAATCATTGTACGATCTGAGGCAATCGCCTAGACAATGGTACAAGAAATTTGACTCTTTCATGGTGAGGTAGAATTATACAAGGAGTGAGTATGATCATTGTGTCTACTTTAAGAAATTGAATATTGGCATATTCATTATCTTAGTATTGTATGTTGACTATATGTTTTTAGCAAGCAAAAGAATAACTAAGTTCAACAGGTTAAAGGCTTAGATGGCTAGGACATTCGATATGAAAGATCTAGGAGCAACAAGGCATATTTTGGGCATGGAGATATTCAGAGACAGACATGAGGAATGGTAGGATTTTGTTGTCACAACACAAATATGTTGAGAAGATACTTTTGAGGTTTCTTATGAACGATGTGAAACTGGTTTCAGTCCCTTTGGCTTCCCATTTTAAGCTTTCTTCAATTTATGTCCTAGTACAAAAGAAGAAAAGGAATCTATGTCTCGAATACCATATGATAATGTAGTAGGAAGTCTAATGTATGTGATGGTTAGTACAAGGATAGACATTTCACATGCAGTTGGGGTTGTCAACAAATATATGGAAAATCCAGGTAAAGAGCATTGGTAAGCAATGAAATGGGTGCTTCGGTATTTGAGAGGCACAAGTGATTACTGTATTACTTATAACAGTGGTTGTGAATTAGTTTGTCGATATGTTGATTATGATTTTTCAAGTGATTTGGACAAGATAAGTTCGACTTCAAGGTATGCCTTTACTCTTGCAGGTGGAGCTATTAGTCGAATGTCAAAGCTACAGAACATTGTTGTTTTATCCACTACAGAAGCATAATATGTAGTTGTTTCACATGCTTGCAAAGAGAAGGATGCAGGACAAAGTAAATTTACTTTGTGATAGTCAAAGTGTTATTCACTTGGCTAAGAATCCAACCTACCACAGTAAAAAAAAACATATACCTATCAAGTACCATTTTGTAAGACAATCCATCGATGAACATGGAGTTTCTCTTGAGAAATTGCATACAAAAGAGAATTGCGCAGACATGTTCCCAAAACCAGTACTTAGCTACGATGATGCTTGACTTCTCTTGGCTTGCAGAAAAGGTGATGAACAAAAGGAAGGAGAAAGGTATCAGGTTAATTGTTGTCAAGGTGGATATTGTTGGAATTTGGTGACAACAAATTCCCAAGAATGGATTTTAGATCCTATTATTCAGAATTGGTTGTAACTAAATTAGACCCAAGGATAGGAGTGCATTCAATAAATTAGTTTCTTGTGTAAATTGCTATAAATTTGTGTATGCCCGTAGAGGCTGGAGGAGATGTATGAGTGAAGCTGTTGTAAATCTCCATGATCTAAATAATAAGACAGCTAGCCCAAAGATGGGGTGAACCACGTGACTCTATTGCAGAGGGAAGAAACATTCAAAGAATTCGTGAAATTCTTTCAAATTCGTGAAAGATTCACGAATTTCCTTCCTCGGGAGAAACTCTTTGCAAAAGCAGCAAACAACACGCTAAAGGAGCAAAGGACAGACAAACGTAGCCCTAAGATTAGTCCTACTAACATATCTGAGGTGTTAATCGAGTTCAGAAAGGACGAGGAGAGCACAGAAAAGGAAAAATATTTTCAGCTGTCAGATTTTGCGCAGAGGACTGATAACCGTCGAATCCGAGAAAAGTGCACGAGGTTTAGTCCTCTAAATCACACAGGAGAATAGCCAAATCGCGAAATCCCGAAATCACGGGGTGAAATTTCAGCATTTCGGAGTTCGGGACTTGGAGCAGCAAGGGGTCGTGAAGTCACTGCCTCGCGAAGTCCCGATTCGTGAAATCCCAAAGGAATCCAGACCATTGGATCTGGAGCACGGTGGCCTGAGAGCCACTGGATCAAAGCAAAGGAAGAAAGATCTGAACCGTCAGATCTCGCACTAAGGTCCATGAGACATCGGATCCAGGAAAGGTGCGTGAGGTTTAAACCTCATCTCAGCAAAAGGAAGTGGAGTCCTTCGACTTCGCAATCCACGAAATCCCAAAAGGATCATGAGTCATCCATTTTGGAGGACAGGTGTCGAAGATCTATATTTATCGTGAATTCGGGTACTAGGAGATCAAGAAGGCAGGAGTCGTGAGACAAGAAGTCCAGATTCCTGAAATCACGAAAGGAGATCTAAATCTATCGGGACTTCGGTTACCAGGAGATCAAGGAGGAAGAGTCGGGAGACAAGAAGTCTTGGCTCACGAATTCCTGAAAACATCGTGACCATCCACAAGGAGGAAACGTGGAAGCGTTCGAGGTTTCGAGGAAATCCCCCTAAGGAGCATTTCATCATTTCAGCTACCAAGAATGCAAAGGGTAAGAGTTCAGGACTCTTGACCCATGAAATCCTGAAAGGATCTGAGCCATCGGATCAGGGGAGGCTCATAGCCGTTGATCTCCCGTAGGAGTGGAGTTTCAGCATTTCGGAATTTGGTACCTCGGTATTTCGAATACTAGAAGTTCGAAGGGTCAGGAATTGGTGCAGCAAGATTCACGAAGTTCTGAAACGTGAAATCCTGAAAAGGCATTCAAGAAGGATAGCCGCCAGGATATTTCGGGTTTCGGCATATTGAGGAACAGAGAACCGACGAAGTGCTTGCATCACAATTCCCCGAATCGCAAAAATCCGGTAGCACTTGAACGATTAGTCGCGTGGTCACCAGTCGTGGTCACATAGACGGAGGCTAAGGGCCAATACAGGGTTGTTAAGCGCTTTTTGGCGTTTTGGCAACCGGGAGTTGGGGAGACAAAACATTGGAGGACTCGTATATAGGAGTCCTGAAGTCCTAAAGTACGAAAGGCCAAAGTCGAGACTCGTGAAATCCTGAATCACAAAGTTCCAAAGTCACTGCAAGAAATTAGTTTATGTGCAGGAAACAGGTAAACACAAAAAATTTCTAACATTTTTTTTCTATAGTGTTAAATTCTTTAAAGATGGCCACATCTAGCAATTTAGGACCAACTCAAGGCCCGATTCTTCTTGGAAAGAATTATGAGTTTTGGTCTCTTCGAATGAGATCCTTCTTGCAAGCACAAGAGTGTTGGGATCCAGTGGATCTTGGATATGTGGAACCAGATCCAGTAGACCTTGCCACCATGTCAAACCCACAGAGAAATGCTCAGGAAACACATAGGAACAGAGAGAATAAAGCCAAATTCTGGATTCAAAATTCAGTGGATGACTCGATTTTCTCAAAAATCATAGGCACTCGTACTTCAAAACAGGCATGGGACATCCTTAAATCAGCCTACCAAGGAAATGATAGGGTCAAAACAGTCAAACTACAGACCTTGAGGATGCAATTCGAGACTTCAAGAATGACAGAGTCTAAAAATGTGGATCAGTTTATGACTAGAGTCATGGGAATCGTAAACCAGATTAGGTTGACTGGTGAAGCCATCTCTGATCAACACATTGTTGAGAAAGTCCTCAGAAGTTTACCAAAGAAATTTGAAATGGTTGTTACAGCAATCCTTGAATCCAAGGATCTGTCACGTTTTTCAACAGATGAACTAATTGGTTCCCTGTTGACAACGAGACCAGACTGCATCTCACAGATGAGTCAATATCCAATGCCTTCAAAACTCAATTCTCTTTCAACAGAGGGAGAGGCAGAGGGAGAAGCAGAGGTCACCAAGGAAGAGGGAGCAGTCCCAGTAACCCTCACTCCAGTGGAGGACAGAGACAACAGATGCCGAATCAAAATTTCCAAGGTCACAGACAACAGAGTCAGAATCAGAGTTTCCAACCTCAAAGAGGAAGAGGGAGAAGATCAAATGACAAATCAAGCATACAATGTTATTACTGCAAAAGGTATGGGCACTATGAATCTGAATGCAGGAAGAAGCAAGAAGATCATCTCTCAGGCAGAACACATGTGTCAAATCATACGGGAGAAACCTCAGGAGGTATGTTTCTCTCATGTCACAAGTTTGAAGAACAACCTAAAGATCTCTGGTTCCTGGAAAGTGGATGCAACAATCACATGACAGGTAAAAAAGATTTACTTTCATGCATTGATTCTTCAATTTCATCTGATATTACACTTGGAAATGATTCCTTAGTCAAAGTTCAAGGAAAATGAACTGTACCTATTCTTACTAAACAAAATGTAAATAAAGACATAAACAATGTTTATTATGTTCCAGATCTGAAACATAATCTGCTAAGTGTATGAAAACGCATTGAACATGGCTATAAGGTACTTTTTGAGGGAGCATCTTGCAGGATATATGATAAAACTCCCAGCATAAAATTGATTTATGAAATCCACATGACTCGGAATAGGATAATTCCACTGACCCTCAGAACTGCAAATCTGATCCAAACATATGCACAAAGTGCATCCACCCCCAATGAAAATATGGTTTGGAATATAAGATTTGGACATCTACCCTTTCAGAGTCTAAGTCTTCTACAGAAGCACTCCATGATCAAAGGTCTCCCTATCTTCAAAGAGAAAAATCCCCCATGTGAGTCTTGCATACTTGAAAAACATAAGAGAACTAGTTTTCCATAGTCCTCCACTCAAGCCAAACGACATCTCGAACTTGTTCACACTGAACTATGTGGACCAATGCAAATAGAGTCCATAGGTGGTAGCTTTTATTTTCTAACATTTATTGATGACTTTAGCAGGAAAATCTGGATCTATTTTCTCAGACACAAGTTTGAAACTTTTGCAAAATTCAAAGAATTCAAAGCAGAAGCTGAAAAACAAAGTGGCAAATATATAAAATCTCTCAGGTCAGATGGAGGAGGAGAATACAACTCCAACGAATTTGCAAATTTCTGCAAATCATAAGGCATTATCATGCAAACTACAGCCAGGTATACTCCACAACATAATGGAGTGGCTGAAAGGAAAAACCAGACAATAATGAACATGGAAAGAAGCCTACTCAAAGAGAAATGTTTGTCAAATACATTTTCGGCTGAAGCAGTAGCATGCTCATCGTGTCTCTTGAATAGATCTCCAACCACCAATCTAAAGATGAAATTCCCTCAAGAAGCATGGAGTGGGACAAAGCTAAATGTTGCGCATCTAAGGACATTCGGATGCATAGCATACACTCACATACCTTCCGAATTAAGGAAGAAACTGGATGATAGAAGTGATAAATGTATCTTTACTGGATACAGTGAAAAATCTAAAGCTTACAGGCTTTACAATCCAATCTCAAAGAAACTAATTCTTAGCAGAGATGTAAAATTTCTGGAAAATCAACTCTAGAACGATTCTGAAAATCAGGAAATGGACATTCAAAATCCATTGCTGCCCAGTTCTGAAAACATAGAAAATTCAGGACAGCCAATACCTCAACCTGCTCTTCCAAGATTGCAGGTACAAGGACAACCCAAAAATTCTCAGGATAACTCAACTTCTAGCAGAGACTCATCCTCTGAACTTCAAAATCAGAGAACTCGAAGTTTGAGAGAAATCCATCAGCAATTGGATGACATTGAACAACACAATCGTTTTGCATTAATGTCATGTCAACCTACATCTTTTAAAGAAGAAGCTAAGGAGCCACATTGGGTTCAAGCCATGAACCAAGAGATTGACTCCATTGAGAAGAACAAGACATGGGATCTTGTTGATTTGCCCAGACACAAGAAGAGTATTGGTGTCAAGTGGGTTTACAAAACTAAACTCAATGAAAAAGGGCAGATTGAAAAACACAAGGCAAGACTTGTTGCCAAAGGATTCTCACAACAACCAGGTACTGATTATGATGAAACTTTTGCTCCAGTAGCAAGAATAGACACTGTAAGGACTCTATTGGCCATAGCAGCCCAACACAAATGGCAAGTATACCAGATGGATGTCAAGTCATCTTTTCTGAATGGTTTCTTAGAAGAATAATTTTATGTCGATCAGCCACCTAGATTTGAAGTCCAAGAGCAGCCAACCAAAGTATATAGATTGAAGAAATCCTTGTATGGATTAAAGAAAGCTCCAAGAGCTTGGTACAACAGAATTGACACTTACCTGATCAAAAGTGATTTCAGCAGAAGCCGAAATGAGCCAACTCTTTACACCAAAACAGATCAGGACGGTAAAATTTTGATTGTATGTTTATATGTTGATGACATGATATATACTGGAAATATTGAGTTAACCAGTTTTAAACATGCCATGCAATCTGAGTTTGAGATGACAGATCTTGGCATAATGAAATATTTTTTGGGGATTGAGGTTGATCAATCAACCAAAGGAATTTTTGTTTGTCAGAAAAAGTATGCAGCAGACATCATCAAAATATTCTGCATAGAAGAATGCAATCTAGMAGAAACCCCTATACCCCTAGGCACAAAATTGAGCAAGAAAGATGAAGGCCCTACAGTGGACCCTACCATGTATGAAATTTTAGTAGGAAGTTTTTTGTATCTTACAGCAACTAGGCCTGATATTATGTATGCAGCCAGCCTTGTTTCCAGATTCATGGAATCCCCCAAAGATTCTCACTGAAAGATGATGAAATGGATTCTGAGATATGTTGCAGGAACTCTCAATTTTGGCTTATGGTACACTCAATATGATATTTTCCAGGCAGCCTAGATGATAGGAAAAGCACCTCAGGGCATGTTTTTCACCTGGGCACGAACCTGATTTCATGGGCATCAAAGAAGCAGCCAACTGTATCAATATCTTCTGCAGAGGTAGAGTATGTCGTTGCTACCTTATCTTCCTGTCAAGCTGTGTGGTTGAGAAGAATATTGAAAGATATGTCACATACATAAAAGAATCCAACTCCTATCTTCTATGACAACACCTCAGCAATTGCTCTATCTAAAAATCATGTGCTTCACAAGAAAAACAAACACATTGACACTCGCTTTCACTTCATCCGCGAGCTAGTCAATAATGGTGATATTGCACTTCAATTATGTGGCTCTCGAGATCATCTTGCAGATATCTTCACAAAGCCACTGGGAAAATCCATTTTTGATTTTTCAGAGACAACACTTGGGCATCATCATTGCTAATGTTTGTAACTGTTGAGTTTAAGAGGGAGTGTTAAATATAATGTAGCCTCAACAATCTGACTGTACACTGCCAGTTGTCCTGGCCAGTTGTACTATCATTTCTTGATGTTCTTGATTTGATTGAGCCTATTTAGCTCAGCTATTTTTCCCTTTTCGGATGGTACTCCTTTCTTCATATACCTGATATACTGAATACTATTTCTGCTCTGCTCTTTCTCTGTATTCTCTGCTTCTCACTTTATCAACTGGGCTATAAGCATCGCTTAACTAAAGGTAAATGGTATGTCTGAAGGAATAAATGAGGTTATAGGTACAAAATCCTATATAGTATAGCCTATAAGCATGGCTTTACTAGAGGTAAATGGTACGTCTGAAGGAATAAATGAATGTACGCAATGGTTAGGCAGTGGTGGTGTTGCTCGTCGGAAGTTTGCTAAAGGATTAATCCGGTACAAAAACTTGACCTATTAAATGCAATAGACCTAAATAATTGAACACACAACACTGTAATACATGGAAAAAAATATTGTTACACACAAAAAAAAGATAGGCCTTCAAAATTTATAATTGTCATAAAAAAAATTCCAGGCCTGTGCAGACATGGACGTCGACAGCTATGTTATTAGGATATTGCCAGAGATGGGATACTATAAACATGTTTTGTTATCAAAATTGTCTCCCACGGATTTATAAACTGATTCCTAGGAGCAATTCAGCTGAAAACAAAGAGGCAAAATGGCTAACATTCATGGTATAAGGCCACTTCGCATCTGTTTGATTTCAATCTATGTAATGATCATTGTAATTGCACGAGTTTCTCAAAATATAGGTAGAAGCAGTTTCCCAAAGGTTTCAAATTTGGTGCCAAGTCATCTGCTTATCAGGTTCCACTTTTATCATTAGTCCATGCCACTAGATTTACTCATAATATTATTTAGCTTTGTGCTTGTTTTGTTTCAGTGATAGTATTTTGGACTTGACAAAATCTAATTGTGTTACAGGCAGGAGTTTCCCATGAGGGTGGGAAAGGCCCTAGCATTTGGGATACATTCTACCACATTCAATGTTAATTAGTGCATACCACTAGGTGTGTATTTTAATTAACTGGGATTCTTATGTATTTATTGTTTGTTATTGAAAGTTAATGCAGGTAAAATTGCCCATGAAAAGAATGGGGATGTTGCAGTGGATGAATACCACCGCAATAAGGTACAAATTAAAACTACAGCTATAAGGTAAAAAATTAAAACTATTTGAAGAATTGAAGCATTACATTTTGAACACAGGTTATTAGACATTGTTTTTTTTTTTTTGAAGGTTGGTGGAAATAATTTATTTGTAATATGAATACAGTAAGATGTTCAGCTTCTCAAGTACATGGGAATGGACATGTATCATTTTTCTATTTCTTATCCCCTCATATTTCCCAGTAAGTTGAATTAAGGAATAGTGTTATCTTTATAAATAACTCTGCACTAGATTTTAAATGACTGCTCTCAATTTTTAAAATTTACAGAGGAATTTCCAAGACACGGAGGAGTTAATGAAGAAGGAATTGCTTATTGCAATAATCTCATCAACGAGCTTCTCAAGAATGCTATTTAAAATACAAATGATTAGCTAGCCTTGTGTAGAGCTTTTCGTGTATATGGTATTTTATGCATGGATCTAAGATTTCATGCAGGTATAGAGCCTTTTGTTAGACTGTATCATTGGTACATGCCACAAGCTATGGAGGACGAGTATGAGGATTTCATAGCAAAAGAGTCATCTAAGATTCACTACCTTCCATCTATGCACAATCATTGCCTTCCATCGCTTATTCACTACCTTCCATCTATGCACAATCACCTTCATATTCACTGCCTTAGATTCTTTGTTATCTTTGTAGCAACTAGGATACCTCATTATGCAATCAACCATAGGTAGCATCTCGGCCCTAGCCCTTTATACTAGCCCTACCAGAGATAACCAAATCACACCATTAACACCATCGAATCTACTCCATAAATAGAACCAAAGAGTTAACCCACTCAGATCGTCATGAAATTCAATTCATAAGTACGATGTCTTATGCTTATATTCATTAGTATGATGTTTTATGTTTATTTAAGATATGCATATTTATAAGTAAACCCACTCGAATCATCTCGCATGCAATTCAATTCATAAGTATGGTGTCTTATGCTTATATTCATTAGTATGATGTTTTATGTTTATTTAAGATATGCATATTTATAAGTTTCCACTGTTAAATCTACAATTTTATCACAGTTGTCTAGTGCTTTACTCATACACAATCTAAAATTGTTATTTAAGACCTGAAAAGTCTTATCGAACAGAGTGGGGGATTATGTGAATTATCAATAAATGAAAGCCTCATTGTGAGTTCAATTTCCTACTCGATGGTTCTTGTTGGAAGATTAATCATTCCACTACCCAAAAGATGTCTTATTTCAGTTGATCAAATTGTGAAGAGGTGACCTCCCTAACCGTTGAAGTTCTAAAAGGTTATCACCGCCACAGGTGACCTCTCTAACCATTGAAGTTCTAAAAGGTTATCACTGCCACACCATTTCATCTTTGAACGATTGAATTTCAAAGGGGAAATGAACCATCAAAGTTCTGAAAATACAAATTTGATTTAGGCACAACAAAGGGGCAAGTTAACCGACTAATTGCATCAGTATATATATCTATGTAATCATGATTTTGAAGAGAAGAGATGAAATAGAAAATAAATTTTGAGAGTATTAACATGAGATTTTATTCTCTATTCATGTTTGAATATGAGTTTGTAAACTCATGTTAAATGTTTAGATTTATTGATGTTGATACAGAGTATTTGATTATGTTGTAACAGAGTAATTTATTTTTGTTGTAGCATGCATACTCTCTCATTTAAATTATTATGTTGTACAATATTTTGTTGTAACATGCTTTTGAGTTTAGTACAGAAGTACTGGGTTGATTTATTCTTGCAGGGAATGATTCATTGAAGCTAATTCGTTGTTGTAATATGAGTTTTAGTTCACTGTTGTAACTCCTTTGTTATGTTGTAACTTTGTTTGTTGTATCTTATTATGCAGATTAGAATATGTATAGCATATCGATTTTATTGTTGTTAGAACATAGTATCGATTTTAGTTTATGATGCAGGGGTGGTTTACTTAAGTCTTTGTTGTAATAACTCTTTATTGTTTGTTGAAAAAGTTGTTGAAACAGTTGCTAAACATTCTTTTGTATCTTACTGATGTTGTTACATGGTTCTTAAATTCTTGTTGTAAATGTTTATTGTTTCATGAAGCACTCCCCTGCCTCCTTTATTGTTGTATCATAGAAAGTAATATTTCTAGTTCCTCGTTGTAACTGAGTATAGTGATTTGGAATCTGATCTGAAAGGGCTACAAGCAGTAGTTTGACTCAATCACGGATTCTAACTTTGACTGAAAATAATTATGATTCTTGGTTTATTAGAATTAGAACAATTATGCATTCTCAAGATCTTTGGGAGTTTGTTACAATTGGTTATCCAGAGCCTACTCACCAAGTAGAAGAAATGGCTCTGACAAATGATGATTGATCTTTGTTGATGGAGAACAGAAAAAAGGACAACAAAGGCCTTGGTCTTATTCAGCAAGGCCTAAATGAAACTATATTTCTGAAGGTGTCAAGTGTTTTTCTTCAAAGGCCTTCAAAGCTTGGGAATCTCTTGAAACCAACTATCAAGGTGTATCCAAGGTGAAGACTGTTAAGGTTCGAAATTTGACAAGGGACTTTGCTAATATGAAGATGAAGGACAATGAGTCAATTGATAGTTTCATGACTCAAGTCATGAATGTTGTGAAGCATCTAAAGCAGTATGGTGAAGAACTCTCAGACAAGAGAGCAATTGAAAAAATTCTTAGATCTTTTCCAAAGAAATTTGAATATGTAGTTGTACCCATAGAAGAATTTAAAGATATTAGTCAAATGCATATTGATGAATTAATTGGTTATTTGATTGCTCATGAATATAGTATGTCTATATATCATAATTGTTTATAGAATGCCTCCAAAACCCTACTTCATGTTCTGAGAGGAAGATGAAGAGGAATGTCTAGTATAAGAGAAAGAGGAGGTCGAACTGCTAATCATAGAGACAACAAAAATGATTCAAAATATGAGGAGAAAATTCAACATAATCCTCCTAGTTTAAGGGGGAGTAGAAATAGATCCTCGCAACAAGGAAATCAGAGGTATGATAAATCTAAGGTACAATGTTATTATTGTAAGAAATTTGGTTAGTATGGTAACAAGTGTTGGAATAAGAAAGCAGATGTTGGAAAGCAGTCTGCACACATGGCATATGAGTCAGAGGATGACTAGAAAACTGTGTTTTTGATTTGTAATGTTCTTGAATGGTGTTTGGTTTTTGGACAGAGGATGTAGCAATCACATGACTAGAAATAAAGACTTGTTTTCCAATTTAGATACTAGTATTCATTTTGAGGTAAAGTTGGGTAATGACAATAAGGTAAGAGTTAATGGTAAAGGTGCAATTCCGGATTATACTAAGAATGATGAAAGAAGGAAAATAGATGATGTTTATTATGTACCTCGTTTGAAATGAAATATGATAAGTGTTGGACAATTGATAGATAAAAATTACATAGTGTTCTTCAAGAACAAGGTATGTACAATTTATGATAAGTATCCAAGCAGTTGATTGCCAGGGTAGAGATGAAAAAGAATAGAATGTTTCCACTTGTTATGAAAAATGCTCTGAATGACTCTTTGAATGCATATAAATATAAAGGTTTAGATGATTCATGGTTATGGCATTTGAGATATGGCCATTTACATTTGGAGGTCTAGATTTGTTGTAGAAGAAGAAAATGGTGAAGGGGATGCCCAATATTCAACAACCAGCAAGCTCATGTGAAGGTTTCATACTTGCAAAGCATCACATGGATACATTTATTTCTGCAGTTTCGTATAGCAATAAAGTCCCATTGGAACTTCTTCAAACAGACTTATGTGGACCGATGCAAACACCTTCATTCAATGGTAATGTCTATTTTATGACTTTTATTGGTGATTTTAGTCAAAAAACTTGGGTTTATTTGCTGAAGAAGGAGTATGAAGATTTTGACATATTTAAAAGGTTTAAAGTTATGGTTGAAAAGGAGAGTGGAAAATATATTAAAGTCTTTAGATCATACATAGGAGGTGAGTATATGCTAACTGATTTCATGGATTTTTGTCAGTCTTATGGAATCAAGAGACAACTTACTACTCATTGTACTCCACAACAAAATGGAGTAGCTGAAAGGAAGAATTGAACCATTATGAATATGGCTCGAAGTATGTTGAAGGAGAAGCATATTCCGAAAGAATATTGGGGAGATGTAGTTAATTGTTCAGTATATATTTTGAATATGAGTCCAACTAAGAGTGTGAAGAAACAATAGCATATCCGTGTAAGAATAGTAGTGTATCCCATTTGAGTATTTTTGGGTGTGTAGTTTATGCACGTATACTTGAAGAGATGAGGAGAAAGTTGGATGACATAAGTTATAAATGTGTCTTTATTGGATATAATGATGAGTCTAAGGCATATAGACTCTATAATATTGTCACCAAGAAGTATGTTATCAACGGAGATGTTGAGTTCAAGGAAGAAGAGGCTTGGGATGGTAGCATTGATAAATCTATTTTATGGGGAGATGAAATATCCCATGGAGATGATGATGGATATGAGCAAATCGTATAGGGTGGACCATTGATTCCATTGTCACATACACCTATAGCAAGAACTTTTGTAATAAAATCATCAGGAGTCATCCCATCACAACTAAGAACTCTTAGAACATATGAGCATGGTGAGCCATTAGGTCATGGTGGACAACAAACAAGATCAAAGGTAAGTGATGAATCAAATCCTACTTTAGCTTCATTAAGAAATAGAATTAGAGGTCATAAGACTACAATTTTAAGAGAATTGTCTGAGCAAAATGATGAAGTAGATCAAGTTCCAAATTTTTCATTAATTGCATATGATCCTGTAAATTTTGATGAGGTTGTTAAAAAGGAATTTTGGGTAGAATCTATGAATGAGAAAATTGATTCCATAGAAAGGAATAACACTTGGGAACTTGTAGATTTTCCTAAAGATAAAAACTATGTTGGTGTTAAATGTATTTACAAGAACAATTTCAATGATGAAGGTGAAGTTGAGAAGCATAAGGAAAGGCTTGTAGCTTAGGGGTTCAGTCATCAACCCGGTATTGATTATAATGAAAACATTTCACCTGTAACCAGGCTTCATACAATAAGAATGGTGTTAGCCATTACTGCTCATAATAAATGGTATATGTACCAGATGGATGTTAAGTATGCATTTTTAAATGGTTTTATGGAAGAAGAGGTTTATGTGAAACAAACGCAAGGTTACGAGATTGATGGAAAAGAAGGTAAGGTATACAGGTTAAAGAAAGTGTTGTATGGATTGAAACAAGCACCCAGAGTATGGTACAACAAAATTGTTGAATACTTGAATGGTGAAGGATTCAACAAGAGTCCGAGTGAGCCAAATTTGTATACAAAGGTAAATCAAGAAGGTAAATTCTTGATTATATTATTGTATGTTGATGATTTGATTTTCACCGGAAATATTTCAGTAGATGGGTTTAAGAAAACCATGAAAACTGAGTTTGAAATGACCGATTTAGGAATGATAAAATATTTTTTAGGCCTTGAAGTAAAACAATCTAAAAATGGTATTTTTATTTTTCAAACTAAGTATGAAAAGAACATATTGAAAAGGTTTAGGATGGTGAACTATAAAACAGTTGTAACACCAATTGCAATTGACAAAAAACTCAATAAGAATTATGAGGGGTCATGTGTTGATCTGACTCTCTAGAAAAGACTAGTTGGAAGTATTATATATTTGACATCAACAAGGCCTGATATAATGTTTGATGTAAGTTTGATTTCAAGATTTATCGAGACTTCGAAGAGTACTCATTGGCAATCTAGAAAGAGAATTCTAAGATATGTTGCTGGAAAAACAAATTATGGTGTCTTGTACACATCAAATTCATATTCTAAGTTGATTGGATATACTGATAATGATTTTGTAGGTTGTGTAGATGACATGAATATAACATTAAGATAAGTGTTCAACTTTTGGATCAGGAGCGGTAGCATGGGAATCAAGGAAGTAGTCGATTGTGACTTTATCATCTACTGAGGTAGAGTATGTTGTAGCAACAATAGTTGTGTGTCAGAATGTGTGGATGAGAAGGATTATGAATGAGTTGTTGCATGAACAACAAGAACCAACTCATATTTTTTATGATAATAAATCAACCACTACTTTGTCACGTAACCATGTTTTTCACAATAAGACTAAGCATATTGATACAAAATATCATTTTATTCAAGAGCTGATAAAGAGTGATGAAATTTCTGCAGAGTTCTGCAGATGTGAAGATATGTTTGAATATATGTTTACAAAGCCCTTAGAAAAGGAAATATTGTAAATTCATAGAAATAACATTGGGTTTATGAATTGTAATAACAATTTTTGTTTTGACATCAATCTAGTATTGCAGAGTTTTGTTTTTTGGTGAAATGATTAAAGGGGAGAATGTTAGAAGATTAAGCATTCCACCACCCAAAATATGGCTGAGCTCAACCGATCAAATTGTGAAGAGGTGTTTTCCTTAAACACTAAATTTCTAAAAGTTTATCACTGCCACACCGTTTCAAAGGGGAAATGAACCATCAAAGTTCTAAAAATCTAAATTCAATTTAGGAACAACGAAGGGGCAAGTTAACCGACTAATTGCATCAGTATATATATATATATATATATATATATATATATATATATATATATATATATATATANTATGTAATCTTGATTTTGAAGAGAAGAGACAAAATAGACAATCAATTTTGAGACTGTTAACAGGGGATTTTATGCTTTGTTCATGTTTGAATATGATTTTGTAAACTCATGTTAAATGTTTAGATTTATTGATGTTGATACATAGTATTTGATTTTGTTGTAACATAGTAATTTCTTTTGTTGCAGCATGCATACTTTGTTTTTTGTATCAGTTTGAAAAATTCGTTTAAATTCTTATGTTGTGCAATGTACTCATGTTATTGAGTTTATTACAGAAGTACTCAGTTGATTTACTATTGCAGGGAATGATTCATTGAAGCTAATTTTCTGCTATAATATGAGTTTTAGTTTTATGTTGTAACTCTGTTTGTTGTAGATTATTATGAAGATTAGAATATGGAGAACAAATCTATTTTATTGTGGTTAGAACAAAGTATTGATTTTATTTTATGATGCAGGGTGGTTTACTTAAGTCTTTGTTATAATAGTTCTTTATTCTTTGTTGAAACATTTGTTGAAATAGTTGTTGAAACTATTGTTGTAGCTTATTGATGTTGTTACATAGTGTTGAAATTCTTGTTGTAATTGTTTGTTATTTCCTTAAGCACTTCCCTTTGTATGTTGTTACATAGTGTTGAAATTCTTGTTGTAATTGTTTGTTATTTCCTGAAGCACTTCCCTTTGTCCTTTATTTCTCTGTAGGTGTTACGCTTCTGAGAAATTTATTTCTTGCTAATGGTGCTTCTTGAAAAGGGAATAAATAAAAAAATGTGCAGTCAAACACAATATTAGAATCACCTAGTTCTCTACAAGTGTTAAGTTGTTGAAAACCTAATTTCTTGATAATGGTGCTTCTTGAAAAGGGCGTAAATAAAAAAAAATGTGCACTCAAACACAATATTAGAATCACCATCTTGAGGAATTCAATCATATATTTTTCTTATCTCCATTTCTCAACACCTCAACGTCGACGATTGTGTTGATCAAACGGTCCATGAAGTCCACATAGCACATCAATAGTATCAAAATGAATTTCATTCAGATGCTCAACTATGCAACAAACTTCAGTCATTTTTCCCCATCTCTACTACTAATAAACAATATGTCCTAAACTAATAAACTACAAGGAAGGTGTAGAGGGGAGAGACAAAATTTAAAAAAAAGAAGAGATATAATAAACATTTAAATACAATCAGAAGGAACAAGCAAATATGAAATAAAGTTCAATGCATCCACACATTAATGAAAAATAATACAACATTTTGAACTTAAAATTTTGTTGTCGAGCAAACATGATTATAATCAATAAAACAAAGGAAATATGGTCTGCCACTTGCAACTACAAAATGAAGTTCAAAGCTTTATGGTCAACAGACCATTAAACTAAAATTTGGTGTTACCATGTTTGATGGAGATGCTTATTCAATGGAGATTTTAATAACATTAATAATTTATCGTATTAATATCACTAGTTTGTCAAATTGTATTGGTATCCATGGTATCAATATTGGCCATGAGCACCTGCATAGAATCATAAAAAAAAGTTCCCATGTGCATACAAATTCTTTCTATGCATGTGTGAAATACCATAATAAGATCAAAGAGAGGAAAAGTGAAAACAAGACGATGTCAATTACCAAAGAATAGTGCCCATGTACATAAAAGTGCTTCTTCTTACGTGTGTAAAATATTGGGGGTAATATCTTTCCCAAATAACTAAGACAAGTAATTATAAATCCTGCAAAAAATAAGCACAGAACTATCTTTTTATTTGTAATAACAACTTTTGTAGAGTCAAAATCCTTAAAATAATTATATTGTAAGATCTCTCAACCAGTTTTAAAATAACATTGTAAATTATGACACGTTGATAACAATGTCATCCTAAACAACATAGTTCAAATATTTCTTTACAATTCTTCATTTCTAAAGTCTACTTATAAATTTTCACAATCGTGATGTAAAATATTACAACCAAACACTAGGCATAACTTCTCTGTATGGGAATTGATTTTTGAATAAAAAAAAATTGAAATCTATTGTAAATGCCTCTCATTATCCTCATAAAGTCCTCCCTAACAAGGATTACCATATGTGAAAGGAAAATGGAAGAAAATCTATGGATCACAAGAATAATTGATTTTCAATACCTTAAAGAGGATGATGTTGCCATATTACTATATTAAATTCATACTATAAAAATTTAAATATCATGTTGCAGTAGCTTATTACACTCAATTTTTCAGTAGCTTCAGTAATTCCAAATCAAAATCATTCAATAAAAGACATAAGGAATTTTTTTTGAGTTGATAAACAAAGTTAATATGTAATAATGTTATATATACTATAAGGGTTTGAGTAAAAAAAAAATTGAAGTACACAACACAATATCTTCATCAACTTTGACAACAAAGAAAATGAATATTTGATTCTTATAACTGTTTTACAAGCCTTTTAAAAGTTTCTTCAATGTTTGATTCAATCATTACAATGTTTTCATATGCAAAAAAACCCCTCTTTATTTTATTTGGGTGATAGTAAGCAATATGAACTTCCTCTGCTAAATTAACTAAATTAAGCATGTGGAAAAATGAGTTGGATGCTCATAGCATTATTGAACCTACAAAAAATGGTACCATGGTAAGGCCGAGCAACTTCTTCTGCTAAATTTGCTAGATTAAGCATGTGGGAAAATGAGTTGGATGCTCATAACAATATTGAACCTACCAAAAATTGAACCATAGTAAGACCAAGCATCTTGGCATATACAGGATGAAGTTGAGTGTCTTTGGGTAAAAATAAGTATGAAATTTTCATTATTTAAAGTTAATTCAGTATATGACCTCTAGCCTTTATAATCATGACCAATGATAGTGATTTTAGTGCATTTAGAAGAAAGAAAAATACCATTTTTTGGATCTGGCTAAGGATAAGTTGGTCTACATTTGTATCTAGAGAATAGGAACTGCTAGAAACTATCATACTTTGTGAGATCGATCTTTGTTGAGAAGAGGAATGTGAATCTACTAACTAGACTTTGTGAGATCGATCTATGTTGAGCATATGAACAAAAATATTCTGGCTAGACCACATAGAATGTATCACTACTATACTTAGATGTTACATAACTCACTTTGGTTAGGTTTTACATAAGATTTCTATGCTAAGAAATTTTTTCAATCTGTGTTAAGCAAATTTCCTGGTGTCTCCCTACGTCTACGTATCCCTGCCACTTGGAGGATACATCTATGTGATGGCTAGATAATTTGCATGGTTAACAATGCAAAAATTTGGAGTAGGTGGTATGGACTCTCAAATAGGAAGATGTTTCCAACCCTTCATGCATTGGTGGACATTGGAATCCAATATTAAAAACTAAAATGTTTAAATTAAGTAATATGGAGTTGGTGTCATCACCCATGGATTTGGCAGAAAGTTGTTAACACCTGAGCAACACACAAAAGAAACATTTCTTATGATTCCTGATGGTCGTGGTCACATATTTTTGTATCCTACTAGGAAATTCCATTGTTCAAACTTATATTCTACTTATTCGGGGGATCTTACCCAAAAAATCATGCTTTCATATTGGATGTGGTAGAATTTTTCTACTCCTTACTATCAATAGGATAATGGGAAGCATGAGGAATTGTCATAGTTTTCTCCTTCTCATATCTATGTGCATTAGGTATAATCTGATATAGAATCTGTGTGATCCTTAATTCACTTCGATATATCCATCTTTGGCACATCAAAATATTTTAAACAATGAGCCTTACAGTTGATGATTGAGTGTGGTTGAAGTAGCACCACCAAGAACTCCAATTCCAGACATGGATTAGAGTTACTATGTAATGATCCCAAGCCCAATTATCGCTTGGAATCACTAACTACCACTGATTTGTCGATGTGCAGGTGTTTATTGAGTTATTAAGTGCATACAAGATTCATTCAACACATGAAGATCATCATACATTCAAAATATAGAAGAACAAGCAAGGATCTGACCCTTTTATTATAAGCAATGTAGGATCAATACAATAGATGGCCGATCTGGCATAAACCTCAGATGGTCGTACAATAAACATATATGAGCTGCTACAAAATGCTCCCGACAATACAAAAGAAGCCTCTAAAGGCTGGATAAGTAATGAATACCAGTACCAAGCAGATATGAATGTCAAACCCTCCAACTAGAGAGTGTCATGCTCCAAGTGGGGACTAAAGCCCTCAATAATTCGGTCGTGATGGAAGAATGCTCCAAATGAGCCCAAACTTGGTCAAGTAATAGATCAGGGTAGTGGGGTTCTCCTCCTGAAGTTTCAAGTCCAACGTCCAAGGAAAACCTCTCCAACTACGAAATCTTCTAAGAAGGTTGCGCCCTCCTGTATGGCTAAATCGAACCCTCCTCAAGGGTATGGTGCGCCCTTGCTGGAAATTCCCCAATAGTACGACCCTGCTATCTTCTGAAGCTCTAGAAGGGAATAGGTTGAGAATAGAATGGTGTGGAAGAATATTTCATCCTCGAGACCAAGCTGTGGAACAAGGTGAGTGGATATTTCACCACTGAGTTGCTCACAAGGGTTTGTACAGCAAACCCCCAAACTGAATGCTCAAGAGCACTAACAAGAAATATACCAAAATCAGAATGCCTCATAGGTGCGCCCCAGCCTCTTACTTATACTTTTCCCTTCTGATTCTATGTTGAGTTAGGTTAACTCCCAGGGTTAACTTCTATTCTTCTGTTAAGTTGTCTTTTACTCCTTTTATCCTTTTCCTTTCTCAAGTCAACTTAAAAATACAACTTTAGTCTAGTTGACCTCCCCCTCAGTGTGAGACTATGACCTAGTGGGGGTGCCCAGGACACTGAGTCTCCTCATCACCTCTCTAAGAGGTGGGGGACATTACAGTCTCCCCTGCTTGAAATTGCTTGTCCTCAAGCAATTCCAAACCTGCTTCTCTGACCATGTTCTCCTTTTCCCAAGTAATATCCTCAATGGGTAAATCCTTCCACCTAATCAGGTACTCCTTGATGCTTCGGTTTCTGAGCCTCTTCTCTCGGATTTCCAATATCTCTTCCAGAATTAGAATAAGGTGTCCCTCTTTGTCCATGGGGGGTAATACCTCAATAGGTTTGATGTGTTGGCCGAGGACTTTCTTAAGACAGGAGACATGGAAGATGTTGTGTATTTTTCTACCTTGTGGAAGCTCCAGCTCATAAGATATGACCCCTATCTTTTTGTTGACCCTATAGGGCCCAAAGAAATGTGGTTGCATTTTCTCCTCTCCGCTTATTTTAATGGAAGCCTGCCTGTATGGTTGTAGTCTCAGATAGACTAAGTCTCCAACCTCAAAGGTACGATCAACTCGGTGCTTATCTTCTTGGACCTTCTGTTGGTTTTGTGCCCTTTGTAGATGATCCTTCAGTTCTCTGAGAATATCTTGGCTCTGCTTGATCCAATCTTGTACCATAGGTTCCTTGTTGTCACCAAACACAATCTCCACAAACGATAAAGGATCATAGCTATACAAGGCTCAGAATGGTGACATGCCAATGGACATGTGTTGGGTGGTGTTGTAGCAATACTCTCCCATATGCAACCATCTGGCCCATGCTTTCTGTTTCCCCGCCACATAGTTTCTGAGGTAGCCCTCCACCCATTTGTTGACTATCTCTGTCTTTCCATCCGTCTGAGGGTGATAGATGGTGCTAGGGGTCAAGGCCGTACCAACCAACCTGAATAAATCCTGCAAGAAAGTACTCATAAACCTGCTATCCCTATCGCTGACAATGGTCTTGGGTAGGCCATGCAACCTGAAAATCTCCCTGAAGAAAAGTTCAGCCACCTGTGTTGCACTAAAGTCAGTAGCTATGGCGAAGAAATGTGCAAACTTTGTTAATATGTCCACCACTACAAATATGCAGTCCTTCCCTTGTGTCTTTGGCAGTCCAGTGATGAAATCCATGGATATGGTTTCCCACTTGTGCTCCGGAATGGGCAAGGGGTGCAAGAGTCCTGCTGGGTGCGTGTGCTCATCCTTGTTTGCCTGACATGTAGTATACTCTTTGACGTGCTTAATCACATCCTCTTTGAGACCCTTCCAAGAGAACCTTTCTCTCACCTGCCTGTACGTCTTGCTGATCCCCTGATGTCCTGCCATTGGTGAGTCATGGCACGCCTGCAATACTTTAGCCTTGAATGTCGATCCAGGAACCAAGAAGATTTGATCTTTGTAGTAGATGAGATCATTTATAACCTTGAAATATTCATCTTGTACCTGTCCGTCCAGTAGCTGGCATGGAAACTGATCCTCTGCATACTCCATCACCAGATGGTCTTTCCAGTCAACTGTTACCCCTGTTATGGAAAATATGGATGGCCTCCTGGATAAGGCATCAGCCACCACATTGTTCTTCCCCTTGACAAACTCAATATCAAAGTCATAGGCCTGTATTATGCTTACCCATTTTTTTTTTCCTCTCGTTCAAGTCCTTCTGTTCCAATAGATATTTGAGACTGTTATGATCTGACTTGACCACAAACCTGGCACCCACCAAGTATTGCCGGAATTTAGCTAGTGCATGCATGATAGCCATCATTTCTTTGTCATAAATTTTGTAGAGTAGTTCGGGACCCCTAAGCTTCCAACTCTCATAGGCAAGAGGGTGCCTCTTTTTCATCAGTACGGCCCATATTCCTTCCTCGGAGGCATCACATTCCAAGGTAAAAGGAAGACTGAAATCTGGAAGGAATAAGACTGGGCACGTACTCATCACTTCCTTCATCTTATCCATCGTTATTTGAGCCTCCTCATCCCACTTGAAGGCTCCTTTCTTAGTCAAATCGGTCAAGGGTGCACACAGCTGAGAAAATCCTTTGACAAATTTCCTGTAATACGTGCACATACCCAGAAATCCTCTCAATTTGGTGAGTGTCTTAGGAGTAGGCCATTCCATGATGGCTTGTATTTTCTCCTGATGTACCTGTACCCCCTTTTCCCAAATGATGTGTCCTAAATAGAGGACCTCTGTCATTCCAAACTCACATTTGGACTCCTTAGCATGCAGTGATTGTTCCTCCATGATTGACAAAATTTGATCCACATGTCTGAGATGCTCCTCCCACGTCTTGCTGTAGATAAGAAAGTCATCAAAAAATACCAACAGGTACTTCCTCAGCTGCTTGTTGAACACCTAGTTCATACATGATTGGAATGTAGCAAGGGAATTGGTTAAACCAAAGGGCATCACAAAAAACTCATAATGTCCGTAGTGACATCTAAAAGTGGTTTTTGAGATGTCTCCCTCCCTCATCTTGATCTAATGATAACCAGAGAAAAGATCAATCTTCATGTTGTACATGGCCCCATGCAGTTCGTCCAACAGTTCATCAATCTTGGGTATCGGGTACCTGTTTTTTATGGTCTTTTTGTTCAAAGCCCTGAAGTCAATGCACATTCTCATAGTGCCATCTTTCTTCTTCACCAGCACTACTGAAGAAGCAAAAGGGTTGTTGTTGGGCCTGATGTGCCCCATGTCCAGAAGTTCCTTGATGGCCTTCTCTATCTCGTCTTTGTACTTCTTGGGGTGTCTGTATGGTGTGGTGATAATTGGTTTGGCCCCTTCCTCTAGCTCAATAATGTGCTCAAACCCCCTATCTGGTGGTACCCCTGGAGGAATAGGCCCAAACACCTTGTGGTGCCTGACAAGGATTTCTTTGATCTCTGGAGTGTAGTGAACCTTGCCCTGTTCATCCACACGTGTCATAATCCTGCATTCCACTGCGTATACTATATCGTCCCTCCGGAATATGGCCTCCATCCTCTTGGCCATGACTACCTTTGCAGTATTCCCTGTCATACCCCTCAGTACTACCTTTCGTCCACCTTCCTCTGTGAATGACATTTCCATCATTTTGTAGTTGGCAGTGATAGGCCCCAATGTGCTGAGCCACTAAACCCCTAGGATGATGTTGGTGTCCATAAGGTCCATGACATAGACGTCCTGTATCATCTCGGGCCTACCCAAGGTAAGATTCATGCCCGGAATATATCTGTCACATGGTATAGTGCTTCCTCCTGCAACCTCCACTTTGAATCCTTCAAATTCTACTGTAGGTATGTGCCTCCTCTTCAATAATGTTGCATCAATGAAGTTGTGGGAAGCTCCTCCATCAATCAAGACCAAAACTCTTTGACCCTGCAAGACCCCTCTCATTCGGAAGGTGTTATACTTGGGTACCCCACTTATAGATGCCAAGGTGGACATACTATCCTATCCCATGGTCTGTTCCTCCTCTACTGTCTCAGTGGTTTCTGCCTCCATGTTCTGTATCTGGCCAATTTCATCTTCCTCTTCGCTGTCTGAAGTGACCTCAATGTAGTGCACCTGACCACGTCCCATGCACTTGTGTGATAGGTTCCATGGTTCCTTGCATGTGAAACAGAGTTGCTTCCTTCTCAGTTCTCTTCTAGTGTTGTCATCTATTCTTCCATGGCCTCTGTCAAAACCCTTAGGGTCACATCCTCCCTGGTTTATTAGAGGCCTTTGATCTCTTCCACCATTGTTGAGAGGTGGTATGGGTATGAATTTAGGTTTAGCGGCTGGACCCAAATCCCTCGTCTTCCAAATGGCCTCTTGTAGGTTGGTAGGCTTGAAGGCCTTTACCCAACCCTTCAAAGGTTCCATCAACCCTTCTGTGAAAAGAATCATGAGCCTGGTCGGGGACATATCTTGTACCATAACTGCAAGCCTCTGGAATTCATCAATATATACTTCATCCATACTTGTTTTCTTAAGTTGGGTGAGCTCTCGGAAATGCATCTCAGGGTCTCCTTGATCAAACATATCAATGAGTCTCTGAGTGAATTCTGTATAGGACATTATCTGATTGTGGCCAAGTGTGGTGAGTTTGTGATACCACCAATCATGAGCCTTGCCATCCAAATACATAGTGGCAAACTTGATGGCCTCTATCTCCTTCATGGGGTTGAGCTGTAAATAGGTATCCAGCTTCTGTACCGAAGATTGTGTCGTCATCTTGGTCGTACCATCAAAGTATGGAATTTCTATCTTCCATGTTCTACGTTCAAACTCAAAACTACCCCTGTGGTTTGTCCTAGGTTGATTTATGAACCTGAGTTGGCAATACTGATCTAGGGACATTTGTCTTTGGACCTTCATATCCAAACTGTAGTATTCTTTGGCACTCCTTTCCATTTGTTCCACAAATTCTTCTACATGTTCTTGTTGCCCTTGCTCATCTGTGAATGTGGGCATGTAAGGTCTAGGGTTATCTCTGCTACCTGAATGTCGACCAAGATGATCATTTGTGAACGCAGGTATGTATCGTCTCTGATTTACCCTGCTACCCATCTGACCCTAGGCCGTGTCTCCATCCAGACTTCCTTCGGATCTAACTACTTTCTCCGGATTATATCTGATCTCCTCGTGGATTTCCTCGGATACACCAGCCTCCTTGTTCTCGTACATATCTGGGTTCCTCCCTTGATGAGTCACTTGCTTTAGAAGTTCATTTAGCTTGGATTGATTCTTGTTCATTATCTGCAGGTTTTCGTCAACCCTCTTCAAAGTTTCAGAGAGTTCGGCTTGTCCCCTTCTGTTGGTTTCATGGTACTCATCCAAGTGTCATACCAATGTGCTTTCCGTATGATTGACATATTGATGGAACTTGTCAAATTCTACTGCTATGCGAGCCAAGCCTAGAGACTCATGGTCATCCCCTGATCCTTCCATTTCGACCTCTGCTTCACTGCTCAGTTTCGTCCTTCTACCCATGAGAGCACCACTGTACCTCTATATGCGTTGATCCTTCCACAGGTTTGGGGGGATCGAAGCTATGATACCACTTTAATGATCCCAAGCCCAATTCTGGCTTGGAATCACTAACTACCACTGGTTTATCGATGTGCAGGTGTTTATTGAGTTATTAAGTGCATACAAGATTCATTCAACACATGAAGATCATCATACATTCAAAATATAGAAGCACAAGCAAGGATCTAACCCTTTTATTATAAGCAATGTAGGATCAATACAATAGATGGCCGATCTGGCATAAACCTCAGATGGTCATACAAACAACAGATATGAGCTGCTACAAAATGCTCCCGA
Source organism: Picea engelmannii (assembly GCA_009831015.1). Lineage (NCBI taxonomy): Eukaryota > Viridiplantae > Streptophyta > Pinopsida > Pinales > Pinaceae > Picea > Picea engelmannii. Next base: position 44,744 of record ML802479.1, read on the forward strand.
CAATACAAAAGAAGCCTCTAAAGGCTGGATAAGTAATGAATACCAGTACCAAGCAGATCTGAATGTTAAACCCTCCAACTAGAGAGTGCCATGCTCCAAGTGGGGACTGAAGCCCTCAATAATTCGGCCGTGATGGAAGAATGCTCCAAATGAGCCCAAACTCGGTCAAGTAATAGATCAGGGTAGTGGGGTTCTCCTCCTGAAGTTTCAATCCCAACGTCTAAGGAAAACCTCTCCAACTGTGAAATCTTCTAAGAGGGTTGCGCCCTCCTGTATGGCTAAATCGAACCCTCCTCAAGGGTATGGTGCGCCCTTGCTGGAAATTCCCCAACAGTATGACCCTGCTATCTTCTGAAGCTCTAGAAGGGAATAGGCTGAGAATAGAATGGTGTGGAGGAATATTTCATCCCCGATACCAAGCTGTGGAACAAGGTGAGTGGATATTTCACCACTGAGTTGCTCACAAGGGTTTGTACAGAAAACCCCCAAATTGAATGCTCAAGAGCACTAACAAGAAATATACCAAAATCAGAATGCCTCATAGGTGTGCCCCAGCCTCTTACTTATACTTTTCCCTTCTGATTCTCTATTGAGTTAGGTTAACTCCCAGGGTTAACTTCTATTCTTCTATTGAGTTGTCTTTTACTCCTTTTATCCTTTTCCTTTCTCAAGTCAACTTAAAAATATAACTTTAGTCTAGTTGACCTCCCCCCTCTGTGTGAGACTATGACCTGGTAGAGGTGCCTAGGCCACTGAGTCTCCTCATCACCTCTCTAAGAGGTGGGGGACATTACATACTCATCATTGAATGAATTCAATATAGGATTCGTTGTACCTCCCTATAGGCTTTGTTAAAACTTTGTAATCCTTGTCTTTCACTTATGCATTCAAGCGTAGTTTCAAGATGCATCTCGATAGAGCTGACAAAGTTGAACCTGTTGTGCAGGGAAAATTGAATGATTTGTTTGGTTGAGAAGATCAAGGGAGATTAATCTTTCTATCCCCAACTTATATTCCTGAGTAGTTCCATGTCCTCTCAATTTCTTGAGAACTAACCTTTTTTCATTCATCCAATGCTTAAATAATAATATACGAGGGAATAAGGGAATGAGACGGGGAGACCAGGAGGGAAGAAGATGGTTTATTTGGGAAATGGAGATGAAGTAATAGGACTGCAAAGGAAATGATAAAGACAATGGAAACTACAATAATATTATTGGAAAATTAAATTTTATGTTTAACTCTTTAACATATATTTTTGATGTGGCCTCAAAACCTGCTAAAAGACAGTACCTATAAGTTATTGACAACATCATATTGATTATCGATGAAAATATCACTAGAATTTTCATAGGCCTGCTTGGAGCTCTTCCATAACCAAGACTTGAAGAGGTGGAGTTATACCCACATTCTCTTTGCTTTCTCTTTTCCAATGAGATAAATATGATTACCATATCTTTATTGTAATTTGTAATTATAATAAAACAATAACAATGGTAGGTGATTTTTGTGCTTGTTGGAAATATTAATTATAATTATTGAGCTTTATGCTTACGCAGACTTTGCTCAAATGTTTGATGGGTTTAGAGCCAAAGTAGGGGATGTGAAATTGGAGCTCACAGAGGATTCTATATCCTGGGCAACAGGACTGCCACATGAAGGCGAAAAATGGTTCAAAAATGCTAAACTGGAAGACGTGACTTGGAGCCTATTCGTGGTCTCTCGAAAATATACATTATTCCCTAAAGGTATTCCTATTAACCTCTTGAAATCTTGATGGCACGACCTTATTTTGATTCTAAAACAGTTTATAACGTGTGAGGGCAGGTATGGGTTAGTATTTTTATACCACATCTAACTGTTGATGTTGTTCCTAGAGTTTAAACTAAACATGCCCTTTTATTTTCTCATGAGCCTGTATAGCATGTCAAAACATTATAAGAGACAGAGCTTGAATCCTCTGTCAAGCCTCTTTTATCACAGGCTTATAAAAATTCTATTGGTATCACACCTATCTCAAATTGGGGACACTTGGGAAAGCTTCTTGAATCGAAACAATTTTGCCCAACTCGAGAAAACAATGAACTCACCTGTAAATGTAAACCCTAATCCTGATAACCCCGTGACCGAGAGTCAAGGTTTAGATTCACATGATGACTATGAACTTAATGAACCAAATTATGTTTCTTTGCAAACCCCCATGGGTAAAAAACTCCGATGTATTTTTACACCCAGAAAATCATTACAAGAGGTAGTGGATGTTTTAAAAGAGAAATTTTCTTTTGATCCTATTAATAAACTGAAACAGGGTTTTAGTGAGAAACCTACTGCTAAGAAAATCCGTAAGAGCAAGAAATAGGATAACTCATATTTTAGTTTTATGAACAAGAGATATGGTTGATTGATTTCTAGGAGTTTGAGAAATCGATCATTTGAGCTCGATCTCAATGATCGAAGTCAATGATCACTGATCCGACGATGAGATCAACGATTTCCTTGCACTAGAAGGTCTAGATAATCAGTGTCTCGGGAACGACACTTCTGGTCACGCTGTGCAATACGACTTTGTCTATAGACTACCTCTGTTTCTAAAAGGCTGAGAGGGATTTGCTGGCATTATCCCTGACTTGAAACGAACCACAGGAAGAGTCAAAGAATCTATTGCTGAGAACACTCAACCTCGGCCTACTATATCTCTGGTACATTATGACAATTGCTTGGACTGGGTATAATTTTATTACAGAGACATACCATATTTACAAGCACAATTAAAACATATACCTGCTCGCAATTCTATGCTCGAAAGAGAAAATAAAGAGATGAAGGGATGCGCAGTTAGGGAAAGTAAAAGGCCCAAGATATCCAGTAATATAATTATAAAAAATGCAACCAACTCCAATGCCATCATTAATTCATAACTATCCAACCCTTCACTCTCTAATTTCCAAAATGGTAAAAGTTGTTTTTGTTTTTATTTTATGCTGTTATGAGAGTCTAATAGTAAGATTTAGTTTTCATTTTCTTTTTTAATATAAGACTAGCTACAGAATCTCACGATTTTGTAACCAGTCTATATCTAAATGTTGGTTGGCGTTATTTTATGAACATCAATTTTGTTTTGTTATCTATAGGAAAATGATAATTATGGTGTTATTTACTTGGAGAAACCATCTTGGATCAATCATTGTATAGTTCATTAGTTTTTTTATTTTTATAAAAATTTGTTATTATGTAATAAATTTTCATAAACGAACTCATACAGGAATGGTTTCATGTTGTACTATTTTTGTAAAACAATCTATTTTGGGGGGATTGCACTCTATCTTGCATGATAAGAGTTTGTTAATCCAAAACTAGTTTAAATAGTGATCATTGTTAGTGGTGATTTTGTTTTTTGTTGGGATACATTATGGACATGTGATTATGAGAACTAATATGGAGAAGTTATTCACCATTGGCTTTAGACCTGTGTGATTCTTATTCCATTTTGTTCTTTTATTACCTTTGTGTTATGAAATATTATTATGTTTGATTCAGCTTTAGCCTTTGTCATCGTGTGGTGTTTCATAATGTTAAGAATTTAAGATGTTGTCTATAATTTGTTATTCCATTTTGTATCTGAGAGAAATCTGCTATTTGATTATTGTTGATTTATTCTAGATATTAAAATGATGGATCATATTAATACTTTGAATTGAGTTTCCTCTCTTTCTAAGTGTTGATTATTATTGTTGGGTATGTGTTATATTCTTTGCATGTGTGTGTGTGGGCACGTCATATTTGACAATTGCATCTAACGATCTCTCTAGTAGTTTAAAATGGAAGACAACTGCGACGGATTTTTCTATTTTTAGCGGTTTTCTAAATTAATCCTCGATTAAGGGATTAGGGTTTTGTTATCAACGGAATACCTAAAAAAATCATATATATTGTATGCTAAATGGTGAAATTCGATATAATGAATATAAGAGAGGTTTTCCATGGTTGAGGGTTTCCGATATAAATCTTTGTGTACTATGTGTATGAGCCATTGATTAAATTTGTTTTTGCTTAAGAATCTATATCATTGCTTTACTTCACAGGTTTAAAACTTACATGTGGTATCAGAGCTCATTTTTGGTTTCAGAGGGACGCCTTTGTTGTTGAGGGTTTGGCTCGGTCTTGATAGATCAAGTTTATCTTGGGTTTGTGATAAACCTGGGTTTAGTGGGATCTTTTGCATTGATTATTCGAGTGTATAAAGAGGAATGGAAAGATCTTCTAGAATCGAGATAGAGAAGTTCAATGGTAAAAATTTTGAGCTATGGAAGCTCAAGATGGAGGACCTTATTGTAGACAAAGAACAATGGATCATTGTGGATCCTGGTACACATTCTACTGGTACGCAACCTACTGGCACACAAACGATTGGTACACAGCCTACTAGTACACAAACTAGTAGTACACCACCTACTGGTATGTCAAAGGAAGATTGGGAGAAGTTGGATAGAAGAGAAAGGAGTACTATTCGACTTTGTCTGGCAGATTCATTGTTGTTAAATGTCTCGGGAGAATCTGCAGCCAAGGAACTATGGAATAAGTTATTGAATTTGTATCAATCAAAGTCCCTGGTAAACAAGTTGTTTCTTCGAAAGAAGTTGTATCATCTTAGGATGGAAGATGGAGATTCTATGACAAAACATCTAAATGCCTTTAATACTATGGTAAGTCAAATTGTCTCTGTTAATATTACGATTGCAGAAGAGGATAAATGTATTACTCTATTATGTTCTTTTCCAAACTCTTGGGATAATATGTTGGTAGCAATTGGTAGTACCACTCAATCTACATTAAATTATGAGGATGTAGTTCCATCCTTGTTATATGAAGAGATGAGGTGGAAAAGCATGGATGGTCATAGCACAGATGCTTTATGTGTAAGAGGTCGTACCCAAAACAAGAATGTTGGTAAGTCTTCGGGAGGGAGATCTAAATCTACAGGTAGATCTAAGTCTCCAGGAAAATCTTTGAGGAAATGTTGGAAGTGTGGTAAAACAGGGCATTATAAGAAAGATTGCAAGTCGAAGAAGGTTGCTAAACCAAAGGGATCTAATAGTACCTCTTCCACAGAGGTGAAAACCTCCACTGAAGAAGGAGGTGATGTTTACCTAACATCTACAGGTACACATGTAGACCATGATGTATGGTTGATTGACTCAGGTGCATCATAGCATATGACTCCTTACAGGGAGTGGTTCTGTGAATATGAAAAATATGATGGTGGTGATGTATTCCTAGGAGATGAATTGACAACCAAAATCATGGGACGTGGAAGGGTTATGTTGTTGCTAAAATATGGAAGGATTAGAACTCTCCATGGGGTTCTGCACATTCCAAAACTGGCTAGGAGCCTCATATTTGTAAGCAAGTTGGATGATGCAGGAGTGGATACTGTATTGGGAAAGGGCACTTTCAAGATGGTACGAGAGGCAATGGTGTTGATGAGGGGAGTTCAGTGTGTAAATCTATACAAGTTGTTGGGAAAAAATTATACTAATGGGTGTAACAATTCTATTGTCCTTGAGAAGAGAAATGAAGGAGAAAAGACTAATATTGTCCCTGAAAAGAAGACCATGTTGTGGCATCAAAGACTGACGCATATTTGAGAAAAGGGCCTTCGAACACTACACAATAAAGGTATGGTTGAAGGTATGTCTAATTGCACTCTAGATTTTGATTTCTATGAACATTGCATATATGGTAAACATAATCGAGTAAGATTCCCATCTAGTTCCCATCGAGTAAGATTCCCATCTGGTTCATAGATTTTGATTTCTATGAACATTGCATATATGGTAAACATAATCGAGTAAGATTCCCATCTGGTTCTACAAGAGCAAAGGGGATCTTAGAGTTGATACATAGTGATTTGTTTGGACCTGTTCCTATTCCATCCCTAGGTAAATTTGTGTATTATGTTTCATTCATAGATAATATCTCAAGGAACCCATGGATTTATTTTCTTAGAAATAAATCTAAGGTATTTGATAAATTTAAAGAGTTTAAGGCCCTGGTAGAAAATAAGAAAGAAAAGAAAATAAAGGTATTGAGAACAGATAATGGTGGAGAATTCTATAGAAATGAATTCAAAGAATTCTGTAAGAAGTGTGGTATAGCAACGAAAAATAATACTCCATACACTCCTGAATAGAATGGAGTTGCAGAAAGGATGAACATGGCATTGATGGAAAAATCAAGGAGCATGCTCAGCGGTGTCGATTTAGGACAAGAATTATGGGTAGAGGCAGTGGGTACATCATGTTACCTGGTCAATTGATCATCTTCATCAGTGTTGGATGATAAAAATCCACACAAGGTATGGACTGAAAAGAAACCCTCTCTTCAACATCTTAGAGTGTTTTGTTGTGATGCTTATGTACATGTTCCAAAGAAAAATAGGAGTAAGCTGGATAAAAAGGCTGAAAAGTGTATCTTTATTGGTTATAAAGATGGTGTGAAAGGTTATAAGCTTTGGAACCCAGATACCAAGAAGACTATTTACAATCGACGTGTTGGTTTTAGAGAGGTAAAAGATGTTTCCAAACAAGAATTCTTACCAAGGCCAGAAGAAACTAAGAAAATCAAGATTGAGTTGGATGATACAAAATATGAATCATCTAAAGAATATGAAGAAAAAGAAGAAGAAGAACCTCATACCCCAGTATTGAGGAGATCGGTGAGATAAAGAAGGAAACCAGAAAGGTATAGTCCACCTAATTTCTATTCCAATTTTGCTTTATCTATTACTGATGATGATCCCAGAACTATTAGGGAAGCAGTGAATTCAGAGGATAGTAAACTCTAGAAGAAGGCCATGGTAGAATAAATGGATGCCTTGGATAAGAATGAGGCATGGGATATAGTTGAGTTGTCAGCTGGAAGAAAATATGTTGGTAGCAAATGGTTGTTTAAGAAGAAGTTTAATGGTGAAGGAAAAGTGGAGAAATACAAAGCTCGGTTAGTAGAAAAAGGTTATTCCCAGGTAGAGGGAATTGACTTTGGTGAGATTTTTTCTCCTGTTGATAAGTTAACTTATATTAAATTTATTTTATCTATTGCTGCTTCTTTTGATCTTCAAGTGGAACAAATGGATGTGAAGACAACATTCCTACATGGGGATATGGAAGAATAAATCTACATGAAGCAGCCAGAAGGATTTGTAGTGAAGGGAAAGAAAGAGCTGGTCTATAAGCTAAAGAATTCATTTTATGGTCTGAGGCAATCACCTAGGATGTGGTACCAAAAGTTTGACACATACATCCTTGGATTGGGATTTGTGAGAAACAGGGTTGATCACTATGTATATTCCAAGCAGGTTGGTAATCATTTCATTTATGTAGTGTTGTATGTTGATGACATGTTGTTGGTAGGAAATAACATGAATGTTATCAAGGAGGTGAAATCGCAGCTATCCTCCAAATTTGACATGAAAGATCCCGGTGCTGCTAACTTCATTCTGGGAATGGAAATTAAAAGAGATTGTGCAAACAGGAAACTCTGGTTGAATTAGAGAAAATATGTTGAGATGATATTGCAGAGGTTTAATATGCATGTAAGTAAATCGGTCAAGATTTCCATTCCTATAGGTGTAAATTTATCTTCAGATCAGTGCCCCAAGACAGAGGAAGAAGAAAAGGACATGTCCCATGTTCCATATGTCAATGCAGTTGGCAGTTTGATGCATGCAATGGTATGTACTAGACCAGACATTGTACATGCAGTGGGAGTTTTGAGCAGGTATATGTCAAAACCAGGGAAGGAGTATTGGACAGTAGTAAAGAGGGTCTTCGGGTATTTTCGTGGCACTACCAATTATGGATTGTGTTGCCAAGGAAGACTAGGATTGGAAAGAGTGGTGGAAATACATGGCTTTGTTCATGCAGACTGGGCTGGAGATATGGATCACAGAATATCTACAAGTGGGTATGTGTTTAATCTATTTGGAGGAGCAATTAGTTGGATGAGAAAAAGATAGGTTGTAGTGGCACTCTCAACTACAGAAGATGAATACATGGCAGCCACTCATGCAAGCAAGGAAGCAGTATGGTTACAAAGATTGTTTTCAGGTATTGGGTTGGTACAACAAGAAGTGATATTAGATTGTGACATTCAGAGTGCAATCTTCCTGGAAAAGAACCCAGCTTATCATTCAAAGACAAAGCATATTGATGTTCAATATCACTTTGTGAGAGACATGGTTGAGGAAAAGAAGGTGTTGCTGGAAAAGGTTGACAATTTGAAGAATGTTGCAGATTCATTAACAAAGTCTGTGAGCACAGAAAATTTCTCCTGGTGTAGAGTAACAATGGGCATTGTTGCCCTGGATTGTTGACTATATAATCCTGTGGACCCCTAGATGCAAATAAAACAACAACTGGGAGAATATTGGGTATGTGTTATATTATTTGCATGTGTTTGTTTGGGCACGTCAGATTCGACAACTGCATATGACAATCCCTCTAGTATTTTAAAATGGAATACCTAAACATAATACAACTGCGATGGATTTTGTTATTTTTAGCGGTTTTCTAAATTAATTCTAGATTAAGGGATTATGGTTTTAGTATCTACGAAATACTAGCTAAACACATTTTATATATTGTATGGTGAATGGTGAAATTCGATATAACGAATATAAGAGAGGCTTTCCTTGGTTGAGGGTTTTCGATATAAATCTCTATGTACTATGTGTATGAGCCATTAATTATTATTTTTTCTAATTAAGAATCTATATGCATTGTTTTACTTCACAGGTTTAAAACTTACAATTATAAGATCACCATATTTTACAGTTATCATTTTGTTGTTATATTCTCACTTTGATACATTGAACATCTCTTGGAATTTATTCATGGGATTATTAGCATTGTTCTGTCACATGTTTCCCTCATATGCAAGACAATTAGGAACTCGAATTACACGAGAAGATAAACTCGGTTTAATCGATGAGTTACAAGTTAGTTTGTTTGTTATTTAGTTAAATTATTTATTGTTGAAATAACGATAGCATGAATTATCTTTGATTGTTTATGTATTGTTATTTCAATTATGTTTGCGTAGTATCCATTAGTTTTATACCTTTAAGCATTCAAAAAGAAAACAAAAAATGTATGTGCTTTCTTTATCTCTTTCAGAAACACTTTTAAGAACATTCATTTCGCAAGATGTCAACTATTGCAAGTTGTATATAGACTATTTATAATCATATGCACATATTCATGTTTCTATTTGAACTCTTGTAATTAGTAAACTTATATTCTTAGTATCATATCTTTTAGATCAGTTTTATTTATTTTATTATTTTTAGAACTTTAGTTAGCTAATGAAGCCATTAAACCCATCAAGTCATTTCATTCCAAACGACATGGGTTATTTAGAAAACCTTGGTTCGTATTTGACCTTCCACTTGACGGTGTGTCACATACTCCCGTCAACAAATGGTGCTAGAAAGAAGGCCTGAAATTAATTGATGGCACGTGGAGGTCGTAAGACTTCCCCACACACTCGCACTCTCTTCGTAATGCCTAGTCTCTCTGACAAAAACGTTACACTTGAAACAAAAACTACCTCAAACGATAACCCTTATATTCCTTTTGAACCATTGAAACCACTCCCTCAACGGATTGACGTCCAATAAATTGTCTGCTACTCACTCATAAGAACTCATAGTGCCTTATCCCATATTAGACGGCCTAGTAGGCAACTCAATCAACCCCTTGACTTTACAAACCTTCAAGAAAAAATTCAAGGCACTGGTCTGACAGAGAAACCTTTATGTTTAAATACTACCAATCCTGTTGAAATGCTTATCCCTGGAGCTGAAGGATATGGTATCCCACCATCCCCACCTGGTTCTTCTATATATTCTTCAGGAGGAGAGTCTTCAGATGAAGGCAGTTATTCATCTGAACCATCTCAGCCTTCGACACCACCAAATACCATGGAAAACCAAAATAATCCTTCCAGACCTTGGCTTGATCAAGATGTCATGGTCATGCCTGGACCCCAACACCCACTACCTAAACATCTGGAGAAATGGCTGCCCAAATTTGATCAAGATTCAAAGCAATCCGTTGAGGATCACATCAAGAAATTTATGTTGGCCATCAGACTTCGGAATGTGGAACATGAAGATGTTGTGTGCAGATCATTTCCTTATACTTTTGAGAGAAATGATTCCACTTGGTATTTCGCTCAACAACCCTAGAGAATTGTCTCTTGGGACAATTTAGAAACTTTGTTTCTAGAAAAAGATGAAGATGATAAATCTTTAGAAGTCTTGGTTATGGAACTCTCTAGCTTAAAAATGAACCCTAAAGAAAAAGTGAAGGACTTTAACCAAATGTTTCTGACGTTAAAGAATAAAATCCCTGTAGATTTGATGCCTGCGGAAAGCTTAATTGTTGCATATTATACTAACACCTTGCATAATAACATAACCATATGGGTTAAAAAGTCCAAAAATAACATGTTCTTAGAAGCCTTTGAGGAGGCAAGTCAGATTGAGAAAGATATATTGAGCTTAAAAGATAATCTTGGTAGTGAATCTTAAACAACTTCATCCTCAAAGAAGAAAATAGAAATTCTCACTAGGCCTCCTCAAACAAAAAATCAACAAGAAACTTTAGACTTGGAGATCTTGACGAAATTGTCCAATCAATTCGTTGACTTGAAAATATTGGTCGAGGAATCTACAAGTAAAGGGAGTTTCAAACATCCTTTTAGAAAACCTTTCCCTCCAAACTGGCCAAACCCGACCACAGAAGGTCTCAATTTCAAAAGTTTACAGTATGCTTTGCAAACAATATTAGAAGCTCATGACAATTTTGTTTCTGTTCCTCCTGAAAATTATGATGATACAATTGAGGAAGAGGTACCATAAGAGGAGGACTCATCACCTCCCCTTTTCAGGCATTTGTCGGACAATATTTTTTAAGCAAATTTTGAAACTGTCCACCCCTACAACACTAGGAGTAAAACACAAAACAAGCCCACACCAGAAACAAGTAAAAATGTGTTTCCAAAACAAACAAAGCAAACTAAAATTAGACAAAACATGGATGCCCCAGTTTTAGAGTATGATTTAATCGAAGATATAAAAAATCTAAGGGAAAATACTTTTGGTTTTGGACTGCTGAAATTTCCTCTTATTTTGCAGAAAATGCTTCAAAGCATCGCTGAAAACAGTAAAAAGAATGATGTTAACAGCAAAAAATCAATAGAAATTGATTCAAACGCAGCTAAAAATGTCCCAACTAAAAATACATCTGAACGTCAAGACAAAAGGGACTTGGCAGAAAAAATTGTATCAAACTTAGATAAAATTGTTTCAGGGACAACAATAAAAAATCAACAAAATTCCGTTGGTTCCAAATGAAAAAATGTTTGGGCCCCTTTTTTTATTAACTTTTGAAATTTTTAATAGGAATGTACATAATTGTATGGTTGAGTCCGGTGCATCATCAAATGTGATGCCTCTGTCTGTATGCCAGAAAATTAATGCGGAAGTAAAATCTTTTTATCTTAAAATCATTCAGCTAGATCGATCAAATGTTAAGGTGATTAGTGAGCTTAAGAATGTATTGATCAGATTATCATCCAATCCTAAAGTTCATCAGATAATTGATATTATCGTTGTTGATATTCCTGATGTTTATGGTCAATTTTTAAGAAGAGATTGGTCAGAACAGCTGCACAACTATTTTTCTACAGACTGGTCTCACTTGTGGCTGCTTGAAAATGGACAGCCCAACAAAATCAAAATAAACAAATAATGTTATATTAAGCATATCGTGACAGACCTGAATGATCCAAATGAGCCTTTCGTTACCTCTGCGAATTCAATTGAAATGCAGGGAATGAATTTTTTTTTGAGTAATTTCATGACAAAAATTTCCTCTGTTACTGATCCAGGACAATAATCTAAAGTTACATCCTATACCCAGGTACCAACTTTGCCAAATACACCAAGTATTGATAATGACGCACAAATCTGGTCCCTATATTTCGATGGATCCAAATCCCGAGAAGGAGTAGGTGTTGGTTGTTTTCTCATCGATCCTATAGGTAATAAAAAATGTATTTCTTGTTGATTAGAGTTTGAATGCACTAACAAAACAACCAAGTACAAAGCACTTTTACAGGTACTTAGGAAAGCACTTGACATGGATGTGCAAAATTTGATAGTATTCGGTGATTCAGAAACTATGGTCAAACAAGTAAGAAACACAATACACTGTTTGTCACTGCATCTAAAGAGTCACCAAACCGAGGTGTGGAGTTTAATGCATAAATTTCTAGCATTTAATATAAATTCCATTCCTAGGATGAGTAATTCAGAAGTTGATTTACTAGCTAATGTTGCTTCTAAATTGTTTCCCACTGAAGGTCTTTCTCCTAATTATTTTTCGATCGAATTGTTATTAAGGTCGTCGATTCCAGATAACATCATGAATTGAAGAGTATTCGATGATGATCAAGAGATCATTAACTTTCTGCATATGGAGGACACATTCCAAGATGCAGTTATTTGTGAAGGCACTCATGACGAGAATCTCCAAGACTTCACGGTAATATCTGATCCCCAATCTCCTAAATCAGCATCTGAGCTGGTAAACTCTATCCTCGGATTTGTTGTGAGATTAGATCAATTTTATGACTTGCATGACAAGTTTAGAGGGGTAGTCAATTGCAAAACTAATTGTTCCTCTTTAATCTATGAAACTATTAATTTAGGAACAAGAGATAATCCTCAAAATATTAATATGGGAAAGGGATGTTCCAAGAAAGAAAGATATGCTTTCATAAAATTATTTAAATATGTATTTTCTTGGACGTACGATGACCTGAAAACTTTCAATCCAAACATCATACAACATTTAATCTTTATGAAACCTCAGACTCAGCCTTTTCAACAGAAGTTGAGGAAAATGCATCCTAAATTGGAACCCACCATTAAAAAGGAACTGAATAAATTACTAACTGCAAAGATAATCTTTCTAGTTAGGAATACCCAATGGGTGTCTAACTTAGTCCATGTAAGGAAGAAAAGTGGTGAAATTTGGCTTTGTATCGATTTTCGAAACTTAAATCGAGCGCCTGATAAAGACAACTATCATGTCCCTCCAATCGAACAAATTCTACAATAGGTGTCTGGTTGCGAAAGACTATCTTTGTTAGATGATTTTTCAGGATATAACCAGGTCCTTATGTCTCCTTTGGACCATCTTAAAGCCACCTTTCATACCCCATGGGGAACTTATGTTGGCAAATTCAGTGGATAGAATGCAGTGAATGCTTGTCATTGATGACAACAGTGAAGATGGCAGAATAAGAGATTTGAAGAGGATGGAAGAATAAGAAATTTGAATGTAAAGCTCAGGAGAAACAGCATGGAAGAAGATGCCCACAAAAGCTCGAGGTACAGAAGTTTGCTGAGAAGAAGGAAGATGGTGACTGGCGGATCCCATCCAAATTTCCTGAAAGGCCAATAGCCGTCAAATCTACAGAAGTTGCGAGGGAGATAAGCCATCGGAGATTCGGGGATCAGGATTTCAATATGCAAAGTTCACTCGACAACGAAAACCTGAAATCGCGATATGCGATTTCACGATTTGATCACAGCCATTAAATCAAGCAGGGATCTGGACCATTCATTCGTATGGACGCGTGGCAGCCAGCAGGCCTTATCGGAGTTTCGGGGATCGGGATTTCATAATTCAAAGAACACAATGCATCGAAAACCCCGATTTTGCGATATGCGAAATCCCGACTGAATCTGAACGGTCAGATCAACATGTGATCTAGACCGTCGATCTAATTCACGACAGCAGTCCACGTCAGCTAGGAACACGTGGCACAACCAAGTAATGACAGGTGTCAGGCAGATCTAACACTTTAGGCACATACAATTCATGAATCAGAGTGACACGTGGCAGGATCTAACATGTGCCAAATCATGTGTGACGTTAGCAGAGGCATCGGCAATCGGGACTTTGATATGTGAAGAACACACTGCAACAGAAACTCTGAAATCGCAATATGTGATTTTGCAATGTAATCACAGCCGTTGGATTAAGAATGAGATCTGGACCGTTGATCTCCGTCATCGGGAAATCCGGGATCGGGAATCCCGGAGGCATGTGTATAGTGACATCGAAAACGCCGAAACCCCGATGAGAGGTTTGACCGAGGTCATGTGTTGACGGTCTTATGGGGCCAAGGCCTACAGCCAGCAGGACTAACGTGTGGAAAGGGGCGCATCGGTAATCGGGGATTGGAGAGGTGAAAAACTCTCGACATCAGGAAGTGCGAAACCCTGAAACCCCGACGAGAGATATGGTGAAAGTCACATGATAGATGGTCACTTGGATCATTGTGTAGGCGGAAGGGGCTAAAGCTCGGGAAAAGAGCATATCCGGAATCGAAGAATCGGGGATTCCGAGTACATGTGCGTATCGACAATGAGAATGTCGAATTCGCGATGAGTGAAATCCCGATGGGATCTGAACCGTTGGATCAAGCATTGATCGGAGGGTTGCTGTTGTTCATCACACATTAACACTTCAGTTATGAATCCGTTAAGTGAAACGGGCTTATGATGACGAATTGGTTAGCGTTTCAGTTTCCAAGACAGATGTCCTCGTATTTCCTATTGAAAGGGGAAGTGGAATCGTTAAGGAAGAGTGTATAAAAGAAAATGTGTGAGACTGAATTTTTTTGGCTGTTCTGAATGGAAAAAGAACGAAACAGTTAGAAAGGAGAAAGGAGAAGATACTGAGAAAGAAATCGAATGACAGGCAGAGGAGAAGGAGAATAGAATGACAAAAGAATGTGATGCAGAAGCAGACTTGTGAAGGAAGAGAAGAACTGCAGAATGATAGAGCCGAAGCAGAGCAGACTGATAGAGCAAGCAGCAGAAGACAAGATTTACAGAACAAGGTAAGATTGGTATGAACTGATATATCTGTAAAGTT
>ML802479.1:71908-85506 GCA_009831015.1 Picea engelmannii
ATATATATATTACACATCTTCCATGCACCTATACTTGCACCGCTATCACCATCACCATATATCCCATGTCATACAATCCACTTGAAAAAATCTCTAAACTCTTCAACACACCTTTCATTACTTAATGGTCGTCAAGAAACCCTTCCATGTCTTAACCAACTCAACATAACATTTTTTTATATGAATACAATAAAAGATTGCAATAACCTTTACATATCTCAGGCTTCTTTATTTTACCATACCCCTACCTAAGTATAAATCACATAAATTCTTTCGAATGTCATTATAAACATATCATTTAAGATATCAAATCATGATGGATCCAGTTCCCTTTAGCACACTTGCAATATTGGCATGACCAATTCATAAATGTATGGTTACCATCAACATCTCAGATGTTACTTGATCAGTTGGTGCCAACTAGGAGCTCACATGACCCCTTCATCAACCTCATGACAAGCATCTCTCGTGTCCTATTTCTTTCCTCATGAAGTTGACTATCATAGGAAAATGGATCATCCACATCTTGAATTATTCATGATTACACAACAAACAACAACCACATTAAACATCATGCCATACTCATTGAATATATAACAACATATCATATTTAACCAATATGCATTATCACATATATGCTCAAGCTTATTTAAAGGCTCATTCTATCACATATTATCCATCAATGTATTCCCTAATGCATACATATTCTAGTTATTTTACATTTCAACAACATTCATATGCCTTATTCATTTATACATAGAAATATTCTCAATCTAAAAAAATATAATACAACAAGAGAAAAATTTAAGGAATTGTCCCTTTCAATTCCTCTACATAGAATGGAACTCCATAGCAAAGTGGATCGACTCGATGGACTCACTTCCATTCACACAACAGATCATTAGCTATGATATTCTCACCCAAGTGGCAATATTTAGTTCATTCACATAAAATTATACTTGCTACTTCAAGAACATGCAACTCTACTCTACAAATAAAAGAGAGTTTGGGATGAGAAAAGATTCCTCATTTCCATATCTACCTTGCTAGCCACATGCATCATTTACTAATGCAACCAATTATGTCATCTTCTAGCTCTTTTGATGCCTTATCCAAATCTGTCTCTTATTATTTCTCACAAGATATTTCTATACAATGGGGTGTCCCATTCCCTTAAGAGCAATTTCATTCATTCATAACATATTTCTCTTCCTTTCCAAGGCATTCCAACCTAAAGCCTGACTTGTTCCTTTATCATCTACTGCCTCTTAAGAAAAGTGAAGTTCATTAGTGTTTCACATTCTTTATATATAAGTTTAGGTTCATATCTTGCAACTTTTCTATGCACACACATAACTTATCCAATAAGATGGTTCACCCATATCCCACATGAGATACGTGTCATCTTTCCCTCTTAGCAAATTTCCTCTACCATCCAATCTCTCCATGGATCTTTTGTAGGCAATCATTATGTCCATCATGTTGTGCTACCTTCATTACTTGGTTGCCTTTCCCTATCCCGAGGGATTAAGGACTTGTATCATTCTTTTATGCTCAAATATATCATCCTCTACAGGCTAGTATCTCTCATACCTCTACTAGCCATTCTCTTGTTGTACATAGTTACAATCATATCAATCAAGAGCATCACAGCTCTTCTCTTCAACTTATATTATAGTCACTGGTTGTAGCAATGCCTTACATGCATCCTTTCTACAATCCTTCTTTGATTGTATTATTCCACAATACCAAGAGAATTCATAACTCCCTCTTTCCCCTACAAAGAATGTATACACTTTGCGAATAATACATAATTCATTAGATGCACTTTTCATAGAAGTGAACCAACAAACTTGACTCCTTCTTTTCATTTCGACAATTATGAAATTCTAGATTGCATGTAGACAATTCCTTTGTCATCTAATGCTCAGAGGCTCTATTCTGCAATTTATATTCTACCCACTCCTAGAGTAGAAACATGACTCCCATAAACTCATATGGTCATAACCTGCAACTTTTCCATACCTTTCCCAAATTTCCTCTTGAGCCCTAGAAAATTATGCAACTCTATCACAAATCTATCCATTTCTAGGAGTATATTTATGAACGTTATGAGCTCATCTTTACCTTCATAATCTACCCAAAGCATTAATACAAAACCTCATGGAGGATGTTTTTCAAAAAGTTGTAAACCAACTGCAATTTGTTTCTCACTACTTAAGTCTTTCTTGCTTATAACTACAACGTGAGCTCCAATTTCCTATCCCATAAACATCTAATGTTGTAGCTAGCTCTTGACACACACTTTCATTTACATTTCTTTCCCATAACAGTTGCAATGTACTAACATGAGCTTCAATACCACTTTGCAACATACCCAGTCCCCCTAATAGCCTTATTGAGGAAGAGGGGAACATTTTTTTATATTTTCCTTTGAATTTAACCCATCCATACTCTAGTATCCCCTTGTGTATTGAACAATCCCTCGGGAGACCCATCTTACCAAGATTCAATATTTCTTCAAAGATTCATCAAACATGTTTAAAATACCTTACCTTAGCTCACTCAAAAAAATCATTAATATGTATTCGCTACATCTGAACAATCCATCAATCACTCTCAGCACATGCACACATCTAGGCTATTGGGCCTCTTTCAAGTAACCCATCGGGAACTTTTGAAATATTTCATCGGGCCCTTCTTTAAGATGTGTCTGAGGCATGAGCAAATGCCATTGACCTTATTCAAATGATCTCATCATCTTTGAATGATCTCCCTAGTCGCAAAGGCATCGGGCTCTTTTGAAAGATGGCCATCAAGCACCGCTTTTGAAAGATCCACCTGACAAATCATCGTGCCTCTTCAAAAGAATATCTTTCAAATGCTCCCAATAAGCCATTGAGCCAACTTGAAAAATCGTCATTCAAGTTTCCCTGGTAAACCATTGGGATACTTTAAAAGAACAACACTCAAAAACCCCTAATAGGTCATCATAATTCCTAGAAAGAACATCTTTCAAAATGCTCTAATAGACCATTGAGCCTCTTTAAAAGAACAATTTTTGGAAGGACCCAATGAGCTATTGTGCCTCCTTAAAGGAACATCTTTTGAAAGGCCTCGATGATCCATCAAGCCTCTTAGAAAGAACATTTTTCAAAAATTCTTGATGAACCATCAGGCCTCTTCAAAATATTACACCCATCCTTTGAAGAAAAGAGACAAACAAAAGTTATCTTGAAAATAACACTGTTACCAACATGACGTGAATCCTCCAAAGTTCTCATGTTTTTAAAGGTTGCATTTAGTGACTAATTTTACTCCCATTTCGAAAAGTGGCGCTACTAGTAGCACCCTTTTGTTGGGGTTAAAATTACCACATTTTTCAACCATGGCCTTGATAACGCCGTAATGTTGTCAATAAAACCTTTAAAATCAGCGTCTGAATCGAAAAGTGGTGTTAACAACAACACCATTTTTTGTTTTCGAGGTTAAAACTACAACTTTTTTGAAACCCCTGGACTTGACAATCGATACCATTTCAACCAAAACCTCAAAATAAACCCCCAAATTGAAAAGTGGTGCTCCCAGTGGCACCCTGGCTTTCTTTTTAGGGACAAAATTGCAAGTTTTTTGAAATGGCGGCCTTAACAACCAATGCCCTCAAAACAAAAATCTTAAGACCAACCCCTAAATAAAAAATAAACATTATCAGTAGCACTCGCCTTTTTTTCAAACTTAAAATGATAACATTTTAGACATTATGACTTGAGAGCCTAACATTGATTAAAAAAAAATTGTAAAAAAATGAAAACAAAAAAAAAATACAAAAAATATAGAAAAAAACCCTAATTGTAAAAAAACACTTAAAAAAAACCTACTTAACAAATAAATAAATATTTTAAAATAAAAAACCTACTTAACAAAAAAAATTGAAAAAAATAAAAAAAATAATATATATATATATATATAGAGAGAGAGAGAGAGAGAGAGAGAGAGAGAGTAATCGTGAACCTTTTTTACTTGGTGAGGGATTGCCTTGGCTAGGGGCATCTAAGTCGTCAAAGTCACCTGGGAGCATGAATCGCACCAACCCTTAAAATAGCTAGATTTGAGGTGTCCCCAGAGGTTTCGAACTAGTGAGTTCACTTGCTGAGTGTCTTAACAACACACTCCCTCACCAACTGCTCTAGACCTCGAGAACAAAAATAATAAATATTAAAAATCAATATAAAAACCATATTTATTAAAAGAAAAAATTTAACACTGAAAATTTAGTGTTTTTTTTTAACCCATATATATCCCAAAAAAATCATTGAAAACACAATTTTTAAGAGAGTTTCTTTTCCAACCAATAAATTTAAGAAAAAAATAAATAAAAATATAAACTTAGAAGAACAAATATTTTTACAAATATAAAATGAGGATTTTGTCACACATCGTGGGTATTTCTTTTAGTGGCGTGGATTGGTTACGTCACAACGTGACTCTAAATATGCTCGCAGATTGACCTTTGCGGGCTATGTTACTTTCGTTTTATGGTCTATGACTGGATGTCACCGCCCACATCAAAAAATAACGACCAACTACAGCTCAGGTTCTCTTAATAACCTATCTTACCCAACTACAGTCGCTGCATTCTACTTTCTTGGACCAACAAACAGTTCTGAGTTCCCTCGTCTCTCTGTAAATTCATTCGACGTCACAGTTCCACCTGTAAGTCGGTTACTCTTCTTGGCATCATATGTCTCTTTGTCACATTACTTTCATATACAACATGTCTCATCCAATATTGTTTTCAAAGCCCATCTTTATGTTGCCTTGTTGCTTTGTAGGTTGTTTTCACTTTTGTGTTTGTTATGTATGCATTGTTACAACCTGTCTTGATAAAGTGACATAGATATTATTTCACATTATTACTCGCTTAATGAAGAAGATTAAAACAACAGGGTTACTGTGTTTAGTTTCATGTTTTCTCAGTATCAATATTGGTTAATGAAATAGATGTATAATTCATATCATGGATTCTTTGCATTTTCTTGTACAGAAATGAATAATATTTCCTTTAAACGGCGACTTTGGATGTGGCCGACGTGGGAGAGCTGGGGCTGAATTTATTTCACGAGGGATTCTGGTTGCACAAACTATGTGACAGAAATAAATAATATTTTTTGGATATAGGGTGGAATATATATATATATATATATATATATATATATATATATATATTGTGTTTTGTGTGATTTTTTAGGAGGAAACACATGTTCTTAATCATTAGGCCCACTCAAGCTGTACAAATATAAACAAAATTAATATTTGTTGTGTTTTTTAAGTTGTTTTTTATTAATTTTTTTAAATTGATATATATGGTTTTTTTAATGTATTTTCTTTATTTTTGTTTTTAGTATATGTTTTTTATTGGTTATTTTATTTTTATGTTTTTATTTTTTTAATTTTTTTCTTTAAATTTGGGGTATTTTTTTCGTTCTTTTTTTATAATTTTTTTCAATAGTATTGAGCTTTCTAGCCATGGTTTTTAAAATGTTACAAGTTTAATCTTCATAAAAAAAAATGGTGTTAATGATGGTGCGTCTTTTCGATTTGGGGGTTGGTCTTAAAATTTTGTTTCAAGGACTTGTCAAAATTGCAATTTCAAAAAACTAACAATTTTATCCCTAAAAAGGGGCGGCATAGTGCCATTGGGAGCACCACTTTTTGATTCGGGAGTTGATTATAAAGTTTTAATTGCAATGGTATGGTTATCAAGTCCAAAGGTTTGAAAGAAGTTGTAGTTTTAACCTAAAAAATTAAAAAGGGTATCGTCATTGGCAGTGCTTTTCAATTTGGGGGTTGACTTTAAAGTTCTTTTTTACAACATTAAGAGGTTGTTAATTTCATGGTTGCAAAAGGTGGTAATTTTAACCTTGAAGATAAAATGGTACCCACTGATAGCACATATTTTCAAAGTAGGGATTGATTTTGGTGCTTTTGACCAAAAAATATGGGTTTTGAGGGCTAGAGTTCTCATTTTGATGACATGTAAGCTATTGTGGATATTCCACTAGAACAATTCATCACAACAGATTTTGTATTATGCTGAAATATTTTATTATATAGGTTTATTTCCTTAAATCTTATATTTATTATCACTATTGCTCAAATTTATGAAAATAAAAAAGCAAGCAAATGAATTCACCATCCACACAAATGAACAAAAAATGTATCTTGGGAAAATACAAAATGGGAGAAAAACCCAACTAGAATGTGAGGCCTATGCTCTGCCTTATTTTATTCAGTGATAAAAATGCAAATATAAAGAAATGGGCATTCACTATGGAGTTGTCTTTGACACTGTGGGATGAATAGTTGCTACAAAATCTTCTTCCTCCTCTATTATGCTCTCGAATCTCACACCTAGATGCTCTACTCAACTATGGAACAAGCACAATGCTAAAAGAATGGAAACCCCCTCTCCTTCTAGTAGCCCAATATTTAACATAGTCTTATAGGCGTCTAAGGTTAGAGTTTTTACATACCTCGACCCTCAATTACTATTAGGATTTTGGACCTTCTAGAATCTTCTTGAAAGTCCACATATGAGTAATGGGGGTTGACGTAGCATCCACTTGATACCATGGTTGTCAACAAGGTACGTTAACTTGTGAGAGGCACGACTTTCGCATATGAACCTCAATTGAGGTGATTTTCACACTATTTGAAAGGCCTTTATGTGTAGAATAACGTCGATGGGTTGGGAGTCATGCTCACAAAGTTTTACCGCAAATGTTGTCGTTTGATGCCTCAAAATGGATCTAAAAGTTCTAGACCCCAAATCTCCAAATTGGGACCTACGACTAAAATGGATCCTGCAAGTCAATTACTCCAATTTTTCCACCCAAAAAGTACCAAGATAGATGACAAATTATATAATGATCCATTTGGGATCATACCTCCCCATTTAAGGAGGTTTTTGGTCCCCAAAATATTTTATTGAATGAGGTGCAGATAGTTTTCCTCTACCTTCTCCTTGGAGTACCATTTTGTCTTGCCCAAAAGTTGTCCTTTCGACCTGATCTTCCAAATGTCATGTTGCCCCTGTTTGGTAGCTCTGGACTTCTTCTGCAAAATTATATCTTCTATCAACTTTGCCTGAGCAACCAAAGCTAAGTCCTCTATGGTAGGTAGGATCTACTCCTTAGTGTCTTTATCCAACATGGAAGGCTCATAGAGTTTTAGATTTTCTACATTCACTACTTAAGTAAATGAACATATATGATGTACACAAATCTATAGGTATTATCACCCACCTTCTCCAATACTTCAAAAGGGACATACTACAGAGCCTTGATCTTCTTACCATGACCATGTAGCCTTTCTTTGTCCCGCTACAACCAAACTCTCTCTCCCACCTTCAATGTTTTCTCAGTTCTAGGATGATCATGTTGAGCCATGTACTTTTATTTTGACTTCTTCAATGTCCCCTGTAATTGCAAATGAATCTGCCTAACCTTTTCAACAAATTTCTCATCTTTTGATACTCTTCTTGTGATGTCTTCCCTCAATCCTCCTTGTTGTCCACAAAAAACATCCAAGGGTGAAGACGACAAATACTCAAAACAAGTTTCAAAATGGAACTTACTAGTAGAAGTGTGGATTACTTTGTGATAAAAATGTTGAATAAAATAATATTTTCATCCTAGGTCTTCAGATGCTTCTAATTGTAACCCCTCAAAAGCTAAACCAAATTCCTATTGACTACTACTATCTGCTCATCTTTCTGTGGACGGAAAACTATAGATATCTTCCACATGGTATCCATGTTTTCCCAAAGTGTGATAAAAAAAGGCACTAAGAAATCTAGTATCCCTATCTAAGATAATGCTCCTTGGTATCCCAAAGTGCACCCAAACCTATTCAAAAAACATGTTAGTTGCTTCTTTTCCTTTGATGGTATTTTTACAAGTACAAACATGTAGAATGTCCCTTCTTGGTTGTTGGAAAACCACTCACAAAATCCATGGAAATGTTTTCCCAGGGTCAAGAGGGTAAAGGTAAGGGATGGTGTAAACCTTGATTTCTACCACTAGGCTTGCCGGTACAACAAAATATACATCATCTAATATACCAAGCTACATATTCTTACATTTTGGACCAATACAAATACTTTTTTCAGTTGGATATTGTCTTCCCAACACCAAAATGTGCTTCAACCTTGGAGGTGTGAGCCTCTCTTATAAGATGCAATTTTTCACCTTTAGGGACACATAGCCTATCTAGCTTGTAAAGAAATCCATTCTGGAGATGATAGTCATTGTTATTATCACCTTCTTCTACACAAATTTGTCCCTGTAGCTATTGAAACACCTCTGTAAAGTCCTAATCTTTCGTTTAATTTGAACATCACTAAGGTTTGGAAGGAGGAATAAATAAATTTGAGCTAAAACACTATAAACACCCCTCATCAACCACCACCTCTCATTAACCACCACCAATTTGAAGGATTTATGGGAGGGTTTGGAACTTGGTGAAATCACCACAATATGAAGGGAAGCAAAGCTCCAAACTAAAAAGGCAACCTTTCTTGTTCTTACCTAACATCTATGAACTATTTGATAACTTCCAAATTTTTAATTTTGGAAAGTTGTCCCAAACTGAAAGTAAGTTGTTCATCACCCAATTATATGCATCATTCAAATTTGGGATAGTGCAGAATGAACCTTGGTATGATTAAAGTTGTCCATGGGTGAAATTAGGAACAAAGGAACAAACTATTGTGTCAATTGTGAGAGCAAGGTGCCACTAGTTACGTTGATAAGCATCCCCCTATTAGAAGTTGGGTGCCAAATTATAGTTTATTTTAATTAGAGAGATGACATGTGTGACAAAGATTTACTAAAGAGTGAATATTGTTCATCATGTTCCATGATGGAAGGTTGCAATTTCAGAGTGCATTTCCTAAATTTTCCATTAAGGATTATCATTTCCACGTGGTGCATGCCCTTTACCATTCTCATTGGTTTCAACATGTGGCAGGTGGTGGCAAATGTTTGTAGGTAGTGGTGGCGATTAGCACCACACTACAAGAGGAGGAGGTGATTACCTCTAGGCAATGGAGGAGGTGATTAGCACCAAGCAAAACCAAAGGCAAATAGAATACACCTTACTACCTGATTTAATTAGAGAAAGCGTAGTGATGATTTCCAATTTATCAATAATTGTAGAAAAGATTTTGAGATTGTTTAATCTTGTTGTTAACACTCCAATTTCTTCTTCTTCTTATGTTACAAGCAATATGTTTCAGGTGTAAGGCACCATGGAATCATAAATATTCTAACAGAGAAAGTTGTTCTATTGTAGTTTCTAATAGTGACACCATTTAAATTATTGCTTGCAAGTTTATTTATGGATCTATGTAGGGTTCCTTGTCCTCTAAAGTATTGTGTTTTTGTCATTGAGATCGAGGTTGATTAATGCTATGAGGATTTGCTCTATGTTAATGATGAGGATTATGTAAATGGGTAATTCAAATATCAATGTTGGGATTCCTTTTTGAGCTTTTCACACAGTTGCAACAACTACATGACAAGAGAAACCAGGTTTTACGACCAAGGTAGTTGTATAGTTTTTTAAGGATTCTGAGAGGTTGCTCCATAACTTGGCAAACACACACAGTGTAAATCGTTATATAATGTACACCACTATATTTTCTAGGTTTCGCATGTTTGATTTTATTATTGTAAATTGCAACGATAATCTCAACTACTCTTGCAAAGTGAAAACCCCCAAAAATAGAAAAAATTTGAGACTTTCACAATTCTACTATTCAAGCTTTAAAATAAGGTTAATCATTTTAGGGTTAACGTACATTTAATAAATCTTAAAAAAAATGATTGAAACTATATACTTCAATCAAAATCATTTCTACATAATTGTCAGAACTTGGAAGCAACAAAATTGATCACTAGACAATGCACGATGTACCCATAACATTGGAATATTTTGTTACCTCCCTCTGGAATGCACCCATAACATTGGAATCATTTTCCAAGCTTGAATGTTGAAACGCAATCATGGCTCCTCGCCGATCTACAAGGTGTTTAGATAGGCAACCCTAAAAAAATTTATGCACACAACTATGATAGATCTTAGGGACACAACCATGACTTATTATATGTTTAGTGGTTGCATGTAGGATGTACCACTGAAAATATAGTGAGAATTGTGTCACCAAGAATGAAGTGCATATGTGAGAGTGGATAGCGCATACGTGAAATCCTAAGGACAAATGGATGACATTGACAAACAAAGGATGAACAACAAAGATTAATTGAACCATCATCTATTTACCCTATCATTTATTCATTTTTATAATTTTTGCATTTTCTCACTTTATTATTTATTCATTTTTATAATTTTTGCATTTTCTCACTTTATTTGGCACTTTGGTTGAAAAGGCATACATGTATCAATGTATTGTTTTTTTTTTTTTTTTTAATTTCATGGTACATATCCTATTAATATATATATGAAAATGTTAGTATTAGTGTGTATGAAAATGCTACTCAGTACCATATTTTGCATCTATTTTTTTTAAATGCAAATGCTTATTTCTTATTGCATTTATTTATTTTTTAAATACATTTTGTTGGACATTTTCTTTTCATATTTGTTATGAACACACTACTTATTTTCAAATTGTGACGACTTTCTTATTATTTTCAAATTGTGACAACTTTCTTAATAAAACACTTTTGAAAACGTTTTGGCAAAACACTAGCTATAATTTACATCAATATAAATAAACAAATTACACCGCCAAATAGTTTTCTATGTCACCTCACATCTTATCAAGCTATACATTTTGTATTTGTGTTTATCTATATGAGAATGTAAAGCATCACACTGCAAATGCAAATATAGTTCATTTGCAAACTTCGAAAACCTGCCCATCTATGGCGAACATCATTATCCATCCCTTGTCCACATCTTCCACACCCAACTCATTTCCTCTGTCATAAAGTGATATACAACAACTTTGTGGAAGCAATTATGAGTCCCTTGTGCACATAAATATATGTATGTCATACACCTATTATTGGCTAGGACTATTCCTCACTACAAATCTTACAAGGAAGCCACACAATATTGTTAGTTATTTTTATTATGAACAAATAAGAATACATATAAATTTTATGAATAAATATGAATTTTATTATTATTACTTCTTTTAAATAGACTTAGACTTATTGCAAGGAGATTTTTTAATAAATAGTCTTGATAAATAGATAATTAAAGTTGTTTTAAGTCAAATAAATCCGTAACCAAATTCAATTATAAATTTAAACAAATTAACTATATAAACAAAATTAGTAAACTAATGTTAGCATAATTCAACTATTAACTTCAATTTTAAAAAATAAACAAATTTTTATTATTCCAATAATATGTATTATTCTTATTTTGATATATATATATATATATATATATATATATAAACAAATTCTTATTATCCCCATTCTTATTTTGATATATAGTATATCAGATATAAAGATTATAGAGAAGAAAAAGAAGTGATTTGAAATTTGTATATTTGTAATATAGTTGAGAAGTGGATTATTTGTTATATGGTTGATATGTTTTAAGTAAACATAACGTGTGACTTCAAATACATAGTTATATTTCAAGATGTATCAGTGTTGACAAAATTGGTGAGGGTTCATAAAACATTGTTTCATAAAAAATCAGCAAACCGCAACAAACATTAAAAAATACAAAATATATTCATTTTTTTCAAAATTTTAAACATATAAAGCAACAACAACATCAGATAAACAGATTGGCACATAAATATGGAGAAAACACTCATATATGTGATGTAGTGGATGCCAAATAAAAAATGATACATCAAAGTCCATATTGAATCATGAACCCTAATAGTTGTCCAATAAATGACTCGAAAATGAATAATCAATACAAAATGACATCACAAATATAAGTTTATCTCATCATCATGAGCTAGATGTACAATGACAAAACAAACAAAACTAGCAACTAGATATCTGATATCAATGCCCTCTCCCCCTTTTACAGGAAAAGTTCATGCATTGTTTGTTAGGCCTACCCCTAACAGTAGAAGGCCTTGAGTCTAAAAATAGACAACGACTAATGTGTGTAGAACTAGGTGTATCAATTTGTGTAGAGGGTGTTGTTGATACTAGCACATCACCCTCCATGATGTCTTCAAGCCACTCCTCCTCCTCTAACCATGCAAATGCCTCCTCCATGATAGGCACCTCGGACTCCACTCTCCACTCATACAATACACCAATATTGTCTAAGGAAATGACATCCACCTCTAGTGTTCTATCCATTTGCCTCAACCATAGTCAAAGATTGTAATGGACGTACACCAAGTCATTGAGACATGAGAACTCAAACCAATAAGAGGGTCATAACAAATTTAACGAGTCTTGAGGGTCATAATATATTAGAGGGTCATAAATTACAATAAATGTATTTGTTGTGTTGAAGTTCTAAGTCCTAACATGTTGCGTTTCTTTGAATGTATTTTTTCAAATACACTCCAATTGCACTCACATCCCAAAGAGCTACGGGTTTGACTAAGGATTCATATGACAAATCTTTGTAAATTTGTTGCCCTTGCACCATAATTTCGCCACCAAACATCTACAACAAATAAGAAAAGAAAAAAAACATAAAGAAAACATAATTAAACTTTCAAACAAATTATAAAACACATAATTGAATTTTAAAAATATAAAGTTCTAACTTCTAAATTCTAATGACTTACGTGACATCAAAATGGTCCTTACAACAATAGCATCATCAAAGCCAAATAGTCTAGTACCATTTCAATACATCTCTATATCGCGATTAATTTTGATGTGAATCCCGGCATCAGGTACCATCCTCTGAATACAAGGAGCCCTTCCATCACCTCAACATCAAAACCAAAGTCGTATTTGTAAGAAAATGCAAGGTTGAGGAAAAGTGTTGTTGCATAAATGGGTCGATGGAGCATCTCGATCCACTGACTATCAATCAAATCCCAGAACAACATTTGTCTACTAAACCCAGGGGTACCCTTGCCCACATAATAAGCCTGAATCACTTCTTTGGCCCTATTCATGGCCTCATATTAATAGTCCATTGCAGTCTTATCACTATCAACCAATCTCAGAACCTTTACCAAAGGTTCACTGAATGAGAACACTTCTACCACTCCTTCCCAGAAGGAGTCATTGTACACCAATCTAGTAATGGCTCTCCCATCCTCTCTCCTGCTATAAGTACAATCATGCCACTCATCACAAACAAACATTTGCTTCAACTCAAACTAGCATTGAAGAGTAATGAAGTTGGTGGCAAAACGTGTGATTGCAGGACGCCACAACTCCCTGTTTCTGGTGTGTCTTCTCATGAGGCTAAAAACGAAAGCATGGTTATATATGAACTTGGGGATGCTCCTAGCCTAATCAATCAACTCCTTGATGAAGGAAGTTTTCCCCATATGAAAGAAGTGTGCAACACATGGAGTCCAAACCAATGAGCGGTGCCTCTCCATAAGCATCCTACGAACA
>ML802479.1:117336-130340 GCA_009831015.1 Picea engelmannii
AGACATCGTTGAATAATTAGCGAATATTCGAGCAAGGAGTCGACGAACAATAGCAGAACTCAGAGCTCATATTGATGGGCAGAGATGAGGCTCAGAGAACATCCCACTTCTGACACCAAAGGAGGGCGTTTCTGCAAGCGGGAGAGGCTTGAAGATTGAGCCACAGTCTTGAAGATTAGGGTTTTTGCAAGGGAATGAAAAACGCCTCAGAGAGATGGGCAGAATGGTCGATTAGGTTAGCGTTTTAGCCAGACAGATGATCAGACATCAGAGATGGAAGACTGACAGGTAGGCAGAGGGCTAGACTGTCAAGTTTTTGCACGCTAGAAGAAAATGCCCAAACGCCTAGGGAATAACAAGACTAGGCTATGGATAACTACCATAGATAGATCAAATCAGGCCTAACAACCAAGGTCGCTTTGATAGCAGTGTTGGAACCCGAAATATGACTTCAGCATTTTCATTCGAATGTTAAGGGGTATGCTTAGTTATAATATGGTTGATAAATAAAATATTTGGGATATAGTTAATATTAGAAATAGAATCTTGAAATAATTAAATGAAAAAGGAAACTACAAGTGATAAATATCATTGATCTTTTGAAATAATTAAATTAAGAGGGAACAAATTGTAATTTAATAAATAAAAAGTAACTAAAAGTTATAAAGATCACAATTCAATATATTTTTAAGAGTGTTTAAATGTCACATAATTTTTTAGGGTTATCAATATGTAATCCCCAGCAAAATATTTAAGGTTTTATATATTATGATATATATCATCTGATTTAAAAGTGTTTAAAATAGGATCTCAATATATATAATATTAAATGTTCTTCTACCAGGTACATATTGTTTGTGTACAATTTAATAATTCCAATCAACATCGAGGGAGTGAGGTTGTATTGACTAGCTAGAATGGATAGAGATAGACCTAGACACACTACTATAAATATGGTTGATCCACAACTAAAGATGGGGTACATGGTTTTAGTTAAAAGGTCCATAACCCTTTTTATCCACATAGTTCAAATGTTATACTTTTCTTTTTTTTAGGAGCACATTTTCCAAACCATTCTTTCCTAAAATTCAGCTAGGAATTTAGAAGAATTGTGAAATTTCATATTTCAGTGATTAAAATTATATAATCTGAGTATAATAAAGGTTTTTCAACTCATTAAATCCATTTTATACATTTATTTAAACAATGGAAAGAAAAGTTGCAATTTCAATAACAGTTGCATAGCTAATTTCCAGTCATAATTACCATAAAAAATAAAAAAATAAAAATTTTTAAACTTGTCTCTTTTTATTTTTTAGACAAATTTTCCAAACTCCCATACCCTTCCTAACCAATCAATGAATTGGATATGGGAAAAATCCATATGCAATGAAAATTTCATAATCCCCATTCTGCAATTTTTCTTTTCATCTTCAAAAATACAAGTTTCCTCCCCATTTTTTGAGGGTTTATTCCAATCTTATATATAAACGAATGTAGAATTTTATTTTTTTTACCTTCGTGTTGAATCAGAGACTAAAAGATTTAGTGTACTTTTTGATAACTTCTCAAAGCCTTGAATCTGTCTCAATGTTTTGGTTGCCTTTGTTCTATAAACGTTGAATCTGTTTCAAGGTTTTGGTTGCTTTGTTTTGGTTGCAGGTTCATGTTAGCGTTTGATGTTTTTTCTGAATGCATGGAATATTATTAACAATATCTGAACAAGTTGCAATCGCACAATTTAAAGAGTTGCTAACCGCACACATTGACAATCCTTACCCAACCTAGGGTGGGTGCCTGAAACAGTAATGAATTAATCACTTCTGTTATAACTAATAGGAAAGCCAACAAATTAGATTAAAGAAATATCGATATCCTCTAGTAACTTCCCATGTTCTACAGAGAATGTTTTGTTGAGATGAACAAGACATAGAGAGAATTCACTGAAATCACCACAAAACCTTAATTCTACCGTAAAAGGAAAAATATACGAACAAAAAACTCAATTCTAAAATCACCTAGGTACGCTTGTAGTTACTTTCTAGTCACATGCATTCAATAATGCGGGCGCGTAATACATTTCGAAGAATGTGACACAGCAATCTGACAGGGATTCCATTTTCTTTGTAAGGTCATTTGCTCTGTGGGCTGTTGCTCAGTATATTAAATTCGTCAAATCAGAGGTAATTCTAATATTTTACCTTAATTTGTTGACAAATGTTGCATAGTAGCCTCACAAGATTGTTTCAAGAATTTGTTGTGTTTTGAACGCCCATCAATCACTGTATGCTTCTGCGGCCTGTGCCACTAGGCCTGTTTGAAAACTTAAACATCATAAAATTTTTCTCCTCATCATCCCAGTTCGAAATCGTATATGGAGTTATACACATGAGATCTCAAACTCCTCGTATCTGTTTCCCGTCTTTCGTTTTCTTGTCTTCTTCTGATTTAATATTTTATGGTTTACTCGTATGTTTTACTTTGACGTTAACGGAGATGCAGTATAAATTCATATTGTTATTCCATTAAGGTATTGTTGCAGACTATACACTTGCGATATCAAACTCATATTATTTTCCCGTCTCTCGTTCTCTGGTTTAATATTTTATGGTTTTGTCGTATGTTTGACGCTAACTTCCATTAAGGTATTGTTGCAGAGTTGCAGTCCAATTCGCGGCCACCAGTAGCTTAATATATACATAAATTAWTCTAAATTACTTGACATGGCTTCTCAAATGGAGTTACTAATTGAATGCTTGCTTTGATTTGGACTATCAGGTTCCTCATGGCAACAATCGCTGCAGAGAGTGTGGGGAGTGTTGTATCCAATAGGGATGGACAAATTTCAGAGTTAGGTTCAAACACTGCACATAATACTGCTATTGAGATGGCTGACCCACAACAGCAGCAAATGGAAATTAATGATGATAATCCGTGGCTTGTTCCTCACTAGAACGGGAAAATTTCAAGTCCAGTGGTTGCAGATCGTACTGTAATTGAGTCAAATCCAGCGCATAGCAACGATAGAGGTCATATACAAACCATATCAACTCTTTTCGCCGCGAGCCATGGATTGATTCTCACTCTCGCCTCTTCTATGTATGGACGGGTCGTCTCTTCTGTGGTAAGGCAAACTATACTCTTTCTGTGGGCGCTGGTCTTTACAGGAATCATTGCTTCCCTCGTGGTCATATGTTTTCAAGAGTTCAGTCTTAAGAGAGGCGGACGCCCACTTCGCAATTCCGTAATTGACAACCGGTGTTGGGTTACAAGAAAAATAGCACTTGTCGTGATGTTTATGATGTTTTCACAGGGCCTTTTTATTGTCTGCAATTGGCTACTTAAGCCTCGCCACCACTAAATCTTCCTCTAGTGTGGGACTATTATACCAATATTTAAGTGTAAATGTAGATTGGGACTATTATCCCAATATTTAAGTGTAACTATTATACCAATATTTAAGTGTAAATGTAGATTGGGACTATTATCCCAATATTTAAGTGTAAATGTAGATTGTATTAAGTAGGACTGTTGCTACAATGTAGGCATTCATTGTAAGCAGAATCTTGTGGAAGAATATTATATTGTTGATATATGTGGTTTTTTTTTTTAGGTTATAGGTTTAAATTTAGAAGGAGTAGGATATGTATATTTTGGTAAATTTTCATTTTTAATAATAGGTTTTTGTAGAAAAACGGTCAATTGATTGACAGGTTTTCTTAAACAACCTTCCCAAAACAGCAATCCTTATCATCTGTGTACCATACACTGCTCAAGACAAGTGAAAGGTGGAAGTGCTGTGCATCATTCCAAACGCAAAGGGATAAGATTGACGCGGTTCATGGCTGGAAACAACGCTGGTCGAGTTACAGTGAAAATATTTTATTTGATAGTACAGGGGAGCTCTGACCTGCCCACGATAGAACAATTAAGTAGTAAAAAACGGGGAATTTAAGAAGAAGCTGTCGAATCTGTGTCGGAAATTGTTTATTGATGCCTGCCATCGATGTTTAACTGAGCCAATTAGAAACATTCGTGCAGTGGAGTCATGGCCACTGTCACACCAGATACATAGAAATTAAGCTGCGATACGATCTTTCTTTTTGATTCAACTCATTCAATTTCAAATTTGCATTTAATTTCAAGCGGTGCTTATAGTTGTCTGTTTCGATCTGTTTGATGAAGGGTTGGTCTGAACTTGAAGTTAGATTGAAAAAACGGAGATGTTTTTTTCGCCTCGTTTAATTACGTTAATGTATAAATAAAAAGTTGGTGCAGCAATCATATGAAAGGTCGAGAGCTTCCTTAAAAAAATATTATAAGATTCATCCTAACTTAATTATATTTACATTCTATATAAAAATGATCAGACTCATCATAAAGAGACATTATGGATGGGGATGATGATTACCAATCACCGACCTCAAAGAAAATAGATTTTATTTGATAGATGGAATCACCATCATATATCAAAATGAATTTTATTGATTTAATATTTTTCTTAATTTTAATTTAAATAATTATTATCATAATGTTCTATAAGTTTTATATTTTATATTATTGAATTAAAGTAAGTTTTTATTTGTTTATATTATTAAATTAAAAAAATAGGTTGTGTAAGTAAAAGCTAAAACAATAATATTATTTCTAAGATACCCAAAGCTTTTCTTTTTTTAATTATTTTTTTTACATTGACAAATTATATATAAAATGGGAATTGTTAATTTTTCTCTTAATTTAAATGGAAATTGTTTCTACTATCCTCTCCATTTAAGAGATGCTATACCAAGTATAATGTGACCTTTGGTTTGTTACCATATAAGTGTTATAAGTGTTGATTTTTGCATGTCAAAAGGTACATCACTAGATGATTTCTCATTCTAGATCAATGAATTTGATATAAACATAAAATTAATTATTGTTGTGTTTTCATCTTGTATATGTCTTTGAAAAACTTATATAGCTAAAAAAAAGAGTAGCCAACAACCAAACCCATGGAAATCCATAATAGAATCATGTTAGTCCTTAATTTGCCATGGTTGAAAGGAGAGAGGAAACCAAGTAGAGAAAGTATGATTATGACAGGTGTCATGACAAATAAATTATCACCAATTCCAAGATACACACAAGACAAGCTACTTAGGGGGATGAACATATCCACTTCTTGGGGAGTATCAACACTAGAAACAAAACACTATGTATTTGCATTGCAAGTTGTTCATTATGATTTCTCAAGATCCCATGGTTGTTCATATTCATGTTTTACACTATAATGTACAACTTCAATGACAACTTTTGTAAGGGAGATAATATTCTTGTGTAGTTGTTTTGGTTGTGTTCACCTCATCTTCAATACTTTTAAGATATTCTAACAATTGGTTGACATCTTCTTTTGATTAAGAAGGTTTCATATTAATGTCAAAAACGCATAGAATCCAAAGATTTGTCAAACTACCACACCAATCTGCTATTAATTAATTTGGTCAAATTCGAGATTTAGAGGCTGCTATTTTTCTAATTTTCTAAATATTATGTTTAAATATTTAAATATACTAGCACAACCACAAATGTTTTGTGGTTGATGAACGCCAATAGGCTATAACAATATAACAATAAAAGGAAGAGTCATTCATTTCAAATCTGCTCACCTTATGTAGTTTAAATTTCAGAATAGAGTTATGTAGTTTGAAAGTAACTATACACCTTTTGATTATCATTTAAGTTTATATATTATAAAAAAACTGTAAAAACTCATCTCTATAAATGATATTAACAATTAACATGTAACATTAAAAATCTTGTTAACTGAGTTCAAATATTAACATTTATGTTATAAGTTTATATATTATAAAAAAAATGATATTAACAATTGACATGTAACATTAAAAATCTTGTTAACTGAGTTCAAATATTGACATTTACGTTATTTTTGAACTGTATAACATTAAAAAATTTATTACCTTAATCAAAATATAAATGTATACATTGGTGATGATCAAAATAAAGTGGGAGATAGACACTACCAACCATAAAAACAAAAGATATATAAAAATCAACTATCTATTGAATCATACCTGAATAAATATCATCATACGTGAAACCCCTGCCCAATACCTAAAAAGCCAGCCTCGAAAATTTCCTCCCATCGTATCCCTCGAAGGCTCTGATAGTCTCCAGGACAACTTTGCTGATCCATCCTGGAAGCACTCGAAGCTTGCATAGTTCATCATGTCTAAATCTTTGTTTATTATTGAAATGTTGGGGTGTTAAACTTTGAGATTAATATTACCTGAACAACAAACCAAAAATAAAAATGAGATAACCAGCGAATTGCTGTGAGAAAAGATAGATTGGGGTTCAGCAATCCATGGAAGTCTTTGTGCGTGGCATTGGGTAAAGCTTGCAATTGAATGAAAACGAACGATGTGTTGAATGCAAATGAACGATATATTGGGGGCATTCAATATGAAAATTATCAAAAACCCATATCCTCGGGATAATATGGGTGCTGGATTTCCTGGTTTTGATATCCACTCTTACACTGTGAAGCACTCTTACACTGTGAAGCTCATCAGGTGAGAATGTTAATATATGTATATGTGCACCTCAAAATTCGAGAAGATATGCAACCATAAGGCAGATACCCAGGTTCCATATGCTAATACAAAGAAGGTTAGATATGCTAATACAAAGAAAAAACTAAGTAAATTAAATGCGTCTATGTTAGTGTCCGGGTATAACCGAAACCATTAGTGCCCAAGTGAAATCTGAAACGCCAAGCCAAACAAGAAACTAAGTAATTTAAATGTGTCTATGTTAGTGTGCGGGTATAACCGAAACCATTAGTGCCCGATTGAAATCTGAAACGCCAAGCCAAACGCGGCATCAACATGATCACACCGGCCATGCAGCGTCACATCCAAACCTCGCCAAAATGAAAAGCCTAACAATATGACACCTGCGATCAATTCTTTGGTCTTTTCTTAATGTTTGTAATTCATCACTGTTTTTTTCTTAATGTTTGTAATTCGTGGTGAATTAATTACGAGACATCGTAAGTAATTAAGGATTTGGAATAGCCGGTAAGGAGGCCCTTCACGCACACTCTAAACTTGGCATTCAGTCGTTTACATTCCAATCCACTCTAAACGTGGTATTAGGTCAATCCATTGTTAATTATTCGAAATTGAAAATAAAAATATGCAGATATATTTTGTTAATCATCTAAATGTGTCAATTATTTGACATTACAATAATTAAATAGGTTAATAGATGTATTCATAAATGTAGGGAAGTTACGAACACTAAATCTCATTCATTGATTTGGGAGGACGACTAAAAATATACTAGCATTTTCAATTGCTAGCCATAAGATTAGGTTTTTAGATTAAAAAATCATTAATTGTGTCTATTCTCAATAAATATACACCTTTCAACGTAATAAAATAAATTTCATTACACTTATTATTAATAAAATGTGATAAATATTTATAATTATTTTTTAATTAATTGTTTTAGAAATAATTAAATAATAAATATTAGTATATTCCCCCGGATGGGGTGTCACGCTGTCAGCTGGGACACATGGAAATGCAGCCAAGGCACGTGGTGGAGCCAACATGGCACACCATTTATAGCGCCCTCCCTCCCGGCTGCGAGCAGTTATGCCGAGCTTCAGCCTCCGTAGAGCACTAAATCCTGATGGAGCCATTCGCGCGTGGATGGGGAACGGAAGGCCAGTGCATTCAGCACTTAACGTTAATGCTGATTGCCGACCCGGGCATTGTTCATTGTTACCGTCGGGGCAGCAGACCACCCACAGTGCTCTCGACTGTGCTTTAGCTAATTCAGAATCATCGAGCCGATAGTTCGACCCTCCTGTTCATCATGCCTCGCATCCGGGGTCGGCCTCGTCGAGGCTCCAGCTGGCGTGCACCAGAGTCCCGGCGACAGCGCCATAAGCGGTTTGTTCGGGCCCTCAAAGCAGTCAAGAAAAATCGCAGAGGAGGAGCCACCTCTGCATCTTTCACGCCTGGAACTATGCTGGAGGAGGAGGTCCTGACCATGATACCTATCGCCCCCACGACAACTGTCTCCCCTCCAGATATTCTTCTACCGCAGGACACCACTCCTAGTGAGTTCTATGCGTTCTACGTTGTGGAGGAGGAGCTACCAGACCTCGGCACTATGGAGCACAACCAGGGACCGCCACCGGACTGCGCGACAAGAGAGCAGATGCTGAACGATGAAGAAGTGAACTCAGAAAGAAATTCGCCACCCCCACCGTCGTTGCTGCATCACGACCACCTTCAATTGATCTTTGACCTGCGCAGCATGGCGGAGGATCAGGCCTTCAGAATGGCGAGCATCAGTCAGCGTTTGGACATGCTCTTTGCTGCATACTCTGAAGCTTCTCCACCGAGTCGATGTCCCACTTGCGCGCAACCCTTCACTTTTCCAGGCAAGGGCGACACTCAGGCAAACTAGGTTCTGGTCTCTCTTGCTTTCTCATGTTTTTAATGTTGCTATGTACTCGAGCTATGGCTCCCCGGGCTAGTTACAGTTTAGACTTCTTAGTTACAGCAAACAAAACCCCTGGTTTCCCACGGGGAGGGTGGCGTAATTATACGTCTAATTTTGCTATTACTGAAGATAGGCCAGCTGCCCTGGTTTCCTTTGTTGGCAGGACAACTGGACCGAGCCTGACAGTTGTATCCCTTTTTTGCTAAGCTTAATACAAAGGTTCCACTTTTACTTAAAAAAAAAAAAAAATTAGTATATTATCCAACAATATATTAACATATGCATTATAAAATTACAAAACAATGATTATAAAATAGTATAAATTTATTGGAAAAGACTCCAATGATTATAAAATAGTATAAATTTATTGGAAAAGACTCCTTTATCTTGTATATTTCTTATTTTTTTATATATGTGTTTATGTATTATATACATATTATTTAAGCACTTTTATGTATTTTTTTTTTAATGTAATGTATTTTTATTTCTATTTATGTTATCATAGATTTTAGATTTTATAGAATTTATACTATTTTTATTATTTTAATATTTACATATATTTTATTTAAACACTATTTTAATATTTATATATATTTTATTTAAACATTATTTTTATATAAAAATTTATAAAAATATATAAAAAAATATTCTTACTTAAAATATATTTAAGAAAGATAATTATTCATAAATATAGATATTATTAAAGAGTGATACTATTTATTATCACAAATATCAAGAATATTATTCATAAATATTAAGATTTTTAAGAAGTGATATATTTATTGGTTTGATAGAACTTTCTTATATAAACTTTGAGTAGATTATAAAAACTATTATGCTTAATTTGAAATCTTCGAACTCAAAATCTATGAAAAACCAACATCAAATAAATATATGATTTGTAATTATAATTATTACATGAGAAATTTAATAAAGAACAGGCATCAAATAAATATGTGAATTATAATTATAATTTTTTATGTAATAGTCCAATTTCTAAATTGTGAAATAGTTTTCTTTTTTTTTTAATTATTTTATCTACTTTGCATTCAAATTAAATATATATAGAGAAAGAAAGAAAGATAATTATTCATAAATATAAAGATTATTAAAGAGTAAAGAGTGATACCATTTATTATCAGAAATATGAAGACTATTATTCATAAATATTAAATTTTTTAAGAAGTGATACATTTAGGCCACTGCAAATCAAATATAATGGTAATCTAAGTAGAACTTGTGAAGTGTCAGGTACATTGGAGTTCAGAGGAATAGGCCCACCTCTTTGGTTTGCTTTTTCCTAAACAAAATGATCATCCATATTTATAATTCCTTTGTTGATTTTAACATCAACCTATATATATATATATATATATATATATATATATATATGACATTGCATTTGTGGTTCTTTTTATGTTCATTTGTGATTTTTTTAGAGTTTTTTTTAGAGTGAGGAGACCTTGTCAAATTTTCATTCTTTAAAAAACAATATTACATAATTTATCGAATAAAGTACATTTTTTAGGACTCTCATTTTACCCAAATTTTATATAAAACTAATATTTTCACTCACTAAAGTGTTAATACCCTACACATTATGCATTTGTGTATATATAAAACTAATATTTTCACTCACTAAAGTGTTAATACCCTACACATTATGCATTTGTGTATATATTATGCATGCTCAGTGTGTTTGGTGGTTAGCTAATTCTTTGTGATACTTTTGGTTTAGAGGTTTATCATAATCAATTTCACTATCATAAGACATAAAATATAAAATTTTATAATGATTTTTCAAAAAATCAAATTAAAAGTAAAAAAAAAAATAGTATAGAAATTTTGGATTAGTATGGTGATCATCCAACATTTTTCAAATTTTATATTTTATAGCATATATTTTATCCATATAATTTTTTATAAATATAATTGAATATTTATATTTAAATAAATTATAATTGAAAAAAATAAATATATTTTTTTATTTATCATTATAATTAAATCATAAATTGTATTAAGTATATAATTTTTGTCATTATAGTGTTTAAAGGAATTGAATTTATGGGCAAAGAATGATAAGACAAATTAAATTTATGGGTAAGGAATGATAAGAAGTGAAGATTATGATATTATTTTAAAATGTGTAATTGTTTTAAAAAAATTGTATTAAATAATTTGGTAACTTTTATACATATAAATTAATTAAAGTTTAGATTATATTTTCCAATTAAAAGTATTAAATGGTTTTATAATGGATGTATATACAAGTTAACCAAAATTTATTGTTTAATTTATATTTTTCAATTAGAAATATTAAATCTTTTATAATGGATGTATACATAAGTTAATTTAAAAAAAAATTCAAATAGATTGGATTTAATGATAACGAATATTTTTTTTTTGCTAGATAAGATTCAATTTTATGAGAGCATTTTTAAATAAATTGAATTTAATGATGCAGAATAAAGAGTTTTTGACTAGGTAAGATTTGATTTTTTTCCCTTAAATTATGGGATGACTTTTACATTTGTGATTCATGGAATTAAAAATATTTATTTTGACATTTGTAATTTGTTTTACAATTAAATATCTTTACATCTTTATTTTTACATCTATAATTTGCTTTGGAATAAAATATTTTTATTTGAAGATTTGTAGTTTGCCCTTAATTAAATATATTTATTTTAGCAATTGTAATTTATTTTAAAATTAAATATCTTTATTTCAAAATTTGAATATCTTTAATTTAAAATTTGAAATTTGTTTTGAAATTAGATAACTTATATATGTAATTTTGAAATTAAATATTTGTATATTTAATTAGATTTACTTTATTAATATAACATTATTTATATTTCTTTTGTTTAAAAAATGGTAATTAAGAAACACTTGTTTTTAAAAGATTTTTTCATATAGAAATACAATTTTAAACTTAAATAAGTATTTCCTTACCTTTCATAAGATTAGATAAACTAAATTGATTTGTTCATCTTCATGTGATCTTAACAATCTTACATTTAAATATAAAATTTTACAACAACCCAATATTAATTTATAATTTTTTAATCCATGAATGCAAATATTATCCACCAAAACATATTATTTTTAAATTCTATCATCATTTTAAAAAATATTTTATATAAAAATAAGTGAGTTTAAAGATTTACACTCACTTTTTAAAAGGGATAATAGGTCTTCATCAAAATAGTAAAATAATCCGAAATATAATCATTTTAATTGAAATATCTTTGTAATTATAATTAACAACATTAATATGAAAATGTCTCTTAAATTACTTTGGCATTCTCATTCGCCAGCGTAGGGGTATGCTAGTAGTAGTAGTGAAATCTTTAAGGGGAGGAGTCCTTTGTCCCACAAACAAGAGAATCTCATATACCAATTAATATGTGTCAGTAACTTTAAAAATATATTATTATTATTATTATTATTATATATTGCTATGGTTTATAGTTAATTATATTTTTTTATTATTGATTTTGATTAATCATGATTTATTATGAAAATTTAGTAATATGTTGAATTATTATTCAACTATTTTTTATTTTAATTAATTTTATATAAATATGTTTTAATATAATTAACTATTCTAATATATTTATAAATTTACAATTAAATATTTATTAATATTGTTAAAAATAGTGAAAATAGATATTTATAAATATTTCGTATATGTGTGTTTAGTGGAAAAAAAGTTTTAGTGGACTTTGAATCCGTTTCAATTTTTTGGTCGCCTTGGTTCTAGTTACAAGTTCATGTTGGTGTTTAATGTTTTCTATTTTTGTTTTGAGGTATGGAAAAAGGGTAATGACATTTAAACAAATCACAATCCCGAGATTCAAAGAGTTCAAGAGTTCCTAGTTGTACACATTCACAATCCTTTCTCATCTCAAGGTGGTTCCAACAATAATTAACGCTTTGATATTACGTCTTCTAAGATAAATGCACGTGCATTACTTGTCATTAAAAAATCACCTCTTCAAAACCAATGAACTGAAAATATAAAAATCTTATACACAATGCTTTGTTGTGATGTTTCACACCATGCTTTGTTGTATTTTTTGAAATTTAATGGAGATAGAGAGAATTGAAGGGAATCACTACAAAACCTTAATTAACAAGGGCTGCATGGCAGCTTAGTCCCTGCCAAGTAGATTTGGAAATGGAGATGATAGTTAACACCCTATAATTATTGATGATGATGATTAGTATGAAACATGAACAATATGTTAACTAGGGGCTAGTTTCATAGTCTTAAAAGAAATCAATTTGTAAAGATTTTAAATGAAAAAAATTAACACTCCTAACTATACCGTGAGAAAGATTGGAATTCAAATAATTCAACCTAGACTCACAAGGAATGGAGGAAGACGTGCTGCTCCATGACACTTAGTTTATAGATTTGGCATATGTCGTATTCACCAGGATCTCTGACCACATTTTTACTTTAATGTGGATGT
>ML802479.1:155691-204172 GCA_009831015.1 Picea engelmannii
GGAGGAGTCCAATTTTAATAAATGAAAAGATTGAATAAAACTGTTGATAGGAAAAGGGACAGGATACGAAATATGCTTACCCACTAGTGTATGGAGAGGTAAGTGCAGTTGTTTTCCATTGGGTGGGTCAGTTGCTGGGGAGACTTCCATTCTAGGGGACCTGTGGCTGAGCTTCAGTGCACATGGTAGTCCTTCTTCTCTTTGGATTCACTTGTTTCTTTCTTGAGTGTTGAGAGCGATCTGAAGTTGAGTGTGAAGAACTAGTGCTGCGATCGATCAAATGTCCATGGTGAGATAGGTTCTGAGCAGGTGGAGAGTTAGAATTTCGGCCATGAAAAATTTGTTGACAATCCTTCAAAATGTGCCCATGTTCATGGCAGTGTCTGTAATGGAAGGGGATCCCTTCATAGTCTAACAGTTGTGTGCGGGTGTGTCCGTCGTCCGTCTTGTTTCCTTGAAGGACATATTTGCCTTGATAAATGTCCCTAGTTCATTTCCAATTACTTGGAAACATTTTGTCGACCAATATTGTGGTGGAAGACCTGGAAGGTGAACCCAAATGGGGATGGTGTCCATTCTTTCAATGGATGCATCGAAAGTGGGTTCTAATTTTTTTAAGAGTGTTGGGGTAGAGTCGATGCTCCAACGACTTAGAAGGGATTTTTCAGCTAGGTTGTGGTTGGCGAATTTTAGCATAAACCACCCTTTTGAAAGTCTGTTGAGTTGAGGAGGAGATCCCTGCCAAGAATCAGAGACCCAAGATTGCAGGGTTTTGAAACTGAAGTGTCGACCATAAGATTTTCTCACAAGGGTTTTGTCAGCCATGTCTGAGGCTTCCTCCATAGTAATGTCCTGACCGAGAACGATATTTGATTCTATTGCTGCAGCCAAAATACACTTGTTCCTTTTGCACTTCTTGTGACCAATGTTGGGAGGAGGAGGAGTGTCTGCTACCGGGGTGCCAAGAGTGCCTGAGGGGTCACCCAAATGGCCATCCCAATAATTTAGATTGGAAAGGTCCAAACTAGAGGCTATAAGCCCAATCTCCTGTTGAGCGCCAAGGGGAGGGGGAATGGCCTTCTCAAGGTTTGGGTAAAAATGGGAAGGGGGGAAACCAGGTATTTGGAGGAGAAAGCCCTATGGGGAGGGCTCCGGGGCAGGGGGAGTTGAAGGGGGTTTGAGCTCATGAGTGGGGGAGGCACCCAGGGGTCTAGTGCCATGGAGGGGTTGTGCTAGTGAGGTTCGGGGAGGTAATCAGAAAGCGGGGGAGAAAATGGTGGAGTCAGGAGATGGTGGGTCGGTGAGATGGGAAACGAGGAAGATGGAGTAGAAAAATCCTCTAAGCGAAGTGGGGGAGGTGGGAGAGAGCTGGAAGAGTAAGTGAGGAGCCCCAGAGGGTTGGTGAAAGAGTTGTTCAAGGAGGGTTGCGACAGGTTTGGGTCAGGGGGGTCTGAGTCGACAAGAAGCAAGAGTGGACTGCCATGTGGCGAGGTCCAAGGCAAGAATTCAGTCGCGTTCGGGGAGTAGTCTACTATGTAGTTGTAGTTTTCCATAGTAGTTGACCAAGCCGTGGAGGGAGAAAGATGCCACATAATAGGAAAAGGGGGAACAGTAGTGGGGGAGAGGTTTAGGTTGCGGGGAGTTGTAAGCCTGCGACCTCTTTGGGAGACGGAAAAGGGCAGGGGAAGGGAAAGTGCCTGGAAAGAGGCTGGGGAAAGAGGAAGGGGAAAAAACGGGGGGACGAGAAAGGGACAGAAGAGGGAAAGGGCCTATGGCCCTAGCACCCAAGCTTAGAAGCCTTCGGCCATATGCGAGAAAATCAGAAAGACCCCCGAGGCACACACACACACATATATGTATTATATTTTATATAAACACACACATAGATCAATTAGTAAATATATTCATATAATTATTAACACAAATTAAATTAGTAATTTCAATATTG
Organism: Picea engelmannii; assembly: GCA_009831015.1. Lineage (NCBI taxonomy): Eukaryota > Viridiplantae > Streptophyta > Pinopsida > Pinales > Pinaceae > Picea > Picea engelmannii. The sequence continues at coordinate 157,640 of ML802479.1, forward strand.
TAGTTGTTGCAATATGAGAAACAATGTCATGTATCAATATCTCTTTACATTGTAATCTAAAATATTTTTTATATTTTTTAATATATCAAGTTTTCTTTAAATTTGGGGGAAACTTCTACTAGTCCACTTTACCAACTTTCCTAAACAACATAGGAAAAAAACAATATATATCCCAAACAAATAAAAAAACATGTTTTTAAACAATTTAAAAACAATTCAATAAGAACAAAATAGATGATTTTAGGGGTGAAATTTAACAAATGGGCTAATTTTCCATGTTTTTTCCAAAAAAAATAGTGGGCAATTTCCATTTTTTCTAAAAACGGTTAGCCTCAATTCCACAAAATAAAATTATTTTACCTTTAAAATTGCCAAAATTTTGTATAAAGTATACAAAATCCTTAAAAATTTGAATATTTATACAAAACTATGGCCAAACATTTTACATTTTGCATATTAATAACTAGTAAGATTAGCTCATATGTCTACATTTTAATATAAATTTCCATTTTGAAAAATAAAATAAACAATGGACGAATTTTGAGGCATCATCGGTATTTATTTTAGTTGCATGGAACGATTGAGGTGGGGCCGGACCCCACTACTAAGTCGACGGTAGTTGTCTGTACTTAAATCAATTGCAAATTAATAGAATCCAACTGGTAAGAAGTAAAGTCGTCAATTGTTGATTTTCCCGAAATTTAAGACTACGGTTGGATACTCCGAATATGCAATGGAGATAAGAACGCCCAAGTGGCACCCCGTTTACCCACGCCCAGGTGGCACCACAAGTTTGCCGATAGGCCATTTTCTTCACACGGATAACTGTAAATTCTACATTGAAATATTTACTAAGAATTAAAACCATCATTGAAATTTATCTAGTGCAGTGAGATGAAGAATTTAGATCAAGCGACTCTTTCCGTCTTTCATGAATACAATGAATTAGGAAATAGGAGACACCAACACATAGATATGAGATCGCCTAATAACTATGAGATATGGCGATTTTGTTGTCAATAGTAATCTGGATAGAAAACCCAATGTAATGTGAATTGAATAATCATCCTAACGCTAGATAACTAGAAACTTCGATGGATCTGCCTCTTCACGCCACAGAAATTTCAAAACACCTTAGCTTCCGTCGATATGGCCTTTAAACGAACCTCTCCAACTAGGGAATTAGCCAAATCAGCCCGGACTTTAGCGGAAAGTTTAAATTCCTTCTATAACACTTGAACGATTAAAGTAATCATTCAAACAACGGATCAACAATCGCCCAACCTTCACCAAGATCTATTTATTAGGCTTCCATTTAAAAAAGTTTAGTAGGCTTCCATTAAAAAAGTTCAAAAAGTGGAACAAGAAAGTGGAAGATATTTTTAGAGTGAGATGTTTACATAGACATTTTGAGGGTACTTTAAGACTTTGTTTTAATTTTCAAAGTCACAAGATATTTGAGACATATAATTATAATATAATTTTTTTAATTAAAATTATTAATTTTTATATGTGATTTTATCATTTTTAATTGAATTGGTTTAGTTTTGATAGTTGGAATGAATAATTGTTATCTTCTTCAGTAACATGATTATTGTAATGGCTTTTAACCTTGTTATTAACCAACTTTGTTGATCTACCATTTAATATGCAAAATAAAAAATGCAGCAACATAGTAGACTGGTACACACAAATAAATGTTGCACAAATACAAATATGCAGAGAATGAAAGAGAAAATCACTGGAAGTGAGAAACAAGTGACCATTCCTTCTATTTCAACAAGAAGACACCCTTTCTATCAAACTAGACAATTTTTTGTTTACAACAACAACAAGAGACTTGCTTCTTTTATTTCTGACTAACAAGCGTTGTTTCGCTTTTTATTAATTAAATGCTTGACAAAAATAACATGTTATTTATTTGTTAGGAACCGCCCCGCTCAACTAGACTCACGAGGGAAGTCTACAATAGAAACAACTATATGTCCTCATGTTGACTGGCGAAGGAAGATGGGCGCCCTCTCTGGTGGCCCAATTCCTCCCTGTTTAGATCTGGAAGCGTCCCTTCTTCCACAAGAAAGTGAGAGAAATAACGTTGCAATGTTGTTAGAGACAACCACTTGGCTTGCGCATGTGTCTGACCCTTGCAATCCACAAGGTAGGAAACATATTTTTGTTGGCGAGTGTTGCGAGTCCTATAGTCTAGAATAGTGTTTGCAAGCAAAGGAGGTATATTTTCCACCAAATGATGTATCGTAATAGTTTCCTCAAGGAGTGGTGGCTTGAACAACTTGAGATTGTTGACGTTGAGCACATCGTGGATTTTGAGTTGTGGTGGAAAGTGCAGGCGATAGACATTCTTGACATTTCTTTTGAGCATAGTGTATGGACCATAGCACAAAGGGTGGAGCTTATGATGTTGTCCTCATAAGTGGTGCTTGTACAGTAATAGCCACACTCGATTACCACACTAGAAAACCAATGGTGTGCGTTGTTTATCATGCCTCTTCTTGGTGCATTCTTGTATTTCTTGCAATGCCTATGCTACTTGGGAATGCCATTGTGCAATGTTGTGGATGGAACTCTGCATTGATTGTTGCTCTTGTTGTTGTGGTGCAGACCCTAGGGATGTAAGAGTGAGTGGTAAATTTGAGGGCACACTTGGTTGAAATCTCAAACAAACCTCGAAAGGTAAAAAACATGTTGAGGAGTCGGTGGCCTTGTTATAACTATGTTGAATGACATGCAGATAAGAGTCCCACTGCTTATTTTTGGCAAAGTAGATGCGAAGAGAGTGGACTAGAGTGCGGATGACAACCTTTGTTTGGATGTTCATTTGGGGGTGAAATGTGATGGAGAAACGGAGTTGGAATCCGAGGGAAGACCATAGAGTATGACAGAATTTACTGAGGAAGTTAGAGTCACAATCCAAAAGGATACTATTGGGTAAGCTAAAATGGGGCCACACAAGATGGAAAAATAGGTTGGTGGTTTGCACATCAGTGGTAGTTTTATGACAAGGAATAAACAGAGCCATCTTATAGAAATGAAAAACTACGATCCAAATAACATCATTCTTATGAAATGTGGTAGGGAGACCACTCAAAAAGTCCATGGAAATGGATTCCCATGGACGAGAAGGAACTGGGAGAGGTTGGTACAGACCATGCAGATGGTTAGATGTCTTACTTTGTGAATAGAGGGAGCAAGTACGAATGAATTTTTCCACTTGTTTGGATAGTGCGGGTCAGTAGAAATGGTGTTGGAGATTGAGGATGGTTTTGGCTATGTCGAAATTCCCGCCACAAGAAGATGTGTGTGCTTCTAGGATTAGAATGAGACGGTCTTTTCTCTGCGACACACATAGCTGATTGAGTTTGTAGAGAAACCCTTCATGGATGGTGTAGTCTAGAAAGGGACTCTGGTTGATGACAGTAGGTTGCTGCAAAGCACACCAAACTTCGACGAAACATGGATATGTAGCATACATGTCCTTCCATGCATCATAAGCTACACAATGCACTTCTAAAATGTGTAGAACCTGCATTGGGGGTTGACTTAACAAGTTCACCATCTTATTGGAGGTCCCTTTCTTATATTTAATAACCAGGTGAAATTGTTGATGATACGCTTCCCACTCTAAATGGCGTTGTTCCTGCATCTTACTCCTGGAGTTGATGAATATCAATAGATGATGGTTGGTATGCAGGATGGCCTCTTTACCCAAAATCTAGTGGCACCATTGCTTGAGTGCCTGTACCAAGCTATAAAATTTCTTGTTGTATGTGTTGTAGTTGAATTTGGCTTCTGTAAGAGTCTCAGAGTGATATGTTACCAGATGACCTCCTTGTTTAAGTACAATCCCAATGGAGAATTGAGAGGCGTCTTTCTCTATCTCAAAGGGTTGATTTGTGTCCGACAATATTAGAATAGGGGTTGAACACAATGTTGTCTTCAATTTCATAAAATGATGCTCAACCTATGGAGTCCACATAAAATTTGCTTGATGTGACAGTTGATGCAGAGGTCGAGCCAGTTGTGATAAGTGGGAGACAAATTTCCTGTAGAAATTGATTCCCCCCATGAAACTTTTGAGTTCATGCGTGTTGGATGGCGCTGAACATTGCGCCAAATCCTACACCCTCAAGAGATATGGACACACACATTAGGTATCCTCTATGAATCCCAAGTACTGGATGAAATTTTGTCCAAAGGACTTATTTTCCTTCACCTGCATCTTATGCTCGTGCAGTAATTCAAGCTCTATGTGCACATGTTGCAAATGGTCTTGCCAAGAGTTACTGAACATCAAAATATAATCCAAACAAATAACAACAAATTTACCCAGGTGTGGTCTGAAGATGTCATTAATGAGGCGCATGAATGTGGCTAGCACATTTGTCAGCCCGAATGGCATTACCATCCACTCGAAAAGCCCAAATTTGGTCTTGAAGGTTATCTTCCATGTGTCTATTGTCTACATGCACACTTGATGATACCTGGATGTCAATTCCATCTTAGTGAACAAGAAATCCCCTTGTAGGTGGTCCAACAAATGCTCGATCTAGGGAAGGGGATATTGGTTTTTAACAATGGCTTTATTGAGGGCATGGTAGTTCGTTACGAGGTGTCACTTAGAAGTTTATTTCTTGGGGATAATAAAGTATGGGGATGCACAAGGTGACGATGAAGGATTGATGTAGTTAGATTCCATAAGTTGGCCAATTTGGCATTCAATTTCATAAGCTTCTTGAGGCACAAGGCGGTAGGAAGGGGCGTTGGGTAAGGATGCACCTGATATGAGCTCAATGGAATGCTCAATAGAACGAGACGAGGGTAATCCTATGGGTTGCGTGAATACATTGGCACATTCATCGAGCAAGGGGATCATGTCCGGAGGTGTAGGAGTGGAAAAATTATTGGGTTTAACAGGGCGCACTAAGCACAAGGAGACACATTTATTGATACTGACTTGCTTGATTGTTGCTTTGTCGGTAAGGGACAGAGTAGGTTTAGGAGTATATGATGTGAGAACATAGGTTTGTACGTCCAATCGCAGATGATATTGGTGGGGTTTGGGATGGTATACAATGTGTCAGGCCAATTGGTAGGGGAGGCTGAGTAATAAGTTTGCATAATCCAAAGGGGAGACATCACATGCGACTGTATCGCGAAACAAACCAATGGTGAAGGTGACCACGCAACACCTAGAGACTGTGAGACGAGGGTCACTCTTTTGTACCCAACCAAGTTTGTATGGGGCTCGATGTGAAGTAGTGGGTAGTTGGAGGTGGTGTACCAAGTCCTGTGAGATGAGGTTCTTTTGGATGCCATTGTCCAAAATGAGGGTGGCTAATTCGTGTTTGATCTAGTAATTATGGGTGAAGAGAGGAACACTAGATGTTCCTGGTTCATTGGCAGTCATTAAAATGAGGGATGGATCTGCTTCAGTAGGGTTATCAGGGGAAACTACTTCAATATCTGTAGGGGAGTCGGTCAGAGTAATCTCAGAAAACAAAGTTTTGTTGGTGCACAGATTCTTAAGTGCGCTCTAGTTGGAAAAAGAGTGTGAATTGGTCTTATGGAAAGAACACCAGGGAACATTAGGGGATGATGCGGGGAAGGACCATGGGCAAGTTGATGGGAGAGTAGGAGAATTACCAGGAGTGGATGGTCTGACTCGAGCTTGAGGAGAACAAAGTCGAGGTACCACCTTACGTTCCATGGTGAAGGCCTGGAGAAGAGCCTTTTCCAAGGAAGCACTATCAAACATATCTACTTCACGATGGATGCTTAGCAATAAGCCAGAATTGAACTTGACAATCAATACCTCTTTCAAATCAGTGATGTGGAGATGGATGTGCAGTTTGCATAAGATGTCGAGTATCCCTAGATGGACTGATTGGAAAGTTGTCGAAGTTGCAACCATCTGGTGAGGAGGTTCTGGCAATATCCCGGTGGATAGAAGCGCTCTCTCAAAGCCTAGCAGAATCCATCCCACGTTGTAATGTGTGGTGTTTGTGTCTCGACCGGGTCACCTCTGTCCATGACCCAAAATAATTCTCCAGCTGAGTGTCCCACCATGTCTGTGTAATTCCCTCTAGTTGCAGATCAACGAAATGAAGCTTCATGTCTTCTATCATCTCAAGACATGTACTGAAGTATGTGGAAAGACTATGAATCCAAGAGTCAACATTCTCACCATTTATTTGGCATGTAAAATTCAGTAATTGGAAGCGCGTATCGAGCTGCATGGGTGTTGGAGCTTTGCGTTGTTGCAGATGGAGTAGCTCTTGGAGAGCCATCATTAAATCTTGATTTGGATTTGTGGTAGTGGATGTAGAATCCTCTTTAGATGACTCTCTTCGTGGTGACATAATATTCATTCCCCATGGATGTCGATCTGTCACTGGATGTTGCACTTAGAATCATTGAACTCTTGAGCACACTGATAAGGCACCTGATACCCTGAAGAGGGCGTGGGGAGAATGGTGAAAGATGAACGTGGTGGAGGACTTGAGGAGGGTGCACTGGAAGTCCTGAGAAGGACATCTAGCTTTGGGAAAAAAATTGTTGGATGTCTCTCTTTTGAATTTCGTGGATGAGTAGAAGTTGGCTTGGATCTAGGCACTAATACCGATTGATCCACAATTCAATCTGCAAAATTAAAATGCAGCAACATAATAGACTGACACACAAGAAATCAATGTTGCACAAATACAAATACACAAAGAATGAAGAGAAAAACACTAGAAGTAAGAAGTAAGTGACCATTCCTTATATTTCATCAAGAAGACACCCTTTTTATCATACTCGACGAATTTTTATTTACAACAACAACAAAATACTTGTTACTTTTATTCCTGACTAACAAACATTATTTCACTTTTTATTAATTAACAACCTAACGGAAATAACATGTTATTTATTTATTAGAAACCCCTCCCTACTCAGCTGAACTACGATAGTAGTTTACAATACTATATATTTTCATGCTCACTGGCAAAGAAAGATGGATTCCCTCTCTTGTGACCCACTTGTATCATGAAGATTCTAAAATTTACCATAAATATCATTAAACAAGATGTATATTGTTTAAGTGCAAATTAATAATTCCAATCAGTGATTGAGTACCATTGAATGTGCATATTATTTGCCTACAAATTAATAATTCCATCGAGGGTGTGACGTTGTACCTGATGAGAATGTGGGGCGCTGTATCCGGGTGAAATGGACAGATTTATGTGGGGTGCGTTGTATCCGGGTGGATTGGACAGATTTCAAAAATAGATCCAAACATAACACTACTATAAATATAAAGTAATGATAATAATTCGCTGCTTTTCGGAGATGGGATACATGGTTTTAGTTAACGAATCCATAACCTTTTTATCCATTATTTTATTCTAAATTTTCAAAAACATTCTAAATTTTCAATGTTTTTGGTATATTTTTATTACTATTTTTTAAATTCTGTAAAAAATTTAGAAAAATAGTTAAAATTTAGGATTGCATAATAAAAGTGTAAAAGAATTTTTTCAAGACAATGAATCCATTTATATATTTAAAAATACAATTTAAACAATAAATTTTTTTAATTTCAACAAAATTACATAGTATAATTCTATAAAAATAAAAAATAAAAATATTTAAATCCTTTTTTATGTAGACAAATTTTTCAAGCTCCCATACCCTTCTTAACCAATCAAAAGATTGAATGTTGGGAAAATCAGTATTGCTAAGGATGTGAGGAAAATTCCAGAATCTCCATTGTGAAAATTTTTGCTTTCATCTTCAAAATTATAACTTTCCTCTTACTCCATAGTTGTGTATATAAATGAATGTAGAATTATTTTTTGTTTACCTTTGCATTGAAGCAGGGACTAAAAGATTTAGTGGACTTTTTAGTAATTTCTATGCGGGGACTAAAAGATCTATTGGACTATGTTGATGAATCTATTTCAATGTTTTAGGTACCTTTCTTCAGGTTGCAGGTTCATGTTAGGGTTTGCTGTTTTTTTTAAATGTATGAAATATTGTTAACAACATTCGAACAAGTTGCAATCCCAAGATTCAAAATGTTCCTAAGTGCACACATTGATAATGCTTACCCAACTCAAGGTGGGTTCCTAAAAGAATAATCTAACCCTAGACCTTTGTTCTGGATGCAGGTTCATGTTAGGGTTTGATGTATCTTTTTAATGTATGGAATATTGGTAACAACATATAAACAAATTGCAATCCCAAGATTCAAACAATTCCTAACTGCACACATTAACAAGCCTTTCCCATCTCAGGGTGGTTTCCTTAAAAAACAATCAAACCCTAGACATTAGGTAATGTAAGATAAATGCATTTGCAATGCTTATAGTTCAAAAATCATCTCCTCTTATCACTAATAGGAAAGCCAAAAAATTAGATTAAAAAAAAATCAAAATCTGATATTAACTCATTGAATGCTTGCTTTGATTTGGACTATCAGGTTCCTCATGGAAACAATCGCTACAGAGAGTGTGGGGAGTGTTGTATCCAATAGGGATGGACAAATTTCAGAGTTAGGTTCAAGCACTGCACATAATACTGCTATTGAGGTGGCTGACCCACAACAACAACAAATGGAAATTAATGATGATAATCCGTGGCTTGTTCCCCACGAGAATGGGGGAATTTCACGTCCAGTGGTTGCAGATAGTAGTGTTATTGAGTCAAATCCAATGCATAACAACGATAGAGGTCATATACAAACCATATCAATTCTTTTTTCCATCAGTCATGGACTTTAGTAATCAAATCGTTTCACAGGAGTAGGTCCGTTGTTCCAGAAACAAAAGGTCTCATACACCAATTTGGTTTTGGTGTCTAACTTAAAATTAGATTTTTATATACACACATCAACCTCCATATTTCATAAAATACCACAGTGGGTTTTCATTTCTGTTCATATATATATATATATATATATATATATATATATATATATATATATAAACCTTCATGTTTCATAAAATACCACACAATTTTTTTTTCATTTCTGTTCAAATCTCTTACCTGAAAGGAATGTACTCTTTACATGGTTTTAGTTATGGAGGTCGTTAACCCCTTTTATCTAGAGAAATTTCCCATCTCCCACACCCTTCTAATGGATGGATCTAATGCAAAAGTTCAATGGATATAAGTGAAAATCAGTATTGCAAAGGATGTCTGGCAAGTTTCATTTCTTTTGTCTAACATTTTTTCTTTCATGTTCAAAATTACAACTCTCATATTTTTGGGTTTTATTCCCTATATATATGAGAGAGCATACAGAGGTTTTTTTCACCTTTGTGTTGAAGCAGAGAATAAAAGATTTGAAAGACATTTTGGTAGGGTTGATTCTAGTTGCAGATTCATGTTGTTGTTCAATGTTTTCTCTCTTTTGTTTTGAAATAGATAAAATTAGTAATGAAATTTGAACTAATTGCAACCCCAAGATTCAAAGAGTTCCAAGCTACACATTAACAATCCTTGCCTAAATCAAGATGGGTTCTAACAATTATCAAACCCTTGACATACCCTAGGATTCAAAGAGTTCCAAGCTACACATTAAAAATCCTTGCCTAAATCAAGGTGGGTTCTAACAATTATCAAACCCTTGACATTATGTCCTCTAAGATAAATGCATTTGTATTACTTGTAATGAAAGAATCACTTCTTGTTATCAATAGGAAAACCAATAAAAATAGATTAAAAAATATCAATAGGATATTGTAACTTGCAATGCTTCATACACAATGTTTTGTTGCCATGTTTCACACACAATGCTTTGTTGTATTTGTTGATATTTAATGAAGATAGAGGAAATTGAAGGGAATTACTAGAAAACCATAATTAATAAGAGAAAATATATACTAGATATAGGGCAATGCAATTTTAGGAGAAAGAAAAATAACCAAGAAAGAGCATGAGCTTGTGTTAAGGAGAAATAAATCTAAACACAAGGGAGTGCACGGCTCGATAGGTACCTTTAGGGAAATCACATTTTTAAGAATGAAAATGAATCACTTAATGAGTGAAAATACAAATGAGAGTTGGGTGAATTTATACACAACTCAAGAGTGAGTGTTTTCCTTAATTAAGGTTTTGAGCCTACATGTAAAGGATCGACGTTAGCCATGTGATATGACAATATTGATTACAATATAAAGTCTGTCATGGAAAAAAAGTGAAGATTACACCACTATTTTCAACATCCCTCCTTAATATCCTTAATATGAATAGGGGGGCATGGAGAGAAGACATTACATCACATCCCCCTTTAACACTAAACAAGGGCCATGTAGAAAAGACATTTCATCACATCCCCCATGAATGCCATATTTTTCTCTCTAATATCTAGAGGGATCTTTGGTAGTATAGACCATGCAGTGGAGTGGTAGTGGAGGATGTAGCATTAGTTCAACATGCATATTATCAACCTTGGTGAGAGGGGCCCATGGTATAAGAGGCTTCCGAAAATGCTCCAATTCACCTTTTGGTGCAAGAAAATCAACAATGTCTCGAAGTGTGGATATGGTCCACTTGGGCATAGGGCATAGGCCTTGACCTAACTAGAGGAGGAGGAGTTGGATCAGATGAATTAGGAGAGAATTCTTCTTCAACATTATTGAGTTACTTAGATACTCGAAGAAGACTACTAGAAGTAACATTTAATATAGGATTTGAACATGTGTTATACATAAGATCCTCATCATTGACACTTTCCTATAGAGTGTGTAATACCCCTTATGGGCATATTAAGTAAGTGTATGATAAGCATGTGGTAAGTTTTCCATTTAGTTATTATTGGAATTAATATTCAATATAATAAACTAATTAAAAGGTGCAATTAGGGTTATATCTCTCTAGGAGCACCATGGGGGAAGTGAACCAATGGGGAAGTAGGGAGTCATGAATTATTCATTGGCAAGTGTATTTATCCCCAAGCCTTTATACCCTTTTGTATTATGCTCCACATGTTATTTCTCTGAGATTTTTGAAAGGGCATGTAGTCCTCATGCAAGGGGTTTGTTCATGAAATCCTGATCCAAAATGGATCCAGAGAGGCCTAAAAATTAAATTTCTCGAAATCATATGAAACTAGCGCAATTGTGTCAGACTCGTTGTGTCGATTCTGGCCATATATTTTTTTTTTTTTTTCTGAAAATGGACACCGTATGCAAACGTTATCATGATATGAAGATCAAGTCAAACAAGCAAAAAAATCAAAGTCAATGGATGACATCAGCAGTACGTCATGTTGATGTCAGCATGACATGTGGCAGCACTAGAGACTAACATGTGTCAGCCAAATTTTTCATTTTCATGGATGACTTGGACTAGCACAGAAGTGAAACGTGGCACCGTACGGAGGTGACACATGGCACTGTATGAAAATGACACGTGGCAGGGTCATACGATGATGTGGAATCCGTACGTATGACACGTGGCAAGGTCGTACGATGATGTGGCAGGGTCGTATGAACAACACATGGCAAGGTCGTATGATGACATGGCAGTCGTACATATGACACATGGAATGGTTTTATGATGACATGGAAACCATATGGATGATACATGGCATGGTCATACGATGACTTGGCAATCATACATATGACACGTGACATGATGACATGGCTTGGCCAATGGCGAGGTGACACATGACCCAATGGGGAGTTGACACATGGCACCTTCTAGAAGGTCAATTAAATTTGGTGATTCCACCAAATCTGGCGGTTACCACCAAATATGATGAAGATCCTCCAAATCTAGCGAAATCTCGCTAAATTTGGATAACTGACGCTAAGTTTGGCAACTATCGCTAAATTTGGTGGACTCTGGATTATTTATTCAGGCACAAAAATCGAGAAAAGTTAAGTTTTTTTGGTATGCAAATTGATATTATACGGACTGTATGGATTTGATAGGGTGCTGCATTGGGATTCGTGCCAATGGGAGGTGTTGAGGGACTGTTCAAAAGCAGGTCAACTTTATACTCAAAAGTTGCAAAATTTTGAGAGGAGTCTGAATATGGATTATGTTTTTGCATCCAAGTAACCAAACCAAAAAGTGCCTCCAAAGCCTGAGATGTTGATCCAAGCATAGTCAACTTTATACTCAAAAGTCTCAGAATTTCTTGTTCCAACTAATTGTGATGTTTGTTTCTATCCAGAAGTTGCATATCTGAAAGGTGGTTTCAGGATTTTTTATGTAAGCCTTTCTTTTGTATTCTTAAATCATTGAAGATTAATAAGAAGCCTTCCCCACTAAGACAAAGGCCCAGAGATGTAGGCAAACTTGTGTCGAACTCCGTTAACAATATTGGTGTTATGGTTTTTTGTTTTTACTTTTTATATGGTTGCAACAGACTTTCATTAAGCTTCTTCTCTTAATTCCTAAATGGTAAATCAACTCACGCAGAAACTTAACCATAGTCTTTAAAATATCAATTTCAGATCAAGTGGTATCAGAATAGGTTGACAGTTGGTTGTTTGAGTTTGCATGATTACCAGGGAAAAGCTAAGTCGTGGTGACGGGGAGTTTGTAGAAGGAGATCCAGAGATTGGATCAAGAAAGAGGACATATCAAAGTGAGAATATGGCATCAGAAGGACTTTCTCAAAATGAAAAAGAGTTTCAAAAGACTTTCTTTGCCATGTCGAGGATGGTAAAAGTGTTGTATGATGATTATTTGGAATGGAAGAGACTGGTTCAAGGGGAATCTTCAAAGCAATCCAAAAGTGAAGAAGGAGAGGACCCTCCAAAATCTCCTCCTTCACCTCCATCATCTCCATCTTCTTCTTCTTCAAGTACAAGTACAAGTTCAACTTCTACTACAAGAAAACATTCTCATAAACATAAGCCCAATATGCCATTACTTAAACTTGATGTAAAATTTATTTTGCCTATGTATGATGGTGAAGTTAATGCTGAGAAACTTGATAATTGGGTTAAACATATGGAAGTACATTGTAATGTGAAACAATTCAAATATGAGGCAACCAAAATTAGATTGGCATCACTTCGTCTTGAAAGAACAACTCTCATATGGTGGAAAAGTAAGATGCAACATGGAAATCAACAAGTTGGTAAGATTTTTCCATCATGGCATGATTTTATTTCCGCACTTAGAAACTAGTTCTATCCACTGGGATATAAGAAAAGGGATTTAATTGAATGGCAAAGTCTTAAGTTAAGTAAAGGACAGTCAGTGCAAGAATACACAGATGAATTTCGTAAGATGGATTTGATGTTAGATGTTCCATTAACTACACAAGAAAATCTTATGAAGTACATAGGAGGTTTGCCTGCTTATATTCATAATACTGTGTTTATGTTTGGACCTACTAATATTGATCATAGTTTTAAAAACCAAAACCAGTACCGAAAATGGTCGAGGGTCCAACCTGAACTGGAATCGGAACGGGTAATGAACCGATCGAACCGGTTTCAATGAATCAATTTTTAAAAAAAATACATAAAATATTTAAATTTTAACGAAAAAATATATTTTTAAGATTTTCAATCATGTTTCCAAAGCATTAGAGACAATTAGAGACAAAATATCCAAAGTATGCTCATGAATATATCAAAATGGCACCAAGGGCAATACATATCTAGAGATCGGAACATAAATACATAATCAAGGAGGCTCTAGAGTCAAAATGGCCTCTCCACAACAACAAAACACATACTAGCAAGAGTCAAGACTACAAGTCACTATATCATTGATCAACATGATCAATGATCAATCATCACTACTGCTAGAAGTAGAAATGGCATGGGCATCCTCACCCTCGACATCATCATTTGACTTGGACTCAGACTCGGACTCGGCCTCAAACTCATCACCATTAGGGACATTTGTGACTACACACTCTGAAGCTACACTAGTTGTAGTAGTACAAGTACGACCACGATGAGGCACATGAGGTATATGACAACGACTACGCATGCCTGCAGTTCCACTGGGGCCTGCCATGTCTGACACTAGAATCAGACCGTGAGGCCCTAATAGTGGATCTGCATCCATCTGAGCCTGCCCTGCTAACTCCATCTCCAAATCATGGTCATCATCAAACTCTGGCGGGTGAGTCTTCACTACCCAATCTGAAGTTGGATCAACATCATCCAACACAATAGGATCTGTATCCGGTCTTTTGTTCAACAATTGGTTGCGCATGAGCCGGAGGTTGTATTGCACGAAGACTATATCATTTAATTGTTTCTGTTCTAGGCGATTTCTCTTCTTCATGTGAATCCTCTCAAAGACAGACCAATTGCGCTCACACCTAGAAGCACTACAAGTTTGACTCAACACTCTAATTGCAAACTTTTGCAATTGAGGACAATGGCTACCAAATGAATCCCACCAGTTTGCTGCAAAAAACATAGTTAGTCGAGTTGGTTCCATGAAGTAATAAAATATAAAGTATATAAAATTTAAACACTTGAACTTTAAAGTTTAAACTTTGGAATTGTTACTTGGCTCATCCACATCCCTTGCAATCTTTGCTAGGTTCTTGCCAAATGTACCTATGGCTCTAGTGAAACAAGTGATCTGTCGATGTATCTCTGACTGATCACTCTTAGAAGGGACCATGCGCTCAAGGCAATCAATCAAGCCATCTCTAACCTCCCCAGTCACATCTTCTCCAAGATGCGCTCTGTAACTATACCTTGGGTTCAAGAAATACCTAGTTGCATGTATAGGGCGATGGTGTTGATTGTTCCATCTAAGATCAATGATGTCCCAAATAGGCCCATACTTGGACACTCTATCCTTGTATTCTTCCCTTATTTTCTCCTTTTTCTGATCCATAGCCTCATAAATGCAACCCATGGCCAATTTTTCCCCATCCACTAGCCGCAACACCTTAACAAGTGGCTCGACAATTTTCACAATTTATGCTGCTTTTTTCCAAAATCTGGGATCATTAACTTTCTTTTTGGTGTCTTTTCCATATGGTCTTGGGGCCCACTGAGATTCATTCCATTCATCATATGCAAACATATTTTGCAAGTTACTTGATTGGGAATACATAACTTGCAATGTCAAGAAGTGATTTGCAAATCTAGTGATGGCAGGCCTAAGAAGTTCTCTTTTCTCTGTGTTTTTCCTCATTAGGATCAAAACCCATGAGTGGTTGTAGATGTACTTTGTGATGCTTTTGGCATGCTCTATAGTGTTTTTGATCCATTCTTGTTTTCCAATGTCCTCAAGCATGAGGCATATGCAATGTGCAACACATGGGGTCCAAAATATGGTTTTGTGTTCCTCCTCTTACATCTTCCCTACAAGAAGATAGTTAGAGGCATTATCTGTGATGACCTGAACAACATTCTCCATTGTCACCTTCATAAAAACCTCATCTAATAGCTCAAACAACAAGTTTTCATCTTTGAACCTATTAGATGCATCAACTGATCTCAAAAACATGGTTCCTTGTGGGCAAGAGACAAGGAAATTTATGATAGTACGGTTCTTTCCATCACTCCATCCATCTGATATGATGGTACATCTTGTTTTGGCCCATGATACTTTGAAATCTCTCAAGTATTCTTCAATGGATTCGACCTCTTTTTGCAAAAGAGATCCCCTCAAATCATGCATACTAGGGCCTTTGAATCCCCTCCCATAAGCAATAATGGAATCCCATATAGGTTGGTAATATGGTGAGCGGGCAACATTGAAGGGGATATCAACATGATACCACCATATAGCTATGTAATCATAAGCAATATCTATATATTGTTTCTTCCAATGGTCATATAAGGTGGGCTGATATTGAGTGGGTTGAACATGAACTTGAGAAACATTGGCATTGTCAGAGCCAAAAGTGGGGGGAGGTGTGAAATAGCTTTGGATGCTATTCCTCTTTTTACTTTTAGGCAGATTCATGGTATTTTCACTATCAAGGGGAGGAGGAACATAATGAAAGGGGTCTCTATGTATAACATCAGTAGAATGAAGAGATGGAGAGTCCTCATAATCAAAATTGGGGTTGGTTTCCCTCTTCCTCCCTATTTCAACATGTATATCTTTTTCCGTAGCCTTATCTTGTTAGTAGTCATTGAGCACTTTTTTCATCTCTTCTCTAATATGCCCAATAACCTCCAATGGTGCCTCACATGATTTAACTTGGCCTTTAATACCATCCAAGTGTTCTTTCATCCTATGAATGCCACCCTCGCCCCTCCCCCCCCCTTGATGCATTTTGACAATACTTGCAATACATTAGACCTTCAATCACATCGGCATGATCCCATGCAGAATCTTTAGCTTTTGGGGAAATTGTAAATTTGTAAATGAAAACTCAAAGGCTAAATCAAAGGTGGAATTTGCACAATGCAAGCAATCTGAAAATGCAAAGAAGGAAACTTGTCTTAGACTCTTACAAGTTTCAAACTTTCAAACTTTCAACAATCGAGATTCAACTTTCAAGATGGAAAAAAATTGAGTGGAAATTGTTCAACATACCTCTAGAGTCTCCTCCAAACTCCTCGAAACTTGAAGATGAACTATAGCCTCCTAGTTGAGATGCCAAATCCACCACAAACTGCCCAAAACACTTGCCCAATAAGATCCTCAAGGTTGCTCCTCAAGAATCAATGCTGCTCCAAAACCCAAAATCTCCCAAATGCTCCCAAATGATGAATGAGAGAGGTGTGAGGCTCTTAGAGGGGGCTGTTGTGTATTTATAGCATGTTGTTAGGGTTTAGGGAGGGTAAGGAGTTTCTAAAATCCCCAAAAAATTAACTTTTCATGTCTGCGGGCGTCCTTGAGAAAAACCGAACCGAACTGCCTGGTTAGATACCAAACTGGCTAGTTCGGTCATAAACTAGCCGGTTGGTTCGATTTTTCTCCCGGTTTCAACCGGTCTACCTTCTAACTGGTCAAACCAACATTGAAAGAAAGAAGGGCACGATGATGAGCATTGTTGGAAATTGCACCCAGAGAAGAGACCGAAGTGGTTCAAAGAGAGGAAAGGGAGACAAAAAGTTGCAACATCAACAGGGCCAACAAACTTGGGGTATGATTCAGATGATGAGACTAAAATCACAACAGTTGGTTTGATAGGTAAAATTGGTAATGGTTTTGATTCAAGAAGTAAATTGTTTCATATAAGGATCATAATGAAACTTACTAAGATCGATACATTGATAGATAGTGGATCTCAATCTAACTTAGTTTTAGAAGAAGTGGTTAAGAATTTGGGATTAAACACTAAGATGCATCACAAACCCTATTCACTGAATTGGATAAGCAAAGATCATAAATTGCCCATAACAAAGCAATGCATTATAAAGTTTGCAATTACATCTAAGTATGTGGATGAAGTAACATGTGATGTGGTGCCACTAGAAACATGTGGAATGGTCTTAGGAAGCCCTTATTTATATGATCGCAAAGCAATCTTCTACATGGAACATAATCAATATCACTTAACTAAAGAAGGAAATGAATATGTTGTACATGCTCATCACATAAAAACAAATCAATCTCTTCTAACAATGGAATAATTAAAGAAGACAACTTATGCAAGCAATACACCTATAATTGTGCCAAGTAAAGACGTTGATCTTAAGCATGAACATGAGATGGTTGTAGAATGGAATATCAATCATACTTTGCTTCAAGTTAAGTTAATGTCGTGCAAGCACATCAAACATATTGGTTTAGTTTCAGTCAAATTTCTAATGTTATCGCTGCTAATGTTTTCTACATGGATGGTAGTGGATTCAGTAAGATGTGAACAAGTTCAAATGGCTAACAATATGCCTTCATTTGTCATGGTTATTATGCAATTGATTATGAAGCAATAGATGCACAAGACAAAGTTTAAAGACAAAGGACAAGTGGGGAGGCCTATCCCACACTTGATGACTGGTTAATACCCTTTTGGAGGACCAAAAGGTCTTATTGGGGAGGAATGATCCGAAATGGATCCAGAAAGGCCTAAAAATCAAAGTTTTCAGAATCAGACAAAACAAGCTCCATTATGTCTGGCTCGTTGTGTCGATTATGTCCATATAATATTTTTCTGAAAATGGACAACGTATGCAGAAGTTATCACGATCTGAAGATCAGTTCAAATAAGTAAAAAAGTCAAAGTCAATAGGTCAAATTTAATAGTCAAAGTCAATAGATGAAATCAACAGTATGTCATGCTAACATCAGCATGACATGTGGCAACACCAGAGGCTGACACGTGTCAGCCAAATTTGGCATTTTCAGGGCTGACGTAGACCAGTACGGAAGTGATGCATGGAATTGTACGAACACAACACGTGGCAGGGTCATACGATTACGTGGCATTCATATGGATGAGATGTGGCAAGGTCATACGATGACATGGAAGGGTCATATTGATGACAAGTGGTAGGGTCGTACGATGATGTGGAATTCGTACAAATGACACGTGGCAAGGTCGTATGATGACATGGCAGTTGTACAGATGACATGTGGTAGGATTACATGGCTCGGTCAATGGTGAGGTGACACATGGCCCAATGAGGAGGTGACATATGGCACCTTCTAGAAGGTAAACTAAATTTGGCAATTCCACCAAATTTGGAAGTTACCACCAAATCTGGAGGAGATCCTCCAAATTTAGCAGAATCTCTCTAAATTTGGCTAATTGGCGCTAAGTTTGGAAACTATTGCTAAATTTGGCAGAGTCTGGATTATTTAGTCGGGCACGAAAATCAAGAAAAGTTAAGTTTTTTGGCACGCAAATCGATACTGTACGGACTATATGGATCTGACAGGGCATAGCATTGGGATTCATGTCGAGGGGAGGTGCCGAGGGATTGTTCAGAAGTAGGTCAACTTTATACTCAAAAGTTGCAAAATTTGAGGGGAATCTGAATATGGATTATGTTTCTGCATCCAAATAGTCAAACATAAAATTTCCTCCAAATCCCGAGATGTCGATCCAAGCATAGTCAACTTTATACTCAAAAGTCTCAGAATTTTCTGTTCCACCCAATGTGATCTCTGTTTCTATCTAGAATTTGCATATCTGAAAGGTGGTTTAATAAGAATGCTTCCCCACTGAGACAAAGGCACGAATACGTAGGCAAAATTGTACTGAACTCCGTTAACAATATTGGTGTTATGGTTTGTTGTTTTTACTTCTTATATGCCTGAAACATTCTTAAATAATTGAAGATTAATAAGAAGCCTTCCCCACTAAGACAAAGGCCCAGTGACGTAGGAAAAAATGTACCAAACTCTGTTAACAATATTGGTGTTATGGTTTGTTGTTTTTACTTTTTATATGGCTACAACATTCTTTCATTAAGATTCTTCTCTTATTTCCTAAATGGTCTTTAAAAGATCAATTTTGGATAAAATCCTTAGAAGGGGAAAATCATTAATTCATTCTACCAGTTATGTATGGTGTATATTTTATGTTGGTTATGTTGGTATGCTAGTGTTGAAAATTCATTGTTCCAAGGGTGAGCTTGCTACCATAATTTTTTTTCTATGCATGTATGAGGAAACCATAGCTGAGAGTATGTATAACTGTTATAGCTAAGATTCCTTGTATCTCAACACCAGATATTTATTATCTATCTTGTGTTGGAGCATTGGAGAGAAGTGGGATAGCCAGAGGGACTATTTGATGGTGAAGGGAAACCCATTCCTTGTGTTGTGCAACAATGAGGGGGAACGAGAGGTAGGTAAGTAGGATGGTTGTAATAAAAATAGATTTGAAGCGTTATTTCCTTGGCTAAGATGTTTAGATAAGTGGCCGAGTGGGGAAAATAGAGCCATAGATATTAAAGTTTCCCTTGTTCTTTCATTACCTAGAATGAGGGTGGCACCTACTCGATCTAGTGCCTATGGCTGGGAGGAAAAAACACTCCCATCGAGCTATTTCCCCATGTGCAGCTCATAACAAAAATGTATTTGGTATTATTAATTATATTTTGATGGATAATGATTGTGGTTGTTACTGTAAGGGTAATATGTGCTTATTTGGTGAAGTTACAAGGATAGAAATTAGTATTGGTTCAAGAATACAATTTTTGGTTATTTGACAATTATTCATATGCATATTTCAAAGGTTGTTACAACCATTAACTGTAATGAAGAGGGTATACATATGCCTCTATTTTGTAAATTAATTTTCAATCTATACAATGGATATAATGGGCATTGTGGGTATCTGAGAAGATAACAGATTCATGGAGAGAATGTAATTAATATTTATGGGAAATATTGGACATGCAGGTTGCTATATTTTCATATGTACAAGATCTTAACATTTCCATGTATTCTTGGAAATTATAAATTAGTGTGTTTAATTGGATGAATATTTACATGGGTATAGATGAACATTATTATTAGCAATGTTATTTCCAATGTTGAGTTTTATCTACCTATAAATTACTTGTAATAATGTTGATTACAACTCAATTAGGTAATTGGGTATGTTACAAAGTGGTATCAGAGATCCTAGTTGAAACACTAGGGTTGTATGGGCCATAAATGATCCGGATTATTTTCGGCACAAAATGAGAGCGGATATATATCAAAAAAATGCACAGAGATATCACAGATATTCAATAATATAACAAAGATATAGCAGAAATAAAACAAGAGTCACAGTTATACAGTAATACACGATTTCTATTAACGAAATAAATGTACAAAGACTGTAAAATACAGAGTAAAAGACTCGCTAGAATGGTGGTAGCTTATCTCTAAGAAGAGATGTGATGGTTACTCGCATCCGTGAGAAGATCATCATTATAATGAGGCTCTAAGGGCCTTTTTAACAAAAGTAAAATCCAAAACCCTAACCCCGAAAGATGAAAAGCCAAAAGGTTTGTGGGCCCCAATGGGGGTATTTGATACGTCAACTTCCCAGGGGCATAACTTTGGCATACGATCTCCGTTTGGGGTGCACAATAGCTCATTGGAAAGATCTATCTGAGAAATACAACTTTTGGGTGAGCAACATGGATCATCGTTTAGGGCCTCAAAATGGCCCTGGAAGTTAAACACTGCTAAAAATAGTAAATTACCAAAATTGCCAAAAACATGTTTTGGGCCAGTTGGAGAAGGTGGGTGGCCACCAATATCCACCTGGATCAATCCTCCCTTCTTAGGAAGAAATTTTCTCCATTGCGTTGAGTTCTCGGGGGAGAGGGGAAAGCGATTGCTGAATCTGAATCTTGGTGATTTGCTTGCCTTGCTGGAGAAGTGGCGTTGCTTAGCTTGTTGAAGGCTATCACAAACCTTTGGTTGGAAGGTTTGGACCTTTTTAACTAGTCTAGATATTTTAGATGACTATGTGTAGAAGGAATCTTTGTGCTTTGCTTCAACCTTGTCGACCTTCTTCTATTGGATAGAAGGTGCTTGGGCCGAAGTTGTGGTGGTTGCAGTATCCTTCTGTTCACCTTTTGACCAGGTTGTAAAGAAGATGAATTTTGCAGTATGAGATACTACTTTGCAGCACTATTTAGGTGGGACAGTAGTTGGAACTACCTCTGGTATTCTGTAGAGATGACCCCCCAAAGTAACAATGACACTACGGGGTCGAGGCTCATAAATAGCATGGTGCTTCTACATATATGGTTGGTCTAAGAGAACATCACAAACATCCAGTGGGGCAACATCACATAATACCTCATCCTTGAAGGGATGGATGCCGTATGACAATCGACACTACTGGCTGACACAAAGATCTCGTCCTTGGAAAAGCCACCCGATGTTGTATGGCTGCGGGTGTGGTGTTGTCGACAATCCCAACTGTTTGACGAACTCTGCTGAGATGAGGTTCTTTTTGCTTCCGCTATCAACAATAAAATGCAAGGGGGTCCCCTTCACCCACATCTTTGAATGAAAAAGGCGCTCCCCCTCTTCTGGATCTATTGGTTCTTCTGGTTGAATTGTCGCGGTTGCGACAATATTAGTGGGGTCTGTGTCGATGATCTGTCTTTTCCCATTATTTTCAGAATCAGATTCAGAATCAGGGTTCGTCTCCTTGTCTTTGATCTTGGCCACCAATGACTGTTTTAAGCAACATTCATCGGTGTTGTGCAAGGGCTTTTGTGGAAATCGTACCATTTTCCGGTGTCCTTCTTTGTCTTCCCGTGACGCTTCTTTTCCTATGTATTGGACTAGTTTTTAGGAGACTATTTGTTAGGGTTGTCTTTGTGATACTTTGGTTGTTGCATATTTGCAAACCCGAATTCCCATTTGTTCTGGTACTTAAATTTCTGCTCGATTTTAACAACATATCGATAAGCAACACCGAGTGATGAGATGTCCAGGAAATCCTTTTAAGTCTGGATGTATCTATGTAGAGCCTCACGGTATTTCAGAACCAAATGTCGCTCGGAGTCTTTGATACCCAGCTTGGTGCACAAGGTATGGAAGGTATTGGTGAACTCCAGAACTGCTTGGCCCTTCTCTTGCTGTAGTGTGGTCCATCTCATGTATTGGTCCTCATAGTTGCCAACAGGGTAATATTGTTCCTTTACCGCATCCACAAAAAAATCCCATGTGGGCTCCGCCCCATATATTCTAGACTCCTCTGTGGAACTCTGATCCTAGTAAGTTTCCCACCAATGTTTGACATAGGGGAGAGCCTTAAGGAGTGCGAAGGTGATCTTTTCCTTTTCGGAAAAAATATGAACAGAGAAACAACCTTCTAGCAGATTTAACCATTTATCTAGGGTATCTGCATCTATTTGACATTCAAATACAGGAATATCAAAATTAACTTGTACCTTGAAAGGCGAGGTGCCTCCAAAGTGGTCGCTTGATGAAGATGTGCTTGATGCTATCGGGAGGCCTTGAAGGATGTGGGAAAAATTCTCCATCATTTCGTCCCTCTGTCGCGTGAGAGCTTGCTCAAGCAATAGACTGATAGGATCGTCTGCTTCGTTGTTTTTATTTTCTTCCACCATTGAAGGTTTCTTGGGCATGCGAGAACAATTGTCCTCAAGAGAGACAATATCAAGACTCAACTTGCTATACTCAGACCTCGTCGTGGACATGCACTGAAAATGATCAAGAGAAGCCTACTCTGATACCACTGATCCGGATTATTTTCAGCACGAAATGAGAGCATAGATATATCAAATAAATGCACAAAGATATCACAGATATTCAATAATATAACAAAGATATGGCAGAAATAAAACAAGAGTCACAGATATACAGTAATACACGATTTCTATTAACGAAATAAATGTACAAAGACTGTAAAATATAGAGTGAAAGACTCGGTAGAATGGTGGTAGCTTATGTCTAAGAAGAGATGTGATGGTTACTCACATCCATGAGAAGATCATCATTACAATGAGGCTCTAAGGGCCTTTTTAACAAAAGTAAAATCCAAAACCCTAACCTTGGGAGATGAAAAGACAAAAGGTTTGTGGGCCCTGATGGGGGTAGTTGATATGTCAACTTCCCATGGGCGTAACTTTGGCATACGATCTCCGTTTGGGGTGCACGATATCTGTAACGCACCCACTATCATAATCAAATTTTTCATTTCTTTCTGCAGAATCAGAGCCCCAAAAATATGTAGGGAGGCCTAGCGTAAGCTATCTCTTTCTCTGTCTACTCCCATGTGATCGTGGGTCATGATCACAGGTCAAATAACCATGGCGCCTCTCAGTAATTCACGACTCGGCGCTATAGGAATGTCGAATTGTTCAACTCTGCAACCGTCGAACCCCGACAGGGATAGTGACTGGCCAATAGGGATGAATTTCAACAGGGTTAGTGACTGGCCAATAGGAACGGGCCCTGTTGTGCAGTTGAGTGGAGTATTGGTGGCAAGAGGGAAGTGCGACACGGAGGGCGACTTGACAAGAGACAGGTCCCACTTCACACGCCACACCATTCTGGACCTCCCCCCCTCCCCATTAAAGGCAGAATGGCAAGGGGGGTCCGAAATTCGCCTGAGCACCATTGATCAAGGTGAATTAATCCTGACCGTTCAAGAGTTGCATGTTCGATTCCGGACCCGCCCCTCACTACTAAAGGTAGAACCACAAGGGGGCTCCAGAATGAAGCCTCAGCCTTAGATCTGGGCGGGTGGACTCTGGTCGTCCAGATCTTCTCGCTACTTACCCTAAGGCACATTCGCGCCCCAGCTTAAAGTTGACATCTCTTCCTCACATATGACGGTCGTTATAGACCCTGAGATCCTCTAAAAGAATCTCGTCCGTTCATCGGGACTTATCATCACGAGATTCTGAACTCTCGACCATGGGACTCCCGAATCCTCGATCCCCGGTTTCCCGATGTGGTTGATCTCTTGACATGTAGCCTCCTTAAATCGGATGGTCTAGATTGGTCTCGGGGTTTCCACCATGGAAAGTCTCGATCTCTCGTCACCAGAACTCTCAAGTTTGCGATTCCTGATTTCCCGAAATGGGAAATCTCACAACACGTGGCCTCCTTAAATTGGACGGTCCAGATATATTTTGGGGCTTTTGCCCCTATTCACTAGGGGTTTAACCCTTGGGTATCTCTTGACAGATCCAATGACTGTTGGGTTTTCCAGTCGATATCTGATGGCTCAGACAGGTTCTTAACTTGTGCATTCTCCCACGACTTCCTGGACATGGAAATATCAATGGTCCAGATGTTCTCATGGACCTTGGGGATCTATGATCCCGATCTCTTCGCTACCCACGAAGACACAGAAAGACAAAGTGGTAAGGAATTTAACACCCTACTTTATCTTACCAATCTAACGGTCATGTGTGACCACAGATTTCCCGACGGGATCTCGTCCGTCGACCAACACCTATTTAGGGTTAAGGTGCTTAACACTCCAGTTTCTTCTTCCGATCTGACGATCGTGAGTGACCACCGATCTCCCGATGGGATCTCATCCATTGATTTGATACTTATCAAGGATTTCTTAAGGCCTGGTGCCTTCACGTCCTTTTTCCAGGTTCTTGATGGGCTCTTCGAGAAGGGTATCTCTATGGGGAGGTTTACCCAGGGTACTATCTGAGGCAGATAAGGGTATCGCTCTCCCGAGAACCCGACGTGAAGTCTGAATTAGATCAGTACACATATAAATAACGAATTATGAGAACATAATCCATACGTAGTGTTTCCATATAAACATACAACTACCAGTACTGATCAAGACACCATACAAACATTCTTATAATGAAATCATTCACAATTTCACAGCTTATGATCATAAATGTCAGAATACATATATTTCAAGATGCCAAAGGAAAAAAAATTATTAGAAAGTAACACTAGGGGTTATGCAACTGCTGAGAGGGGTGCTTGTTTCCACCCAACTGTAGGCCCAACGACTCCCAACGGATTTACCACTAGCCACCCCCGAGCTGATATCACGATGCTATGAGACTACGTCTCTGTTTGCCAGTGACCAGGAGCGAAGGTTACTCTCCTTCCTCTCTGCTATCACTCACTCTGCATATCGCCAGATTTCTCTTTCTCCCCTCGCGTCTCCCCTAGTCGCTTCTCCCCCATGCCTTATCCTCTTGCAAGGTTGCGTGTGGCATGATTTTCCGCGCACTGGTCAGGTCTGCAACTCCTACGAATGGGCGGTTCCTTTCTCCCCATCCCTTATTAATTCCTGAGGAGCCATTTACCTACCAGCCGGTGGGATATTAAATGTGAGGCATTTAATACAGGCTAGCGAGCTGCTCTTGGTTCTCTGGGCCAGTGAAGTCCAAATACGGTATTGATTTTAAGTGGAAGTTAACGCCACCTTTCCAGGTGCCTTCCACTGCCTTTCTCCAGCCATTGTGGTCTCTTTTTTAGCATATCCCCTCTCAACAATCCTGCAATATAAATTCATAATAGTATTCACATTCATCGACCTTTTCCACAAGGTCCATTCACATCACACATTCTTATTTCTGAGTTTGCCACAGTTCTTGGCCAGAACCGTTATTTTTACAAACTGGGGGAAACAGGGTGTTACAATAGCTCGTTGGAAAGATCTATCCGAGAAATATAAATTTTGGGTGAGAAACATCGATCTACGATCCATGTTGCTCCTCGACTTCTCAAAAGACATCATTTAGGTCCTCAAAATGGCCGTAGAAGTTAAACACTGCTAAAAATAGTAAATTACCAAAATTCCCAGAAACATGTTTTGGGCTAGTTGGAGAAGGTGGGTGGCCACCGATATCCACCTGGATCAATCCTCCCTCCTTAGGAAGCAATGGTATCCATTGCGTTGAGTTCCCGGAGGAGAGGGGAAAGCGATTGCTGAATCTGAATCTTGGTGATCTGCTTGCGTTGCTGGAGAAGTGGTGTTGCTTAGCTTGTTGAAGGCTATCACAAACCTTTGGTTGGAAGGTTTGGACCTTTTTAACAATTCTGGCTATTTTAGATGACTATGTGTAGAAGGAATCTTTGTGCTTTGCTGCAACCTTGTCGACCTGCTTCTGTTGGATAGAAGGTGCTTGGGCCAAAGATGTGGTGGTTGCAGTATCCTTTTGTTCACCTTTTGACCAGATTGTAAAGAAGATGAATTTTGCAGTATGAGATACTACCTTGTAGCACTGTTTAGGTGGGGCAGTAGTTGGAACTACCTCTGGTATTTTGTAGAGATGACCCCCCAAAGTAACAATGACACTACGGGGTCGAGACTCATAAACAGCATGGTGCTTCCACATATATGGCTGGCCCAAGAGAACATCACAAACATCCAGTGGGGCAACATCACATAATACCTCATCCTTGAAGGGCTGGATGCCGTATGACAATCAACACTACTGGTTGACACAAAGATCTCATCCTTGGTGAAGCCACCCGATGTTGTATGGCTATGGGTGTGGTGTTGTCGACAATCCAAACTATTTGATGAACTCTGCTGAGATGAGGTTCTTCTGGCTTCCGCTATCAACAATAAAATGCAACGGGGTCCCCTTCACCCACATCTGTGAATGAAAAAGGTGCACCCCCTCTTCAGGATCTATTGGTTCTTCTAGTTGAATTGCTGCGGTCGCGACAATAGTAGTGGGGTCTACGTCGATGATCTGTCTTTTCCCATTATTTTCAAAATCAGATTTTGAATCAGGGTTCGACTCCTTGTCTTTGATCTCGGCCACCAATGACTGTTTTGAGCGACATTCATCAGTGTTGTGCCAGGGGATTTTGTGGAAATCGCACCATTTTTCGGTGTCCTTCTTTGTCTTCCCGTGACCCTTCTTTTCCTGTGTCTTGGATTGGTTTTCGGGAGACTGTCTGTTAGGGTTGTCTTTGTCATACTTTGTTTGTTGTGGATTTACAGACCCGAATTCCCATTTGTTCTAGTGCTTAAATTTCTATTCGATTTTAACAACATATCGATAAGCAACACCAAGTGTTGAGATGTCCAGGTGTTGGCGACGGAAGTCACTCCTGGATTGCTTGCAGGAGCAGAGCCCGACGCCGATCAGTTTAATGTCACGATTTGTTTGGAAGGGGTGATCGAATGGAAGCAAACTCGAAACAGTTGTCTCAAATCAGAAACTAGGCCAGGCACGCATGAACGAGTGAGATCTTGATAAACTTCAAACAGTGATTTGCAATGAAGGGTGAGTAGGGGGAAGACTTCATGAGAAGGGTGCAAGGGTCTTCTATAGGCATCAAGCTTCTAACAGACTGTAAGAGCAGGCATCTGAAAACAAGAGCTTCTTACTTCCGAATGCGGGAAACCAGAGAAAACAACAATGCAACAATAAATCATTTATCATAACACAACTGTGTTAATTCACACGAAGCATTTTATCATGAACTCTCCAGTAAGAGATGAAACATAGATGGAAAAGGAAAACTGTTTGTCATAAACCAAGAAATCTCAAACACTGATACATAACCCAGAAAGCTAGAATGTTTACTGAAACTTTGCAGTCGGGAGCTTAGCTCTACCATCGATAGATACAAAAATGGCGAAAACGCCTTCATATACTCAAACTAACAATAGCAACAAAATTGAGACGTAGCATTGAAAGCTTTGTGTCTGCATGGCTTATGACAACACAGAGCTGCAATCTTTGAATGGTCATGCAACTTATGGCAGACACGATCGATCTTCTAACAGTTTCTTCGGCGACTCGACGTGCCTTTAATTCATTGCAGAGCTTTCCCATTATGGCAGAGACGATGTCTAACCACCACCAACCGCTTCAATAACTGCTTCTTGGGATTAAAGACGACCTGGCCAACTCGGCATTTTGGGATATGGAAGACTTCTCGCGCTGCCACCTGGAATAACTGAATGGTTCAAAGAACATGCGTGGAGGCCAGCACGGAAGATGGGGTACAGGAATGGAGTGATGGGGCCGAAACTGCGAGGGCGTGGAAGAAGTGGCGAGGTGTGAGAGGGGAGACAGAGGAGGGCACAGGGCGGAGGATAATAGGCGAAAAAGGAGGGAAAGACGAGAGATAATGGACTTTCTTTTTGACGAGAGGCTGACGTGGAAAGGAGCGGGACACATGGCAAGCAACGAGTGGATGATGAGAAGAAGGGAGGACCACACGGACCAACGAGGGGAGGCGGATGGATGACACACAGCAGCAGGGGAAAGGTGGAAAGGAAGATGACATGACGGGAGGAGGGCCCATGCTGGCTAAATGCAGAGCGACTGAGGATGATGTGGATCGTGCGAGCGCCGTTGATCTGGGCGCTATAATATCAGCCGTCGGAAGTTGCTTGTTTGATTCTGGACCCGCCCTTTCTTCTTAAAGGTAGAAAGGAAGGGGGGGTCCGGAATGGTCTTTATCGTCGTTGATCCGGGCGCGCTGATCTGGACCGTTGGAGAGGTGCGCCCACGATTCCGGACCCCCCCCACCCCGCTTAAAGGTAGGATGGTAGGGGGGGTCTGGAATTCAATACGCATCGTTGATCTGGGCACACAAATCGCGACCGCTAGAACTTGCACCTTGCTTACCGTGGGCGCATTATCACCCAAAACTTAGGACAAGTGGGTTTTTACCCCAAACTTTTGCGTTCTAGCCCCTTTTTACAAGAAATATCGCTAACATTTGGCTCCATGGGGGATAGAGTCGTCCCTGCGATGCTCTAAGAACTCTTTTGCAGATTCAGTGCCTTTGCTGTTGGGCTATGGAGTCATTTATTAGTCCACAAAATGAAAATAGAAACAATATTTACAAAACAAAACAAAAAGAGCCAGCTGTGGCTCATAGAAAACATTTTTTTAAGAAATGCCCATTGACTGGGCTGCTAAAAACTTCTTTGCCTTCCAGATCTTGCAAACTGTAAGTGTTGTTTGAAAATACTTCGAGCATCTTGAAAGGCCCGAACCAGAGGGCATCAAATTTACTGTGATTGCCCTTTTCCTGCCTGGGTGCATCCCATTTGAGCACTAGATCACCCTGCTTGAACTCTTTCTTTTTTCTCTTTTTGTCAAAAGCCTGCTTGATCTTCTGCTGATGATTGTAGGCTCTGTCTCTGACCTGTTCTCTAATCTGCTGCACTTCCACCATCTGATGAATCTTTCTGAGCACATGGTTAGGCTCTCCTTCAAGGTCTTGGAGGAATTTAGCCACAGATAAGGCGAGCTGAGTGGGGAAAACAACCTCTATTCCATAAACCAGCTGGAAAGGTGAGATGCCCAACGATTTCTTTGTTGTTACCCAATCAGCCCAAAGAGAAAATTTGAGCTTTGAGTCCCAGGCCCTTCTATTGTCTTCCAGTAGCTTCTTGATAAGCTGAATTAGGCTTTTATTGGAAGACTCTGCCAGTCCGTTCCCTTGAGGATAGTAGGGAGTAGAATGAATCAGTGAAATTTCAAACTGATCACAAAATTTGACCAGAAGCTCAGACCGAAAGGGAGGGGCATTATCAGTGACGATCCTACTGGGGCAACCAAACCTAGTTATGATGTCCTCCAGGAAGCTGATAATTATTTTGTGAGAAGTGCTTCTGGTAGGGATAGCTTCTATCCATTTGGTGAAGTAGTCGGTTGCAGTTAGAATCCATCTGTGCTGGCCACTTGAGGGAGGATGAATTTCCCCGATGAAGTCCAATCCCCACTGCTGAAAGGGTGTTGAGACTACCACAGGATTTAAGGGCAGGGATGTGAGCTGCTGCTTTCCTGAGAATTTTTGGCACTTGATACAAGCTCTGATTTCTCTGCAGACATCAGGAAATAAGGTGGGCCAATAATACCCGGCTCGGAGGATCTTGTGCGTTGTGGTCTTCCAAAAATGATGACCTCCACAGAGACCACTATGGAAATCGATCATAACCTTCTGTGCCTACTGTGGGTCCAGACACCTTAGTAGTGCCCCCAGAGGGTCCTTCCAATACAAGGTTTGTCCAATGAGGCAATACCTGACAGCTTTGAGCTTTAAAGCTCTTGCCTTGCTTTTTTCCATTTCATCAGGAGGCTTCAATTCTTGTAGAAAGTACAAGATATCCTTGTACCAGGCGCATGTTGCTAGTGGTAGAGTTCTTTGGGAAATTCTGTTGGATGACTCAGCTTGCTCACTGATGCAATTGATTCCCAAGACTCTGCAATTGGATTCAGCCAACAACTTGGCTAAACCCTGCCCCTTTACCAGTTTGGTGGGATTAATCTCCAGATCAAATTCTAGGATCTTAGCGATCCATTTACCTCTCCTCCCATCTATGTCAGGCTGTATAAGGATGTCCTTCACAGAGGTTGAAGGGACATATGCAGTGATTTTTGAATGCAAGACATAGACTATGAAAGCCTTGAGGGCTTTCACCAGGGCATAAGCCTGCTTCTCCATGATCTCGTATCGGAGTTCTGCATCTCTCAGTGCCTTGCTAAAGAAGGCAATAGGCTGCTCTTGTACTTGATCATTTTTTTCCAGTAAGACTGCTACTACTGTATCAAAAGAGGCAATAGAAAATATCAGAAAATCTTTGGAATAATCGGGACTGATTAGCACAGGTGCCTCAGTCAACGCCTTCTTTATTTGATCAAAATATTCCCTGGGTGCAGAGGTCCATCTTACTTCACTCCCCTTCTTGAGCATGGCTGTGATGTGTTTTACCAACTCAACAAAATTTGAAACAAATCTCCTCAGAAAATTAATCCTTCCCAAAAATGCCTGAACCTCTTTCTTAGATCTAGGAAGGGACAGGGCCTGAATTGCTTCTACCCTGTCGGGATCAATCCTTACCCCCTCTGCTGATACTATATGGCCTAACAACTTTCCCTCCTGCATGGAAAATAGTAATTTTTTGGGGTTTAAAGATAGGCCATACCTCCGACACTTCAGGAAAACTTTCTTCAAGTGGTGGTGGTGCTCTTTATCAGTCTTGGAAAAGACTGTTATGTCATCTAAGTAAATCACCACGAACTTGTCTTTTTCTCCGATGAAGGCTATGTCCATGGCCCGCTGAAATGTTGCTCCTACATTCATCAGTCCGAAAGGCATCTTGGCATACATGAATGTGCCCCAGGGAGTGGTGAAGGTTGTTTTTTCCCTGTCCTCAGGCATGACTGATATCTGATTGTAGCCAGAGAAACCATCAATCATGGATATCCTAAAAGCACCAGTGACCTTCTGTAATATGTGCTCCATGTTGGGCAAGGGATAATTATCCTTCCTTGAGCTCCTGTTCAGGTTTCTGAAATCAACACAGAGTCTGATTTCACCACTTTTCTTTCTTACTGGGACCAAGTTGGCCACCCAGTCGGAATATCTCAAGGGGACAATGATCCAAGCATCCAACAACTTGTTCACTTCCCTCTCCATGACAGGTAGCAGCATGGGATTTATCTGTCTCAATTTCTTCTTGAACGACTTAACCTCTTCTTTCAGTGGGATCTTGTGCTCGATGACTGATGTGTCATATGTCTTGAGGTCTTCGTAGGTCCATGCAAACACATCAGCAAACTCCCTCAGCAACTTAGTATATTCGGCCCTCTGTTCCTCAGTCAGACTCTTCGATAGCTTGACCAATTTAGGCTCCTCAGGTGTGCCTATGTCACATTCAACTATGTCGTCATCGTCACCTGAAACATTACCCTTCACTGCCACATCAATCCCGTCGAACAATCTTTCTAATGGGATTAGAACTTTCAGGATGTGATTGCTCGGTAGCTGAATGATCTGGTGATCATCAATTTTATTCATAAATTCCCCGGGGTGATGGTCAAGCTCTCCTGCAACGTCGGACTCCTCCTCTATGTGCAATGCGGAAAAGTTATCAACGGATTGAAGAAACTTTTCAATCTCCTCATCATCCTCAAATACCTTCCAATGTTTGACATTGTCTGGTACAGAGGGTCTATACTTTATTTCAACATCAGACTCAACAGTGGGCGATGCAGGAACTTCGAGCACACTAGTTGTGAAAGCTAAGAAGTCGGCTGGAATATTTTCTCCCCTTGGAATGTAGGAAATGTTAAAAGCCAGGAAGAAATTATCAACCAGGTCCCATACCTCGTTCCTATAATTATTGAGCCGAGGATTCTTAGCTTTATAAACGTTTTTGACCTGCTGGACAATCAACTCTACGTCCCCAAACACATCTATCTCCCTTATTTCCATCTGTTGCGCAACCCTTAATCCCAGAACCAGAGCCTCATATTCTGCCACATTGTTGGTGACTTCAAATTCCAGCTTGTATGACAGAGATATGGTCTCATGAGAGGGGGATATGAATACCACCCCGACACCTGCACCCACACTGAAGGAAGCTCCATCAAAGAACATCTTCCAAACAGAGGTGGTTGGAGGGGGTGTCTCCTGATTAAGAATGGACTGCTTTCTGATTTGCAAGGGGGCCTTAGGGGTGTGGGTGAGCTGTAGTAAACTGGAGCCTAAATCAGTGTCCAAGGCATAGATGGGATGATTCTTAGGGTTAGCTTCATCACTGATTATGTAGGCCAGCTGAGCTTCTCTGTACAGTCTCCTATGTTCTCTTCCAAAAAATGGAATGGTGGCGTATGTGAGGTCCATATGCAAGGTTCCCCCTAGTCTCTTTATCCAAGATCTTGACAACAGCATGCCAAACTTAGGGGGGACGTCAGCTACCACAATATCCATGACCATACTCTTCATGGGCAGCTGAAACAGGGAAACTACCAGGTCCTTAATGAATCCTAAACATTGTACCCTTCTGGAGTCGAAAGAATAGAGGTCATGATAGGCTCGAGTGACTTCCAGTCCTAATTCCTCCATGACAGTTTTGGGCATGAGGTTTTGGGAGGCCCTTGAGTCCATAAGGCAATTATGCAGCACTTTGTCATGTATGTTCAGGGATGTGTAGAAGGGAGGGGATGAATCATCTCTGTCTTCTACCATGGGACCTAGGACAACTGCAGGCCTTTCATCCTGGAGGTTTATGGAGTCTGTGAGAGGGTATGAGGCTTCGAACTTTAACATCTCAGAGAAGCGTTTCTTGAATTCCCCATGTCTAATTAACTCAGTGAGTGGCACAAGAATTCTGACCTTTTGAATCTCATGTTTGAAATTGAAATAAGGCATGGGCTTCGGGATTTCTCTAATTCCAGGAACATGATTATGGACAATGGGAGAGAAAGGTTGAGCCCTATTACCTTTGTCTTCTACTTCGCTAGCAGGTTTCTCTGTTCTACTAGATGGCTTAGGAACATCAGGTGCTGCTAACCTTTTGTCATACCTCAAGTTGTACCTGCCTCAACCGCCGCTAGCTTTGTCTCCCTTGCTCAATTCATTTAGCTGACCATCCATGAGAGACTCTTCATAAGCAGTCTGAGTGAGATGAGGAAAAGGAGGAGCATCTTCTAAGTAGTGGATTTTAGGCTCAGGCTCGTCTATTTCCTCTTCTTCTTCATCAGTCACAAAATTGTTCTGAAAGGGAGCCTGAATTCTTTGGTCTTCTCTGTCTCTTCCTCTCTCTTTGTGCATAGTCGGAGGAGCAATATTATTAGGACTTTTGAAACTCCCTTTATTTTCGGTGTTCTGAGGGCCCTTATACATTTTCTTCCTTTCCACCTTTAATCTCTCCACCTCTTCTTTAAGGAGGTTCATAACTCGGGCCAACTCATTTACTTGAGTGTGGGGGAGTGATGGGCCAGAAGTTGAGGCTTTCGATTTTTCCTTTCTTCTTTCTGTGTCGCCCTGGCTTCTCAGTATGTCAGTTGCCAATATGTTGGATTCCACTTCTATGGCTGCATCTTGCATCTGAGCTAAAGAGGTGGCTCTTCTTTCTCTTAACACGAGACAAAAATCAGGGTCAAAAGCTCCAGCATAGGAAATTTGAGTAGAGGCCTCTGAGGGTTTAATCTCTGCAGGAATCTTGTTGTACATCTTATTAAATCTTTTGGAGAAGTCTGAGATAGACTCTCCTTCCATCTTCTTCAGAGACCCAAACTCCGTCATGTAATACATATAATCCTTCCTGTCCCCCCACTGTCTCGGGAAAACACTATCCAGAGCCTCAATTCCAGCGACAGATCCAGGGGCTAGTCCTCTAAACCATTTCCTGACCTCACCCTCCAAGCTCTGGACAAAGAATCTCATCCAGACATCTTCATTTTCAATTCTTAGGTTGTCTGCATAACTGTAAAAAGCAGCCAAGTGATCCTCAACAGTTATGTCTCCTTCCCCACTGAACTTGGGCATGTACTTCAAGTAGTCTCCAGCAGGGAGAGGATTCATAGGATGAGGTAGGATTAAAGGAGCATATCTAGAAGCTACTATGGCGTCCATTCTATTTAGAGGGGGATTAGCGCCAACCATAGGAGTATTTGGTAGAGGAGAACTCAGAGGAGAAGGAGTATGGACAGGAGATGTTGGAAAAGAGGTTCTTGGAGGAGACAATGGAGAAAACAGTGAGAGAGCCAAGGGACCTGAGTGTGCAAATGATTCTCTCTACGCAGTAGTAGCAACAAAAGGAGGGGTGGTGAAACCTTCAGAAGCTTGAGGTCTGTGATGAGGCACGACCTCTAGGAAGGGGGGAGTGACAAGGATCTCTCTTTCTGGTACCATACCAGGAGGAGAAAACTCAGCAGGAACACTCCCGAAATTCAGAAAATGGGAAATCTCGGAGGAAGGACGACTAGGAAGCTGAGAATAAGAAAATGGAGTTCTCACAAAAGGGTACGGTGTATTACCTGTTTCAACGACGAAAACTTATTTCGTAGAGCTCTTTCCCTTTCTGCGCACCGCTTCCGAGTTAGCCTCTGGTGTAGCTAAACGCAAGTGTGGATTAGACCTCATGTGTCTGCCTCTCAAAGCCATAGTTGATAGCGCAGGTTCTCCCCAGCGGATTCGTCACAATGGAGTCGCCAGGTGCACAGTAGCAATCTTCAAGTTCTGATATCTGATGCACCTTCAAAATTAGTTGATCTTTGTCGTTCAATCCCGGGGAAAATATTCAACTTCGTCCCCGGCAACGGCGCCAGAAATGTTGGCGACGGAAGTCACTCCTGGATTGCTTGCAGGAGCAGAGCCCGACGCCCATCAGTTTAATGTCACGATTTGTTTGGAAGGGGTGATCGAATGGAAGCAAACTTGGAACAGTCGTCTCAACTCAGAAACTAGGCTAGGAACGCATGAACGAGTGAGGTCTTGATAAAATTCAAACAGTGATTTGAAATGAAGGGTGAGTAGGGGGAAGACTTCATGAGAAGGGTGCAAGGGTCTGCTATAGGCATCAAGCTTCTAACAGACTGTAAGAGCAGGCATCTAAAAACAAGAGCTTCTTACTTCCGAATGCAGGAAACTAGAGAAAACATCAATGCAACAATAAATCATTTATCATAACACAACTGCGTTAATTCACACGAAGCATTCGATCATGAACTCTCCAGTAAGAGATGAAACATAGATGGAAAAGGAAAACTGTTTGCCATAAACCAAGAAATCTCAAACACTGATACATAACCCAGAAAGCTAGAATGTTTACTGAAACTTTGCAGTCGGGAGCTTAGCTCTACCATTGATAGATACAAAAATGGCGAAAACGATTTCATATACTCAAACTAACAATAGCAACAAAATCGAGACGTAGCATCGAAAGCTTTGCGTCTGCACGGATTCTGACAACACGGAGCTGCAATCTTTGAATGGTCGTGCAACTTATGGCAGACGCGTCGATCTTCTGATAGTATCTTCGGCGACTCGACGTGCCTTTAATTCATTGCAGAGCTTTCCCATTATGGCGGAGACGATGTCTAACCACCACCAACCGCTTCAATAACTGCTTCTTGGGATTAAAGACGACCTGGCCAACTCAGCATTTTGGGATATGGAAGAATTCTCACGCTGCCACCTGGAATAATTGAATGGTTCAAAGAACATGCGTGGAGGCCAGCATGGAAGATGGGGTACGGGAATGGAGTGATGGGGCCGAAACTGCGAGGGCATGGAATAAGTGGCGAGGTGTGAGAGGGGAGACAGAGGAGGGCACAGGGTGGAGGATAATAGGCAAAAAGGAGGGAAAGACGAGAGATAATGGACTCACTTTTTGACGAGAGGCTGATGTGGAAAGGAGCGGGACACATGGCAAGCAACGAGTGGATGATGAGAAGAAGGGAGCACCACGCGGACCAACGAGGGGAGGTGGACGGATGACACATGATAGCAGGGGAAAGGTGGAAAGGAAGATGACATGACAGGAAGAGGGCCCATGCTGGCTAAACGCAGAGCGACTGATTATGATGTGGATCGTGCGAGCGCCATTGATCCGGGCGCTGTAATATCAGCCATCGGAAGTTGCTTGTTTGATTCCAGACCCCCCCCTTCTGCTTAAAGGTAGAAACGTAGGGGGGGTCCGGAATGGTCTTTATCGCCGTTGATTCGAGCGCGCTGATCTGGACCGTTGGAGAGGTGCGCCCGCGATTCCGGACCCCCCCCCGCTTAAAGGTAGGATGGTAGGGGGGGTCCGGAATTCAATACGCGCCGTTGATCCAGGCGCACGAATCGCGACCGCTAGAGCTTTCACCTTGCTTACCGCGGGCGCATTATCACCCAAAACTTAGGACAAGTGGGTTTTTACCCCAAACTTTTGCGTTCTAGCCCCTTTTTACAAGAAATATCGCTAACACCAGGAAATCCATTTAAGTCTGGATGTATCTATGTAGAGCCCCACGGTATTTCAGAACCAAATGTTGCTCGGAGTCTTTGATACCTAGCTTGGTGCGCAATGTATGGAAGGTATTGGTGAACTCCAGAACTACTTGGCCCTTCTCTTGCTGCAGTGTGGTCCATCTCATGTATTGGTCCTCATAGTTGCCAATAGGGTAATATTGTTCCTTTACCACATCCACAAAAAAATGCCAAGTGGGCTCGACCCCATATATTCCAGACTCCTCTGTGGAACTTTGATCCTAGTAACTTTCCCACCAATGTTTGACATGGGGGAGAGCCTTAAGGAGTGCGAAGGTGATCTTTCCTTGTCGAAAAAATTATGAACATAGAAACAACCTTTTAGCAGATTTAACCATTTATCTAGGGTATTTGCATCTATTTGACCTTCAAATATGGGAATATCAAAATTAACCTGTACCTTGAAAGCCGAGGTGCCTCCAAAGTGGTCACTTGATGAAGATGCGCATGATGCTATTGGGAGGCGTTGAAGGATGTGGGAAAAATTCTCCATCATTTCGTCCCTCTATCGCGTGAGAGCTTGCTTAAGCAACAGACTGATAGGATCGTCTGCTCCGTCGTTTTTATTTTCTTCCGCCATTCAGGGTTTCTTGGGTGTGCTAGAGAAAATGTCCTCAAGAGAGACAAGCTCAAGACCCAACTTTCTATACTCAGACCTCGTCGTGGACATGCACTTAAAATGATCAAGAGCAACCTGCTCTGATACCACTGATCCAGATTATTTTCGGCACGAAATGAGAGCGGAGATATATCAAAGAAATGCACAGAGATATCGCAGATATTCAATAATATAACAAAGATATAGTGGAAATAAAACAAGAATAACAAATATACAGTAATACATGATTTCTATTAATGAAATAAATGTACAAAGACTGTAAAATACAGAGTGAAAGACTCACTAGAATGGTGGTAGCTTATCTCTGAGAACAGATGTGATGGCTACTCGCATCCGTGAGAATATCATCATTACAATGCGACTCTAAGGGCCTTTTTAACAAAAGTAAAATCCAAAACCCTAACCCCGGAAGATGAAAAGCCAAAAGGTTTGTGGGCCTCGATGGGGGTAGTTGATATGCCAACTTCCCAGGGGCGTAACTTTGGCATACGATCTTTGTTCGGGGCGCATGATAGCTTGTTGGAAAGATCCATCTGAGAAATACAAATTTTGGATGAGCAACATGATCTACGATTCATGTTGCTCCTTGTTTTCTCAAAAAACATCGTTTAGGGTCTCAACATGGCCCCGGAAGTTAAACACTGCTAAAAATAGTAAATTACCAAAATTGCCAGAAACATGTTTTGGGCTAGTTGGAGAAGGTGGGTGGCCACCGATATCCACCAGGATCAATCCTCCCTCCTTAGGAAGAAATGGTATCCATTGCGTTGAGTTCCCGGGGGAGAGGGGAAAACGATTGCTGAATCTGAATCTTGGTGATCTGCTTGCCTTGCTGGAGAAGTGGCGTTGCTTAGCTTGTTGAAGGCTATCACGAACCTTTGGCTGGAAGGTGTGGACCTTTTTAACTAGTTTGGCTATTTTAGATGACTGTGTGCAGAGGATTCTTTGTGCTTTGGCGCTACCTTTTCGACCTGCTTCTGTTGGATAAAAGGTGCTTGGGTCGAAGCTGTGGTGGTTGGGGTATCCTTCTGTTCACCTTTTGAACAGATTGTAAAGAAGATGAATTTTGCAGTATGAGATACTAACTTGCAGCACTCTTTAGGTGGGGCAGTAGTTGGAACTACCTCTGGTATTCTATAGAGATCACCCCCCAAAGTAACAATGACACTACGGGGTCGAGACTCATAAATAGCATGGTGCTTCCACATATATGGCTAGCCCAAGAGAACATCACAAACATCCAGTGGGGTAACATCACATAATACCTCATCCTTGAAGGGTTGGATGTCGTATGACAATTGACACTGCTGGCTGACATGAAGATATCACCTTGGTGAAGCCACCCATTGTTGTATGGCTGCGGGCGTGGTGTTATCAACAATTCCAACTGTTTGACGAACTCTACTGAGATGAGGTTCTTCTGGCTTCCGCTATCAACAATAAAATGCAACAGGGTCCCCTTCACCCACATCTGTGAATGAAAAAGGTGCTCCCCCTCTTTAGGATCTATTGGTTCTTCTGGTTGAATTGCTGCAGTCGAGACAATAGCAGTGGGGTCTGCGTCGATGATCTGTCTTTTCTCATTATTTTCAGAATCAGATTTTGAATCAGGGTTTGGATCCTTGTTTTTTATCTCGGCCACCAATGACTATTTTGAGCGACATTCATCGGTGTTGTGCCAGGGGATTTTGTGGAAATCGCATCGTTTTTCGGTGTCCTTCTTTGTCTTCCTGTGACCTTTCTTTTCCTATGTCTTGGACTGGTTTTCAGGACACTGTTTGTTAGGGTTTTCTTTGTCATACTTTGGTTGTTGCAGATTTGTAGACCTGATTTCCCATTTGTTCTGGAGCTTAAATTTCTGCTTGATTTTAAAAACATATGGATAAGCAAGACCGAGTGTTGCAATGTCTAGAAAATCCATTTCAGTTTGGATGTATCTGTGTAGAGCCCCATGGTATTTCAGAACCAAATGTCGCTTGGAGTCTTTGATACCCAGCTTGGTGCGCAAGGTATGGAAGGTATTGGTGAACTCCAGAATTGCTTGGCCCTTCTCTTGCCGCAGTGTGGTCCATCTCATGTACTGGTCCTCATAGTTGACAACATGGTAATATTGTTCCTTTACCGCATCCACAAAAAAATCCCAAGTGGGCTCGGCCCCATAAATTCCAGACTCCTCTATGGAACTCTTCTCCCAGTAAGTTTCCCACCAATTTTTGACATGGGGGAGAGACTTAAGGAGTGCGAAGGTGATCTTTTCCTTGTCGAAAAAATTATGAACATAGAAATAACCTTCTAGCAGATTTAACTATTTATCTAGGGCATCTGCATCTATTTGAGCTTCAAATACTGGAATATCAAAATTAACATGTACCTTGAAAGGTGAGGTGCCTCCAAAGTGGTCGCTTGATGAAGATGCACCTGATGCTATCAGGAGGCATTAAAGGATGTGGGAAAAATTCTCCATCACTTCGTCCCTCTGTCGCATGAGAGCTTGCTCAAGCAACAGTCTGATAGGATCATTTGCTCCGTCGTTTTTATTTTCTTCCGCCATTGAGGGTTTCTTGGGTGTGCGAGAGCGATTATCCTCAAGAGAGACAAGCTAGAGACCCAACTTTCTATACTCAGACCTCGTCGTGGACATGCACTGAAAACGATCAAGAGCAACATGCTCTGATACCACTGATGCGGATTATTTTCGGCACGAAATGAGAGCGGAGATATATCAAAGAAATGCACAGAGATATCGCAAATATTCAATAATATAATAGAGATATAGCGTAAATAAAAAAAGAGTGACAAATATATAGTAATACACGATTTCTATTAACGAAATAAATGTACAAAGACTGTAAAATACATAGTGAAAGACTCGCTAGAATGGTGGTATCTTATCTCTGAGAAGAGATGTGATGGCTAATCACATCCATGAGAAGATCATCATTACAATGAGGCTCTAAGGGCCTTTTTAACAAAAGTAAAATCCAAAACCCTAACCCCAGAAGATGAAAAGCCAAAAGGTTTGTGGGCCCCGATGGGGGTAGTTGATATGTCAACTTCCCATGGGTGTAACATTGGAATACGATCTCCGTTTGGGGTGTATGATAGCTCGTTGGAAAGATCTATCCAAGAAATACAACTTTTGGGTGAGCAACATCGATCTATGAGCCATGTTTCTCCCTGATTTCTCAAAAGACATCGTTTAGGGCCTCAAAATGGCCCCGGAAGTTAAACACTGCTAAAACTAGTAAATTACCAAAATTGCCAGAAACATGTTTTGGGCCAGTTGGAGAAGGTAGGTGGCCACCGATATCCACCTGGATCAATCCTCCCTCCTAAGGAAGTAATGGTCTCCATTGCGCTGAGTTCCCGGGGGAGAGGGGAAATCGATTGCTGAATCTGAATCTTGGTGATTTACTTACGTTGCTAGAGAAGTGGCGTTGCTTAGCTTGTTGAAGGCTATCACAAACCTTTGGCTGGAAGGTTTGGACCTTTTTAGCCAGTCTGACTATTTTATATGACTATGTGTAGAAGGAATCTTTGTTCTTTGTCGCAACCTTGTCGACCTGCTTCTGTTGGATAGAAGGTGCTTGGGCCGAAGATGTGGTGGTTGTAGTATCCTTCTGTTCACCTTTTGACCAGATTTTAAAGAAGATGAATTTTGTAGTATGAGATACTACCTTGTAGCACTGTTTAGGTGGGGCAGTAGTTGGAACTACCTTTGGTATTCTGTAGAGATGACCCCCAAAGTAACAATGACACTATGGGGTCGAGACTCATAAACAACATGGCGCTTCAACATATATGGCTGGCCCAAGAGAACATCACAAACATCCAGTGGGGAAACATCACATAATACCTCATCCTTGAAGGGTTGGATGCTGTATGACAATCAACACTACCGGTTGACACGAAGATCTCATCCTTGGTGAAGCCACCCGATGTTGTATGGCTGCGGGTGTGGTGTTGTCGACAATCCCAATTGTTTGACAAACTCTGTTGAGATGAGGTTCTTCTGGCTTCCGCTATCAACAATAAAATGCAACGGGGTCCCCTTCACCCACATCTGTGAATGAAAAATGTGCACCCCCTCTTCAGGATCTGTTGGTTCTTCTAGTTGAATAGTTGTGGTCGCGACAATAGTAGTGTTGTCTGCGTCGATGATCTGTCTTTTCCCATTATTTTCAGAATCAGATTTTGAATCATGGTTCGGCTCCTTGTCTTTGATATCGACCACCAATGATTGTTTTGAGCGACATTCATCGGTGTTGTGCCAGGGGATTTTGTGGAAATTGCACCATTTTCCGGTGTCCTTCTTTGTCTTCTCGTGACCCTTCTTTTCCTGTGTCTTGGAATGGTTTTCAGGAGACTGTTTGTTAGGGTTCTCTTTGTCATACTTTGGTTGTTGTTGATTTGCAGACTTGAATTCCCATTTGTTCTGGTGCTTAAATTTTTGTTCGATTTTAACAACGTATCGATAAGCAGCACCAAGTGATGAGATGTCCAGGAAATCCATTTAAGTCTGGATGTATTTGTGTAGAGACCGACGGTATTTCAGAACCAAATGTCTCTCGGAGTCTTTGATACCTAGCTTGGTGTGCAAGGTATGGAAGGTATTGGTGAACTCCAGAACTTCTTGGCCCTTCTCTTACTGCAGTGTGGTCCATCTCATGTATTGGTCCTCATAGTTTCCAACAGGGTAATATTGTTCCTTTACCACATCCACAAAAAAATCCCAAGTGGGCTCGACCCCATATATTCCAGACTCCTCTGTGGAACTCTGCTCCTAGTAAGTTTCCCACCAATGTTTGACAGGGGGGAGAGCCTTGAGGAATGCGAAGGTGATCTTTTCCTTGTCGAAAAAATTATGAACATAGAAATGACCTTTCAGCAGATTTAACCATTTATCTAGGGTATCTTCATCCATTTGACCTTCAAATACAGGAATATCAAAATTAACCTGTACCTTGAAAGGCAAGGTGCCTCCAAAGTGGTCACTTGATGAAGATGCGCCCGATGCTATCGGGAGGCGTTGAAGGATGTGGGAAAAATTCTCCATCATTTTGTCCCTCTGTCGTGTGAGAGATTGCTCAAGCAACAGACTGATAGGATTGTCTGCTCTGTCATTTTTATTTTCTTCCGCCATTGAGGGTTTCTTGGGTGTGTGAGAGCGATTTTCCTCAAGAGAGAAAAGCTCAAGACCCAACTTTCTATACTCAGACCTCGTCGTGGACATGCACTGAAAATGATCAAGAGCAACCTACTCTGATACCACTGATCCAGATTATTTTTGACACGAAATGAGAGCAGAGATATATCAAAGAAATGCACAAAGATATCGCAGATATTCAATAATATAACAGAGATATAGCGGAAATAAAACAAGAATCACATATATACAGTAATACATGATTTCTATTAACAAAATAAATGTACAAAGAATGTAAAATACAGAGTGAAAGACTCGCTAGAATGGTGGTAGCTTATCTCTGAGAAGAGATGTGACGACTACTCGCATCTATGAGAAGATCAGCATTACAATGCATCTCTAAGGGCCTTTTTAACAAAATTAAAATCCAAAACCCCAACCCCGGAAGATGAAAAGCCAAAAGGTTTATAGGCCTCGATGGGGGTAGTTGATACGTCAACTTCCCAGGGGCGTAACTTTGGCATACGATCTCCGTTTGGGGCGCATGATAGCTCGTTGGAAAGATCTATATGAGAAATAAAAATTTTGGGTGAGAAACATGATGTATGAATCATGTTGCTCCCCGTTTTCTAAAAAAACATTGTTTAGGGCCTCAAAATGGCCCCGGAAGTTAAACACTGCTAAAAATAGTAAATTACCAAAATTGCCAGAAACATGTTTTGGGCTAGTTGGAGAAGGTGGGTGGCCACCGATATCCACCTGGATCAATCCTCCCTCCTTAGGAAGCAATGGTCTCCATTGCGTTGTGTTCCCGGGGGAGAGGGGAAAGTGATTGCTAAATCTTAATCTTGGTGATCTGCTTGCCTTG
Organism: Picea engelmannii; assembly: GCA_009831015.1. NCBI lineage: Eukaryota > Viridiplantae > Streptophyta > Pinopsida > Pinales > Pinaceae > Picea > Picea engelmannii. The sequence continues at coordinate 201,344 of ML802479.1, forward strand.
CTGGAGAAGTGGCGTTGCTTAGCTTGTTGAAGGCTATCATGAACCTTTGGCTGGAAGGTTTGGAGCTTTTTAACCAGTTTGGCTATTTTAGATGACTATGTGCAGAAGGAATCTTTGTTCTTTGGCACAACCTTTTCGACCTGCTTCTGTTGGATAGAAGGTGCTTGGGTCGAAGCTGTGGTGGTTGCGGTATCCTTCTGTTCACCTTTTGAATAGATTGTAAAGAAGATGAATTTTGCAGTATGAGATACTATCTTGCAACACTATTTAGGTGGGGCAGTAGTTGGAACTACCTTTGGTATTCTGTAGAGATGACCCCCCAAAGTAACAATGGCACTACGGGGTGGAGACTCATAAATAACATGGTGCTTCCACATATATGGTTGGCCCAAGAGAACATCACAAACAACCAGTGGGGCAACATCACATAATACCTCATCCTTGAAGGGATGGATGCCGTATGACAATTGAAACTGTTGGCTGACACGAAGATCTCATCCTTGGCGAAGCCACCCGATGTTGTATGGTTGCGGGTGTGGTGTTGTCGACAATCCCAACTGTTTGACGAACTTTGTTGAGATGAGGTTCTTCTGGCTTCCGCTATCAACAATAAAATGCAACAGGGTCCCCTTCACCCACATCTGTTAATGAAAAAGGTTCTCCCCCTCTTCAGGATCTATTGGTTCTTCTGGTTGAATTTCTGTAGTCGAGACAATAGCAGTGGGGTTTGCGTCGATGATATGTATTTTCTCATTATTTTCAGAATCAGATTTTGAATCAGGGTTTGTCTCCTTGTTTTTTATCTCATCCACCAATGACTATTTTGAGCGACATTCATCGGTGTTGTGGTAGGGGCTTTTGTGGAAATCACATTGTTTTCCAGTGTCCTTCTTTGTCTTCCCGTGACCCTTCTTTTCCTATGTCCTTGACTGGTTTTTGGGACACTGTTTGTTAGGGTTGTCTTTGTCATACTTTGGTTGTTGCAGATTCGTAGACCCAAATTCCCATTTGTTCTGGAGCTTAAATTTCTACTCGATTTTAACAGCATATTGATAAGCAAGACCAAGTGTTGAGATGTCCAGAAAATCCATTTCAGTCTGGATGTATCTGTGTAGAGCGCCACGATATTTCGGAACCAAATGTCGCTCGGAGTCTTTGATACTCAGCTTGGTGTGCAAGGTATGGAAGGTATTGGTGAACTCCAGAACTGCTTAGCCCTTCTCTTGCCACATTGTGGTCCATCTCATGTACTGGTCCTCATAGTTGCCAACATGGTAATATTGTTCCTTTACCGCATCCACAAAAAAATCCCAAGTGGGCTCGGCCCCATAAATTCCAGACTCCTCTATGGAACTCTGCTCCCAGTAAGTTTCCCACCAATTTTTGACATGGGGGAGAGACTTAAGGAGTGCGAAGGTGATCTATTCCTTGTCGAAAAAATTATGAACAGAGAAATGACCTTCAAACAGATTTAACCATTTATCTAGGGTATCTGCATCTATTTGACCTTCAAATAAGGGAATATCGAAATTAACCTGTACCTTGAAAGGTGAGGTGCCTCCAAAGTGGTTTCTTGATGAATATGCGCCTGATGCTATAGGGAGGCATTAAAGGATGTGGGAAAAATTCTCCATCATTTCGTCCCTCTGTCACATGAGAGCTTGCTCAAGCAACAGTCTGATAGGATCGTCTACTCCGTCGTTTTTATTTTCTTCCGCCATTGAGGGTTTCTTGGGTGTGCGAGAGTGATTATCCTCAAAAGAGACATGCTAGAGACCCAACTTTCTATACTTAGACCTTGTCAGGGAAATGCACTGAAAACGATCAAGAGCAGCATGCTCTGATACCACTGATCCAGATTATTTTCGGCACGAAATGAGAGCGGAGATATATCAAAAAAATGCACAGAGATATCGTAAATATTCAATAATATAACAGATATATAGTGGAAATAAAACAAGAGTCACAGATATATAGTAATACACGATTTCTATTAACGAAATAAATGTACAAAGACTGTAAAATACATAGTGAAAGACTCACTAGAATGGTGGTAGCTTATCTCTGAGAAGAGATGTGACAGCTACTCGCATCTGTGAGAAGATCATCATTACAATGTGTCTCTAAGGGCCTTTTTAACAAAAGCAAAATCCAAAACCCTAACCCCGGAAGATGAAATGCCAAAAGGTTTGTGGGCCCCGATGGGGGTAGTTGATACGCCAACCTCTTAGAGGCGTAACTTTGGCATACGATCTCCGTTTGGGGTGCACGATAGCTCGTTGGAAAGATCTATCCGAGAAATACAACTTTTGGGTGAGAAACATTGATCTATGATCCATGTTGCTCCCTGTTTTCTCAAAAAATATCGTTTAGGCCCTCAAAATATCTCCGAAAGTTAAACATTGCTAAAAATAGTAAATTACCAAAATTGCCAGAAACATGTTTTGGGCTAGTTCGAGAAGGTTGGTGGCCACCGATATCCACCTGGATCAATAAATTGGATTGTACAAGAATAAATTAGAGTGTACATGTCAAGTTTTTGATAAAAGGTCTTAGGGAAAATAATTTGGGAAAAATGTCTAAACCTTATAAATATCAAAGTGATGGATTCAAATTTTAGGCTGAGTATTGTGAAAATGGTTGTATAAGAAACATTGAGTGAATTGGTGTGATATAGAGTTAGTTATGTGCTTAATCATCATATCTGCGTGCATACCTGGTTGAACTTCTTCTTGTCGAAAATCTCTATTGACATTATCATCGTTTATTTCTTCAATATTCGCACGTTCTTGTTTTTTTTTTTTATAAAGCTCTTTCCTTTGCTCGATT
>ML802479.1:205211-234861 GCA_009831015.1 Picea engelmannii
AGTTTTGTTTTTACTGTAAAGTGAAATTCTAAATAAAAAAAATACTTTTATATGTCGGAAGTTGAATAACTTGTGAAAATACAGTTTTTTTTGTCATAAAACAAGCAAAAGTGTAACCCACCTTCATGATTTCACCCTTATGTGGAAATATGAAGAAAAATTTAGTTTGCAAGCCATATGTTTGACAAAATGTCAATGGAGAATAAGTGTATAAGTTGTAATGGAAAAAATAAATCATGGATTTGAAATGTTCAATTGACGTTTTTAACAAAACAGATGCACGTGCATGAAAATGCTATTAATTGTAATTCTAAATTAGAAAGTTTGGTTCTATGTAAAAATTGGGAAATATTAAAAAAATCGGTGAAAATGCCCAAATTTGATGAGACATAAGGTCAAATTGCCTACGATGGCATCATATCAATAGGAAATGGGGTCAAAATTATTTCAGAGGCATAAAATAAAGAGCGATTAGACGATATGGAGGGACCATGTTTCAAAATGTCATAGCGGCCATTATGTATATTGGAAGCAAAACACACACACACACACACATATTGTAATGCCCCCACTACCAAACCCAACAATTTTAAATTTTATAATACCAATTAAATCAAATGGATGCATGTTAAAAATTCTTATGCAGCTAACAACATTTTAAAAACATGAATGTAGCTAAATCAACATTGACACAACAACATATAAATTCCTAAAACTCAAATTTTATGCACAAAAAATAGATCCCATAAATAAGAACAAAGAAATAGAGATAAAAACTCTTATATTTTATCAACAGATGTGCAACCAACTACAGAGGATGAACGTTCCACCCAACCATAGATTTTTCTCTCCAAATCTCAACAACAAATCACCTTCGAGCTAGGGCTATGAATCCACAAGAAAGGGGTGTCTATGTTGTCCACTCATATCCCAATATAACCCACAACAAGATGATTTTTCCTACAACCATCTGAATCCACCAGATCTATTCCCCTCAACCTACACAACCCAAGGAATTGGATCTCCCTTCTCCACATGTAGTCCCTTAGGCCTTCCCACTTCCCTCCAAGGCTCTAGCATCGGTTGGCTAGAAATATCTCTTGGTGGGGACTCTAGGGATGCCATATGCAACAAGAAAATTCACAGAAACAAGGTCATTTCTATAGGGCAATTTCTTACACAAAAATCTCACTCTACATGCCTAATAAACTTCTTCTTCATGAATTTTGTAACACCCTTGTTTAACCCAGCTTGTAATTAATCATTACTTATGATTATCATGCCATGGCATGTGAACAATGTAAATGTATCATTGTTTATATTTCCAACAAATGACTTTGGGGGTGAAGCCTTGAATTACTAGCCATGGTACCACTAGAGGAAAGAGTGAGGAAACCTATAGAGTGGGTTCATTGTGCCAAGATGAACCAATCCTCTTTGCTAAAATAATTGATCTAGAATAATAAGCCTCATCCTGATCCCAAGGAAAAATCAGTTAATGAGAAAAGGAATATTGGTTGGATGATCAACTACTACAATGAATGGAAGCATGGAGGGCATAGCTGAGAAGACAAAAAACTATCAGCCAGAAGTACCATAGAGTGCAGTATTTCTCCAGGCCAAGATTGACCCGAGTTCCTTCTGGCATAAGGAATAGGACAGGTCCAGAACCTTCCTAGGGAGGGAAGGCATGCAAGAGAATACAAAAAAAGGCAGACAAGAAAAGAGAGAAGAGGAGAGGGGAGAAAAGAAGAGAGTTGGAGAGGAGTGAGAAAAATTCTATTCTCAAAAAGGGGCTTGGAAAAGATCATAGAACTCATGGAAGAGTTCTGATTTGGAACATAGAAGATCAGAAGAAAAGAGAGAACTCCCTAGTGGTATCATGGATTGAAATGGGGGTGGCCGGAGTGATAAGAGTGAATTCCTCTGAGCCTATGAATGGGTGGAAAGGCGAACACCCACAGTTAGTTTGGTAGCTCTAACTTACAATACATATCAATATTTCACATATTCTGTGTAATCGAATTGAAATGCGTGATTAGACATATGTGATTGTGTTAGAGATGTGCATTGCATGATTAATGGTAATAATGCTTATTTTCATTTGTAAACTCCTGCATTCGGGTGATTGTAGGATGACGAGTTTGGTGCATGCTTTGCACAGTTGCATATAATAATCTTGTTGAATGGTAAAAATAGTAACTTCAATGGCCTCGTGGCCCGATAAGTGTGAAGTATAATTTAAATATCACATCATGTTAATGACTTTTTGTTTAATCTTGTTTAGCGAAGGAGGTCTGTTAGTAACGACCTTTAAACGAATTTGGAGAAAACCGCGAGTGACCCCTATCTAAACATATATATGTGATAATCCTCCAAAATACTGTCTAAGGATAAAATCCGTGAACACAAAGTCGGGACAAACTCTACAGGATTGTTCCAAACTCGTCCATCCCTCGAAATCCATTTTCATGTTATAGAATTCGAGTCCTGTAAATAGAGGGTGCTTCCTTCAAACCATTTTCTTGTCCAAGTGACCTCAGGCTTGATTCCATGGACTTAACCAAATCTCAGATAAGATTTAAGAGTGTAGCCCTATGGGGCTTGTCAAAGTTCCATATGACCATGGTCATGGAACCCTGCACCACACTCAAAGGGAGCTAAGCCTTTTGAGCTTTGGGACTTCAGAGGTCCGGAGCTTCGAGATGTTAGAACTTCACAACACTCTAATCCTACCAAAGGAAACCTAATGACATGGTTACCAGAGAGTTTGACCAACAATTGGCGGTTTCTTATCTGCTATCATGGGATATTCCTTATCATTAAACTTTGACCAAGTTTTCAGCCGTGAAGTAACTCGATCCATCAATCTAAGAATTTTTGGTATCTTTCCTGACCATTGGATATATGCCATAATCAAATTCAGTGTTGACCCACTCTAGGAGTAAAAAGGTGTCAAATGACCAGAATCCTTGAATGTCGAAGTTGTGAAGTAGCGAGATTCGTAGATCTGAGGATCCTTCAGGATCCCTCTCAATTGTTTGATGAACTAGTGGAAGGACAACATAAGTATTTTAGGGAAGTCTTACATCTTACGTCTGGAACTTCGGAACTTTGAGACTTCGAGGCTCCGAGAGATTTGACATGTTGGTGCATAGGACAAACGTTGAAGTGTCGAAGGCCAGAGTACATGGTTGTAGTTCTATAAATTCATAACTCTGGGACTCTAGGATAATAATGAGTATAGGATGGTGTGTTAAATGTTGAAGTGTTGAAGTGTCGAAGTGATGAAATTCTTATGTGTGGTGTCCAACCTTAGTTGGAAAGGGAGCGTATGTCATGATGATGTGGTATCATGGGATTAGTCATGAATTAAGTGTGGGAATCCTCCACCCTTGTCAAGTTTACGCTACGTGTTAAGCATTGATGAATCTTAGCCATCAGATCCAAGGGTGGATAGAATCTCCACCATATATTCTGGAGTGGAAAGAGTCCTTCAGACTTCATAACTCCGAGGAAGTTTGTAGACCTGTATAAGAATATCAAAGGGGTCGAAGCCATGTTACCCATGAAGGTCGAGAGATATTCCCCTACAATCATCCCTCCGATGGTCATGTCATCGTTGGATGATTACGACCAAGTTCATGTAACTGCCATGTAGGATGGTACGAATGAGGTGGAGCCATGTGTCCTTTGACCAACGATACCTAGAGAAGTTCAGGGAGCCAGAGATTTCGACTCAGAACTCAGTTTTGGACATTTTTATAGTCGTTTCAAAGCTTTTGGAGAGCATAAGGCAATGGTTCCCTTATTCTAGGAACTCAAAGAAGTTGTAGGAAAGTGGAAAATTTATACCCCATACCTTAAAATGCTACTTAGGGGGTCAAGTGTGTGACATATTGGTATTAGAATAGGCACCAACACTTGGCCTTCTTGGGCTCACGAAAGAGTCAAATAACTTTATTTTCTTAAGAAAACTTTAAGGGGGAGGGCACCCTACCCTACCCTATACATCATAACAAGATTTAAACATGAGGCCTGGATGGCATATAAATCGGCCACATGACTGGTATAATAAGGAAAAGATAAGCCTGTTAGAAAAGTTCCCCTGTGTTGGAGAAGTTTATATGTTATCTGCACAAGCCCCTTGGTTGAGGTTTCCTTTTGGAAAATTCTTACAACAAAAAAGTTACAGGCAGATGTGAAGTAGAGGGAGCATATTGTTTCTTTGGTAGAATGATAGCTACTCCTACAGGAGTAGTCTTATGTTGAAAGACACTAATAGGAAGACTTGGATGTAAATAGACTAAAGAGGTGGCAAGGTTGTCTGCAAATGTGTTCTTATGAAGCCTCTGTTAATTACATATGTTGCTTAAATAAGAGACTTGGCCTTGTGAGTATAATTATCCATGTCTCAAGGCCTGATGGAAATATGTGAGGTCAACTTACTTGACCTGTCATAACTGAAAACTTGCTATTGGGATAATCTCTTTTTATAGAATAAAAAGGAATCCTATGGACTGAGAATAACCCTCATGGAAGAAGTGAAGTGACATCAACAAGTTCAAAGGCTCATGGTTGTGCTAAGGGGGTGTATATCCGTATTAACTTAAAGAATGTGGATATGCGTGATAATGCAAGAGGTAAGCAAGTGGGATGTGTCTACATTGTAGGCATAAGAGAAATGCTTGGTGCACAAGGATATGTTGAAATGAATATGGCAAAGATTGAGTATATATATATATATATATATATATATATATATATATATATATATAATAAGTAAAATGCTGATAATATTGATTGTATATTATACTATCAGGATAAAGGTAGAATGTTTAATGAAATGTTGATCCCAAATGTGGTAAAGGAAGTATTGGGGCACTTATATATGACCAATGGGTCAAGTTGACATCCAGAGGTGGATGGTATCCATATAAGGTATGGCTTGGTATGCTCAATTAGTAGTGAGAGGGAATCTAGAAAAGGATTCCCTTGATAAAAAGGTAAGTTAACCAAAAATGGTTTGAGGCATGAAAAAAAGATTGAAAACTTGTCTTGTTTCCTTGGGAACTGTTGGAAATTCCCATATGATATTTCTGGGCTATTGAATAATTTTATAGTAGTTGAGGAAAGAATGTCTTCTTGTTGTTTGTTTTCATATGGAAAGGGGGACATAGTTATGATTATGTCTGTTAAACTTGCCACTTGGATATCATGTGAATGATTGTAAACTCTCAACCGAGAGGGCAACATGGTGTTGATTAATCCTATGAGAATTGTCATAAGAATGGAAGTAAGATCCTTGGGAGAAGGATATAGAAGTCTGATATGTCCATGTGTATGAATGATATGGAAAAGGTGCAAGCAGTGAATTTGCATGTTGAATATTTATCTATGTTTCTATATGCTTGAGTGCATGGAATGAATGTGTTATAAGGTTTTCCAATATGAATATTGATATTAAGACCCAATAGATATGAATGGATGATATAAATTGTGAAAGTGATGCACAATTACGATGTATGAGTATATGTATACTAAATGCATGATGTCACTTCTTAAATGAGTAAAATGTAAGGCAAGAATTACACTTGCCAATATTGAATGAATACCATGGATGCATGGCTAACTCTATTTTGAAGAGTCATGATTGTTTTTTTTTTCATAATGACTTGAGGAGGATGTATTTCATTTCCTCGGGAAAGGATAGTATAAATTGATGAAAGAGTAAATGAGCATGGATGCTCTTTTGTCATGGTAAAAGGAAATATGCTTAGGATTTTAAAGGATGGATGTAAATGGTCATGAAAAATCATGAACTAACTAAATTTCAATAGATAAAGAAAAGAAAATTGTAATTGTGCCTATTGTAGACACATAGTGTGTTGAAGCATGTAGTAAGAACACTGTGCATAGAAGCACAATGGGATATTGTGCATATGTAATTTAGAATGCATCATAAGAATACACGTTTATATTTTTTATGGAATGTTTGGTAAACAACTGAAATGATAAAGCTGAAGTTGAATCAAGGTTGAGGCTATCACAGATAGTGATGGATATGAAATAAGGAAGTTTCATGCTGAAGGAGTTCCCTATGGAGGAACTATGTAAAGTCTCTGTCAGGATTACATTCTAAAACATAATGCGTGAATGGAAGACTAACAAATGAACATTGAACATTTTGATAACTAAATGGTAATGTGTAGGAAGCACATGTTCATAATTCATTGTGAACAAAAATATTTTTGTTGTAGCATGTTGATTTATCCAAGAAGGTTAAGGTGAACCTAACCAAGACTGTTTGAAGAAAAGAGCAGGGAGATCCCAGTAGGGATTAGATTGCATAAGAAAAGAAGGAGAAAAGGAGAAATGCTTTTCTCATTTTAAAATCTGATTTGATTAACAGAGTTATGAATCTCAAAAAGGAACAACTTTGAAAGAAAAGGAAAATAAATAAATAAGGATGTTTGAATGAATATACTTGGTTAAGCTATGTTAAGTAAAGGCAATGAGGCCTTCGAAAATAACTCAGCTGGACTGAAATTCCAGAGATGTGTAGAAGGAGTTGGGAAAGGGAAGAGTTCCTTGACTCCTTCTTTGTCATTTATTGTATTTATATGGTATGAGAGATTGATTTACTGATGCATAAAGAAATTGGAGCAGTTGGGAAAGACATTTACCAGTGATGGACAACCTCAAACAAAGGATGAATACAAGAAGGTTGTTGTTGAAATTTATTGAAGAGACTTTAAAAGTCTCCATAAAGCACCACTAATGAGGTAATATTAGAGAGGGTGTTGCTATCTAGAACAAGTATAAAAGTGTTCATGCATATGTGGCATAAGATATGAAGGGATTTGGTAAGAGTCCCCTCTGAAGTATTTTATTATCTAAGCGATATGAAGATAAGTTTGAGTGGTTGTTGTATGCCATTAATACCCAGACATGATATGATTCAATAAATAAGATAGCCTGAATGATAGATGTATGAACCTATGGAAATCAAGGATGATTTATAATCCTTGCAATAAAATTCATGAATAAGTAGTGTCATGGGTACATTGACCAATCAAGAGTGATTGGGAAAAAAAAGTGCTCATAGGCAGCACAATGAATTGAATGCATTGAGGAAATGCCTTCTTACATAAGAGGGTAGACAATAGATTTCCTATTAAGGAAGGAGGACCTTCCAATACTCTACCTAAATTGTAAAGGTGTTAAAGAAAGGAAGTGAGTGGACATGAGTATTGGCACCACTAGTTACCAATAAGGAAAAAGTGTTTAGATGCAACCATATGCAACTTGGGTTTCATATTATAATATGTTAAATTGAGGACATGATCAGTTTGTAGCAGAAAGCACATTCATGTTGTAATAATGAACGAGAACGAATAATCCTTATGGTGAAGAGGTTGGTTGAGCTCCAACACACCATGGAAAAGTGCTTTTCATAAAGTGTGGAAAACTTGAAATCAATGCAAGGGTGCATTGGGTATGAATATGGCCATGAACATTGGCACATTGATTAAAGCCATTTGATATTTGAATTGCATTTGGAAAATTTGGTATGATTAAATGATGCATGTGTAAATAATGATATTTCCGTTTTCTTTGTACCATTTAATATACAAAAATGATTTGACTGTTAGTATGCACAGTTTTTAAGATATAATGTGCATGAGAACTAACAACTTGTTTGGATAAGTGAAGATGGAGTTGTAGGAAGAAGGGTATTGGATATGGAAGTAGAAGTAATCCAATAAAGAATACCAATGCATGTTGAGCCAAACCACTATGGGAATAAAATATCATACTTGTGAATATGGTTCTCATGTGGAACATTTATGAAAATAAAATGTGAAATTTGGAACTCGGTGGGTGATAGTTTTGCAAGCAAATTTTGAATTGGAATTGATGATAACATCTCATAGTTATTGTATGCATGTGATACAGGTGAGACAAAATATCTGTCTTGGAGGGATAGAGAATGGATGTCAAGATGGAAAGCATGGAAACATGATACTTTTGTGACATGGTAACCTTGTGATAAGTCATGATCAAATTGATAGATGTTGTGTTTTGGTAACATAGGCCATAGGGACACCTTGATAGAGAAAGTCTCTAGAACTCTTCTTGTACGAGAAATACTTGGCAAGGCAAGATGGATCACCCAATGGACTGTATAATAGAGAAGGGGATGCCCGATCCTAGGCCTGGAGGGTAAGTGACCACAAGGATGATGAGACTTTGATAATTCTTGTAAACTATTGATTGGAATCAAGCACACAATGGGTATTCCAAGGAAAATAGTGAGCCAAGTTAACTAGACAACCATATGGATGCATATCCATGAACTTCACAGATAAGTATTGTGCTAGATTATGAAAATTTCCTCTTAAATTATGAATAGTAATAAAATGGTTATACAAAAAATTGTGAATTGACATGCTTGTTGTTAGAAATGTTATAGGCATATGATGAATGTTGAGGATCTGGATAAGGACCAGACTATGAGGGAAAAGAAGAAGGTAATGTTGAAGTAGTTGAACGACAAAGGCATGACAGGTGTTATTGAGAAAGAACACCGAGGACAATGTTCCTTTGAAGGGGGGGGGGGGGATNNNNGGGGGGGGGGGGGGATTGTAACACCCATGTTTCCCCCAACTTGTAATTAATCATTACTTATGATTATCATGCCATGGCATGCAGACAATGTAAATGTATTATTGTTTAGATTGTCAGCAACTAAGTGTGGGGGTGAAGCCTTGAAGTACTGGACATGATACCACTAGAGGAAAGAGTGAGAAAAATTGTAGAGAGGGTTCATCATGCCAAGATGACCCATTCCTCTTTGCTGAAATATTTGATCTGGAATAATAAGCCTCATCCCAATCCCAGGGAAAAATCATTTAATGAGAAAAGGATTGGTGGTTAAATGACCAACTACCCCAATGAATGGAAGCATGGAGGGCATGGATAAGAAGGCATAAAACTGTCAGCTTGAAGTACCATAGAGTGCGGTCTTCCTACATTCCTAGATTGACCTGAGTTCCTTCTAGCATAAGGAATAGGACATGTCCAGAACCTTCCTGGGGGGGGGGGGGGGGCATGCAAGAGAATACAAAAAAAAAGGCAGATAGGAAAAGAGAGAAGAGGAGAGGGGAGAAAAGAAGAGAGTTGGATAGGTGTGTGAAGAATTCCATTCCCATAAGGGTGCTTGGAAAAGATCATAGAACTTGTGGAAGAGTTTTGATTTGGAACATAGAATATTCGAAGAAAAGAGAGAAATCCCTGGTGGTATCATGGCTTGGCACAAGGGTGGCTAGAGTGTTAAGAGTGAATGCCTCTGAGCCTATGGTTGGGTGGAAAGGTGAACACCCATAGTCAGTTTGGTAGTTCTAACTTATAATACAGGTAAGTGTTTCACATATTCTATGTAATCAAATTGAAATGCGTGATTGGACGTATGTGATTGTGTTAGAGATGTGCATTGCATGATTAATGGTAATAATGCTTGTTTTCATTTGTAAATTCCTACATTCGAGTGATTATAGGACGCCGATTTTGGTGCATTCCTTGAACAATTGCATAAAATAATCTTGTTGAATGGTAAAAATAGTAACTTTGATGGCCTTGTGTCTCGGTAAGTGTGAAGTAGAATTTGAATATCAAATTTTGTTAATGAATTTCTGTTTAATCTTGTTTAGCAGAGGAGGGCTGTTAGTAACGACCTTTAAACGAATTTGGGGCAAACCACGAGTGACCCCTGTCTAAATCTATATGTGTGATAATCCTCCAAAAGACCGTCCAAGGATAAAATCTGTGAATACAGAGTCGGGATGGACTCTATAGGACTTTTATGAACTCGTTCATCCCTCAAAATCCCTTTTCATGTTATAGAATTTAAGTCCTGTAAATGGAGGGTGCTTCCTTCAAACCATTTTATTGTCCAAGTGACCTCAGGCTCAATTCCATGGACTTAACCAAATCTTGAATAAGATTTAAGAGTGTAGCCCTCTGGGGCTTGTCAAAGTTCCATATGACCAGGGCCCTGGAACCTTACACCACACTCAAAGGGAGCTAAGCCTTCTAAGCTTCGGGACTTCGGAGGTCCAAATCTCTAGAATGTTAGAACTTCACAACAATCTAATCCTTCCAAAGGAAACATGATGACACAGTTACCAGAGATTTTGATCGACAATTGGTGATTTATTTTTCGCTATCGTGGGATCCAACTTATCGTTAAAATTTGACCAAGTTTTCGGTCATGAAGTAATGTGAGCCATCGATCTAAGAACTTTTGGTATCTTTCCTAATCATTGGATATACACCACTGTCAAATTCGACGTTGACCCACTACAGGAGTAAAAAGGTTTCAAACTGTCGGAATCCCCGAATACCGAAGTCGTGAAGTAACGAGAGACGTAGATATGAGGATCCTTCGGGATCCCTCTCAATCATTCGATCAACTAGTGGAAGGGAAACATAATTACTTTGGTGAAGTCTTACTTCGGGAGTCTAGAACTTCAGAACTTTGAGACTTCATGGCTCTAGGAGATTTTACATGTTGGTGCACAGGATAATCATTGAAGCGTCAAGGCCGGATTACATGGTGGGAGTTCTAGAACTTCGAAACTCTAGGATTCTGGCAGATGTGAAGATATAGGATGGTACGTTAAAAGTCGAAGCGTTGAAGTGTCAAAGTGCCTAAATTCATGTGTGTGGTGTCCAACCTTGGTTGGACAGGGCACATATACCATGATGATGTGGCGTCATGGGATTAGTCATGAATTAAGTGTGAGACCCCTCTACTCTTGTCAAGTTTAAGTTATGTGTTAAGAACAAATGAATCTTAGCTGTTAGATCCAAGGGTGGATATAATCTCCACCATATATTCTGGAGTGGAAAGAGTCCTTTGGACTTCGAAACTCTAGGGAAGTTTGTAGACTTGTACAAGAATATCGAAGGGGTCGAAGGCATGTTACCCAAGAAGGTTGAGAGATATTCTCCTATAACCTCCCCTCCAATGTCCATGTCATCACTAGAGGATGACCACTAAGGTCGTGGAAGTGCCATGTAGGATGGTATGAATGAAGTGGAGCCACGTGGGTGCCACTTGGCCTTTGACCAACGATACCCCAAGAAGTTCAGGGAGCCATAAATTTCGACTCATAACTCGGTTTTGGATAAGTTTATAGTCATTGGAAAGCTATCCGAAAGTAGAAGGAAATGTTGTCCTTATTATAGGAACTCAGAGAAGTTGTAGGAAAGTGGAAAATTTATACCCCATCCCTTAAAAGGATACTTAGAGGGTTGGATGTGTGACAAATTTATAGCTCCAAAAAGTTGTCACACATTCCCATTATGGTTGTCTTCAAGCTCCAACACTGACCAAACCCTTATTGTCCCCCAAAAAGCATGTAAAAACTACCTACTATACCCATTTGAATTTCCCTTTTTCCCACACATGTTGAATCTCACATTCCCCAATGTTGATTGTACTTATCCCCATGCTCTCAATAACTATGTGAAGCTCACCACCACTCTTACATGTGTTTAATGATTATTCCAAAGGAAATTAGAAGGTTCATACACAATAATAATTTTATAAAGTGGGTTGGGATTAATACGCATGAATAATTCCCCCTTGGATCCCTTGGACCCCCTCTTAGACCCACATGGTCTTCACTTTGTTGACCAATATCTTATCACGTTCATTCATAGAGGGGGTTTTTAAATTTTAAAAAATAAATGCAATATTTTGTAGGTATTGGGGGTGGGATGAAATTTATGGCGGGGTTTATAGGTATTGGGGGGTATGAAAAAGGGTATCTAGTAAAAATGAGGGTTTATTTTATTGGAAAGATATATTGGGAGGGGGCTCCAACAAAAGGATTTTGGGAGGTATTTATTAATATCCAATGAAAATAGGGGTATTATTTAATATTCCATGAACAAAGGTGCCACTACAAGGAGAACACCTTCTTGCAGAGGTTTTTACGGAACCTCCCAAAAAAATTCTTCTCTTAGATGTTTATAGCAAAGGTTGTTACCAAATGCAGGAGGCCAGAGGTTTTTTTTTCGGTGCACCTTTATGGAACATATGCATCGGTGTGCATCTAAAAACTACTGCACCGGTACTTAAATGTTCAAACGCCCTGTCACTGTTCATAGCAGAGACAAATGACTATAGGTTTTTGTGGAGTTTTTTTTTTTCAGTGCGCCTTTAAGGAATCTATGCATAAGAGCATTCATGAACAATAATTCCCTAATGCATCCATCTTCCAGTAGCATCGCCATATTTTATAATAAAATTACATGCACCGAATAAATCACATTGGTGTCATTGAACAACACACACTGGTGCGCCTAACTCTCGAAATGCGCACCATGGTAGGGTAAATAAATAAAAAATTAACAAACTAATTTTCATCATTATAGTGCATCCTATGCTTCCAAACTCTCAATTGAGCACAAGTGCTCACCTTTTTTCCTAAGACTCCATGTTTTCGGTGCTCTACACTGACTTGGATAGCTCCATTACTGGATTCCACACATTTCCAAATTTTGGAAATTACCACAAATTTTCATTCCCTCTCAACGGTGCATCCATGCCTCTTCGGGACACAACAAAGCAGGTAAATTATTTATTACCTTCCTATTTGCATTTTCATCCAATCAAAATTACAATTTAGCTTGAAATTTGGCATTTTTTTCAATTTTGCGCAGTGTGCCTGAACGGTTCGACTTGGCCCGACGCGGTGCATGCTATGTTAAATACATAGTGAGAATCATCATTGGTGCATCCATATATGTCTATACTAGTGTCGTTCAAGCTAGCACACTGAAATAAATTACCAAAAAAACAAAGTGGTGCGTCCTTCACAACATCCCAACATCGACGCAAAATGGGCTTTATACCCACACAAACAAATTACACTTGATTAACTGCATTTCTAGCTCAACGATATATAAAATTTAACCTAACGATGCACCAAGTTTAATCATTCACACCAGGGCGTACCCAAAACATAATGCCCTGGAGCATCAATGTTTAAATGCATAGCCATACTTTATAATAAAATTATATGCACCAAATAAATTGCATTAGTGTCATTGAATATTACACCTCGGTGAACCTAAATGTCAAAAGGCACATCGAAGTAGGGTAAATAAATAAAAATTACCAAACTGGTTTTCATTGTTATATTGCATTTCATGGTTCCAAACTCTCAAGAAAGCATCGATGCTCACCTTTCTTCCTAAGATGCCTTGTTTTCGGTACTCTACACCGACTTGAATAACTCTATTGGTGGATTCCACACATTTTCAAATTTTGGAAATTACCAGAAATTTTCATTTCATCTAAACGGTGCAACCATGCCTCCTCAGGACATAAGAGACCAGGTAAATTATTTATTACCTTCCTATTTGCATTTTCATCCAATCAAAATTACAATTTAGTTTGAACTTTGTGATTTGTTTCAATATTTTTTTCAATTTCGTGTGGTGTGCCTAAATGGTGTGGCTTAGCCATTAGTGGTGCATCTGTGTTAAATAAACAGTGAGCACTACCACTAGTGCGACTCATATATATATATATACATCAATGTAATTCAAGCAAGCGCACCACAATGAATTATTAGAAACAAAGTGGTGTGTCCTTTGGAACACCCTGAAACCAACACACAATGGGCTTCTACCCACACTGGTACATTTCACTTCATTAACCACACAACTAACTCAACTATATATAAACTTTAAACTAACAATGCACCACTTTTAACCAATAGCACCGGGGCGTACCCGAAATATAACGCCCTGATGCATCAATGTTCAAACACATCGCCATAATTTATAAAAAACATACACGTACCAAATAAATCACACCGGTGTCTTTTAACATTACACGTCACTATACTTCACTTAACTAACGACACCGCTAACATAATGATTTATAAAATTTAATGTAGCGGTGCAACCATTGTAATCCAATGCACTAACACTATATACTGAAACACACCGAGCCATATATTTTCTAAATTTTCATAACGAGGCGTCTCATTGGATGCCTCATTCTCCTTCGAAACTCCTTGAAACTGGCACACAATGGGATTCTACCCACCCCGACACATTTCACTTCATTAACCACACCACTGGCTCAATGCTATATGAAAATTTAACCTAATGGTGCACCAATTTTAACCAGCCGTTTCGGGGCGTACCCAAAACATAATGCCCCGACACGTCAATGCTCAAACACACTGCCATACTTTATAAAAACAATGATGGCACCAAATAAATCACACCCGTGCCATTTGACATTACCCACCAGTACACTTCACTTAACTAACCTCACCGCTAACATAAAAATTTATAAAATTTAATGTAGTGATGCAACCATTGTAATCCAATGCACCGATACTGTATAGAAAAATTCATCGGGACATATATTTCCCAAATTTTCATAGCGGGGTGTCTCATTGGACGCCTCATTCTTGGTGCTCTATCCTTTACAATGCATCGATGTAATGTTAGTGCTCCACTATCATAATGAAKTTTATCTTGGTGGTTCCCATCATTCCAACAAACATTATGGTGTTGTAAAGAAAACATCACCAGTAGACAAAATGTTAGATATTATATTCGGGATTAACTGCATAGTGTAAGTCATTAATATATGACCCATATTCATGAGTATTAGTCGCAACTGACCAATAATTCTCATGATTTGAATAGTCCACTTAGCACTCATTGCATCGGGTGATGCTCACAGGGGTGAATAAATGGGATTGAAACCAACGAAATGAATCGCATAGCATCAATCATCACTTCCGGGGCTTGCACCCGGTAACGAGGACATCCCAGGTGGTCACCCATCCCAAGATGCCTCTGGCTCAAGCGCGCTTAACTGTGGAGTTTTTCCACAATCAAGCCCACTTAGCTTGCTACCCCATTTGTAAAACCTTAGCAAGTATTGTGCCTTATGAACTACCCAGTTAATGATCTAGTAGGCATGGTGCATCGATCCTTTCGGTTTAACAAAGGGCATCGTGGATTTGTGCGCTATAAATTTTAGCGTTGTGGTGTGTCTTTTTTAATAATATGAAATTGTGTTGTTAAAAGAACTAAATTGATGAAAATAGTCCTATGGTACACACCACTTAGTGGTGTTATTGTTTTGAGACAGTGCACTATCGCGGGGCATACAATCTGTTGTCAATGCACTAGTTGATTTTAAAGATTTTTTTGCAAAAAAGATTTATTTTTGGATTTTTTTAAATACACATCATTTGTGCATGTGTTTGTTTTATAATTTCAATTTATTTTATCTTTATATATGTTCTTAACAATATTTTTATGTGAATCAGAGGTGACAACGACAAGAGGAGGAGGAGGCGGGGCAACGACAGGTCGAGACATACACATTTGTGCGTGAGTGGGAGGATAGGGAGAGGGATAGTGAGGATTAACCTCTCCCTATTTAAAAACATACACGTGATGATCCAGGTGTATATTGGTGGCCACCCACCTTTTTCAACTGGCTCAAAACAGTTTTCTGGCAATTTTGGTAATTTACTATTTTTAGCAGTTTTTAACTTCCAGGGTCATTTTGAGGGCCTAAATGAAGGTTTTTTGGGATCAAGGTTCTCAATTATGGTTGAACACATAATTTATCCCCCTAAATGAATCTCCTCGATGATACCTTTCCAACGAGCTATCGTGCACCCCAAATGAAGATCGTATGCCAAAGTTACGCCCTTGGGAAGTTGATACACCAAACTACCCAAAATGAGGTCCACAAAACTGTTGGATTTTCATCTTCCAGGGTTAGGGTTTTGATTTTATTTATGATAAAAAGGCCTCTGGAGCCTCATTGTAAGATCATTTACTTGTGAATGCGAGTAGCGGACATATCTCTTCTCAGAGATAAGCTGCCACCTTTCTAGCGAGTCTTTTACTCTGTATTTTTATAGTCTTTGTACATTTTTGCTCATTAATAGAAAATTGTGTATTACTGTATCTTTGTGTTTATGGTTGCATCTCTGATACATTTCTGTTATATTCTTGGATATCGAAGATATCTCTATACATTGCTTTATCATATCTCTGCTCTCATTTCGTGCTGAAAATAATCCAGATTAGTGGTATCAGAGCAAGCTGCTCTTGATCGTTTTGTTTTTCAGTGCATGTCACTGTTGAGGTCCGAGTATAGAAAGTTGGGTCTCAATTTTATCTCTCTTGAATACAATCTCTCTTTCATGCCCAAGAAACCCTCCATGGCGGAAGAAAAGAAAAACGACAGAGCAGAAAATTCTATCAATTTGTTGCTTGAGCAAGCTCTCATGCGACAGAGGGATGAAATGATGGAGATTTTTTCCCACATCCTTCAACGCCTGCCAATAGCAACATGTGCATATTCATCAAACAACCACTTTGGAAGAACCTCTCCTTTCAAGGTACATGTTAATTTTGATATTCCCGTATTTGAAGGTCAGATAGATGCAGATGCCCTAGACAAATGGTTAAATCTATTAGAAGGTTATTTATCTGTTCATAATTTTTACAACGGGGAAAAGATCACCTTCGCACTCCTTAAAGCTCTCCCCCATGTCAAACATTGGTGGGAAACTTACTGGGAGAAAATTTCTACAGAGGAGTTTGGAATATATGGGGTCGAGCTCACTTGGTATTTTTTTGTGGATGCGGTAAAGTAACAATATTACCATGTTGGCAACTATGAGGACCAGTACATGAGATGGACAACACTGCAAAAAGAGAGATTCCAAGCAGTTCCAGATTTCACCAATACCTTCCATACCTTGTGCACCAAGCTAGGTATCAAAGGCTCTGAACGACATTTGGTTCTGAAATACCGTGGGGTTCTACACAGATACATCCATACTGAAATGGATTTTCTCGACATCTCATCACTTAGTGTTGCTTATCAATATGTTGTTAAAATCGAGAAAACATTTAAGCACCAGAACAAACGGGAGTTTGGGTTTGCAAATATGCAACAACCAATGTATGATAAAGACGACCGTAACAAACAGTCTCCTGAAAACCAGTCCAAGCCACATGAAAAGAAGGGTCATGGGAAGACAAAGAAGGACACTAGAAAATGATGTGATTTCCATAAAATCCCCTGGCACAACATCGATGAATGTATTTCAAAACAGTCATTGGTGGTCGAGATCAAAGACAAGGAGTCGAACCCTAATTCAGAATCTGATTCTAAAAATACTGGTAAAAGACAGATCATCGACGCAGACCCCACTGCTATTGTTGCGACCATAGCAATTCAACCAGAATAACCAATAGATCCTAAAGAGGGGGGCGCATTTTTCATTCAAATATTTGGGTGAAGGGAACCCCACTACATTTTATTGTTGATAGTGGAATCCAGAAGAACCTCATCTCACCAGAGGTCGTCAAAAAATTGGGATTGTCAACAACACCACACCCATAGCCATACAACATCGAGTGGCTTTGCCAGAGACGAGAT
Source organism: Picea engelmannii (assembly GCA_009831015.1). Classification (NCBI taxonomy): domain Eukaryota; kingdom Viridiplantae; phylum Streptophyta; class Pinopsida; order Pinales; family Pinaceae; genus Picea; species Picea engelmannii. The sequence goes on from ML802479.1 coordinate 222,727, forward strand.
TTGTGTGTCATCCAATAGTGTCGATTGTCATACGACATCTATCCCTTCAAGGATGAGGTATTATGTGATGTTTCCCCACTGGATGTCTGTGATTTTCTCTTGGGCCAACAATATATGTGGAAGCGCCATGTTGTTTATGAGTCTCGACCCCGCAGTGTCATTGTTTCTCTGGGGGGTCATCTCTATAGAATACCAAAGGTAGTTCTGACTACTGTTCCACCTAAACAATGCCGCAAGCTAGTACCTCATACTAAAAAATTCATCTTCTTCACAATCTGTTCAAAAGGTGAACAGAAGGATACTACAACCACTACAACCTCGACCCAAGGACCTCCTATACAACAAATGAAGGTCGACAAGATTGAAACAAAGTGTAAAGATTCTTGTTTTAGAAATGCATCGTATCCAGATTGGTTAAAAGGGTCCAACCCTTCCAACCGCATGTTCATGACAACCTTCAACAAGCTAAGCTGTGCAACTTCTCCAACAAGGCAAGTAGTTCATCAAGATGCAGATTCAACAAATGCTTTTCCCTCTCCCCTGTGCACTCAACGCAATGGATACCATTTCTTCATGAGGAGTGAGGATTGATCCAGGTGGATATTGGTGGCCACCCACCTTTTCCAATTGGCTCAAAACAATTTTCTGGCAATTTTGGTAATTTACTATTTTTAGCAGTTTTTAACTTCTAGGGCCATTTTGAGGGCCTAAATGAAGGTTTTTCGGGATCAAGATTTTAAATTATGGTTGAAGGAATAATTGAGCCCCTAAATGAATCTCCTTGATTATACCTTTCCAACGAGCTATCGTGCGCCCCAAACAAAGATCGTATGCCAAAGTTACGCCCTCAGGAAGTTGATACACCAAACTACCCAAAATGAGGTCCACAAAACTGTTGGGTTTTCATCTTCCAGGGTTAGGGTTTTGGATTTTATTTGTGATAAAAAGGCCTTTGGAGCCTCATTGTAAGATCATATTCTTGTGAATGCGAGTAGCGGACATATCTCTTCTCAGAGATAAGCTGCCACCATTCTAGCGAGTCTTTTACTCTGTATTTTTACAATCTTTGTACATTTTCTCTCATTAATAGAAAATTGTGTATTATTGTATCTCTGTGTTTATGGTTGCATCTCTGATACATTTCTGTTATATTCTTGGATATCCAATATATCTCTATACATTGCTTTATCATATCTCCGCTCTCATTTCGTGCCGAAAATAATCTGAATTAGTGGTATCAGAGCATGCTGCTCTTGATAGTTTTGTTTTTCAGTGCATGTTGTCGATGAGGTCCGAGTATAGAAAGTTGGGTCTCAAGATTGTCTCTCTTTAATACAATCGCTCTTTCATGCCCAAGAAACTCTCCATGGCAGAATAAAAGAAAAATGACGGAGCAGACGATTCTATCAATCTATTGCTTAAGCAAGCTCTCATACAAGAGAGGGATGAAATGATGGAGAATTTTTCCCACATCCTTCAACGCCTGCTGATAGCAACATGTGCATATTAATAAAGAAACCACTTTGGAAGAAACTCTCCTTTCAAGGTACAGGTTAATTTTGATATTCCTGTATTTGAAGGTCAGATAGATGCAAATGCCCTAGACAAATGGTTAAATCTGTTAGAAGGTTATTTTTCTGTTCATAATTTTTACGACAGGGAAAAGATCACCTTCGCACTCCTTAAAGCTCTCCCCCATGTCAAACATTGGTGGGAAACTTACTGGGAGCAAATTTCTAAAAAAGAGTCTGGAATATATGGGGTCGAGCCCACTTGGTATTTTTTTGTGGATGCGGTAAAGTAACAATATTACCATTTTGGCAACTATGAGGACCAGTACATGAGATGGACCACACTGCAGCAAGAGAGGGGCCAAGGAGTTCCGGAGTTCACCAATACCTTCCATACCTTGCGCAACAAGCCATTTTGAGGGCCTAAATGAAGGTTTTTCGGGATAGAGCTTCTAAATTATATCCAAAGGCATGATTGATCCCCCTAAATGAATATCCTCAATGATACCTTTCCAATGAGCTATTGTGTGCCCCAAACGAAGATCGTATGCCAATGTTACGCCCTCGGGAAGTTGATACACCAAACTACCCAAAACAGGGTCCACAAAACTGTTGGCCTTTCATCTTTCGGGGTCAGGATTTTGGATTTTATTTATGATAAAAAGGCATTTGGAGCCTCATTGTAAGATCATATTCTTGCAAATGCGAGTAGCGGACACATCTCTTCTCAGAGATAAGCTGTCACCATTCTAGCGAGTTTTTCACTCTGTATTTTTACAGTCTTTGTACATTTTCGCTCATTAATAGAAAATTGTGTATTACTGTATCTTTGTGTTTATGGTTGCATCTCTGATATATTTTTGTTATATTCTTGGATATCTCTTTACATTTCTTGATCATATCTCCGCTCTCATTTCATGCCGAAAATAATCCGGATCACGTGACCTTTTGATGGATATTGGCCTCCTGAAGTTTTATCAGGAGGGTACATCCCTTAAGGGGAAATTTTCATTGTAAATGTAGTTGATCCGTCATTTGGATCATGCGAGACAGGGGTTCCGTGTTGGTCCCCATAATCCTCAAAGCCCCTATCCAATTAACCCCCAACACCTCAACTAATTAAGTATTTAGGCTACTTTGGATACATCTGGCGGTAAATCTGGCTCTACTTCTGGTGCAATTTATGGTGCTAATTGGGGTGCTAAATCAGGTGATAAAAGGGGCATTATTTCTAGCACTAAAGGGGGTGTTATTTTTTTCCCTAAATGGGGCACAATTTTTTACGCTAAATGGGGTGCAATTTCCGGCACTATTAGTGCCTAAATTTTGTGGTTGGCGCAAAAAATGCCATAAATAGCTCCATCCTGATAAATAGCGCCAAATTTTTCAAAACTTTGAAGAAAAATACACTAAAACCAACTTTGGAAGCAAAAAAGGGAGCAAAGATGGGAGAAAATCATAGGGATTTGTTGTAGTGACACTAATTTCAAGATTCTTTTAGAATGCAAAAAACCATCGTTGTTCATATCTCTTACCATATTCATGAGTGGCATAGACACCAAAGCATATGCAAGGAGGACACAACCACTCCACAACAAAGGATATATTTTTCCCTCTGATCACTCCTCCCTAACCTTGCCAAAGATGTGGCTACAACCCTCCCCCAAATTGAAGATGAAGCCATCACTAAGGAGCAATAGTTTGACCTCATCTACTCCCAATCAGGGTATACACTATTCTTCCAGATGCTCCTTGTCTTTTTCCCTTTGGTCAAGACAAAGTTGGAACATCACATGTCGCTGATGGGTTTATTGGATCCATGGCTCATATTCAACCACATGCGTAATCGGTACCCACATATGGGACCAATCTGTACTTTCCACCATATGAGGAAACTCCATATTACCCTCCCCCACCACCCCCTCTGCCATTCATGGCACCTCCTCTTCATACCATGGGTACGCATATATCCACATCCCTTCCCCAACCAATACCTATCCCACAACTAGTTCCCCCACCAACAACTTCATATCCACCCGGTAATAATGGATCCACCTCCACTTCTTACAACCCATATGGATCCCCACAAGGTAATCCATATATCCTTTTTTAGGTGCTCCCCAACCTATTGTACCCCCACATGGAGAACACCAGGTAGGGGTAGACTTTATCCAACCTTTCCCTCTCCAACAAGTTCAATATTTTGAATAGTTGAATATGGCCAACCCACCTCACCAACCCAATAATAACCAGAAGAAATGAAAGAATACAAACCAAGGATAAGGTGAGAACCCTCCACAACAAAATCACCAAGTTGAGGGAAACCAACACCAACCCAACCCAAACCCTCAAGGGGTAAATAACAATGGACAACCATGTTAAGGGTGAAATAAAAACCTTTGAACCAACTACCCTTTGGAATTATGTGGAAAATATGGCCATTACACTCACCATTTCCCTCAATTTGTTGACTACAAATGTATGAAGGATGCCATGAATCCCTAGCAAGAACCCAACCCCTAAGGTCCACCATAGGAACCTCCTAGTTATATACCACCACCACCACCACCGGTGGTATTACAAAACCCTATCTCACACCAAGGAGTCATTAACACTCAACTAGATGTGGCCCAATTCCCACACCCATAGGGGCAATTCCCTCCACCCGACCAGTCCCACTTAGGTAGTACCATCGACCATAGTATCCTCCTCACCACTGAAGAGGAAATCCTTTTGCAAACTCACGGTCTCCAATATGTTACACCCCCTGATCCATCACCCACCACTTCGAAATTTCCCCAACCACCAACTGGACAAACTTTGATGATCCCTCGTCCTAACACTAAAGCCACCACCTGCATGCGTCAAGAACCATTGTGCATGAATGTGCATAAAACCCATGTCTAAGCCACCCATAGCTACAGTCTTATTGACAACCTCGCACAATCAACCTTTTCCATATCAGTCATGGAGGTCCTGCAAACATGCCCTTCACAAAAAAAGGCATTACTCTCACAATTGGGGGCAGTAGATCCTGCAGACACCTGTCTAATCACATTTAACTTAGACATAGTAGACCCATGACTCCCATCCTTAGTCACATTTAAGATCCCAGTCAAAATGTTAGGTAGCTAGAGAGGTAGTGGAGGTCATTGAATGTAAGGTGGACTAGGTCTACTATATTATTAAATAAGGCCCAGTATGGTAGTTAGGTATAATAAATGGGTAGTTAGATATACTAAATGTAAGAGGACTTCTTAGAAGGTTATTCTTCTAGAATATTCCTTCGGTAGAATGTTCTTAGGTGATGCTAGCACTATATAAAGGGGTTGAAACAATGTAATGGGATATGAAGAGAAGTATTGTATTTGGAGCGGTATCTCAATAGGAGGAAGACCCCTTGAAGAGGAAAGTGAACAAGAGAGGATCCCTTCCATAATAGGATCCATTGTATGGTGTTTCCCTACCTCAATGGTTTGATATAATAAAGTGGTGGTTTTCCATATTGTTTCATATATCTTGTTTGGTGATTGTATTCAGATATCATTGGTACTGTTATGGTATTTTATATTTAGGTATTTGGTACATAACAATACCTGAGGTATTGCTATTGTATTCAGGAAACAATCTTAGGAGAATCAATTGACAACCCACCACCCATGGTTCAAATGCCTATTTGGAAAACAATCCCATGGGCCATTACCCAAATACCCTTCTTTTATCCTCCCCTAGGAGTAACAATGTATCAAGTTGTTTCTACCCTCACTTTACTTAATATGATCATAGCCATCCATGTATGGTATCTAGAACCACCAGCTATAGTATCGGGTTTATCTCTCCCTACTCAACCCACTATCCCATTGTCGCAATCAGTGGCTCACCCACCCACTCACCCAACCAGTCACACAATTGGGGGAAATATCACCACCACAAGAAACATTAATTCTCACAAAGGGGGCATTGCCGCAAACCAACGAGGCACACAAAAGAAGAAGGAAAATTCCCTCCCTTCCCCACCATGCATACCACCCCCATGCACATTGTGAAGAATCGTTGGAAATCCTACCAATTTCTCCCCGCCTTACCCAATTTGTGGAATGTCATTCCAAAATCCATAACTGTACTGCTACTACCCACACCAGCCTCCCTAGAAAATTCTTCCTCCAAACCCCCTAGTTTGAGAACCAAACACACTTGTGCTATCTACTCTCAGAAAGGCCATTACATGCACCACTTTCCAACCCTCCCTCAATTTCGAGACACCCTAGAAATAATACGCCAAACCACATTTCCCATGTCCTCCCAACCCATCTCCTCTATATCAACAATTACTGACATTCACTATATTTATACGTCGGTAAACGAGCGCATGTGATGCCCTTGCACATTAGTTACCAAATGGATCATTACACATATTTATTCCCACTCATCATTGAGGTATGAGAATGCTAGAGGGATTCCATCCCACCCATTACACCACCCATACAAAAACAGGTGGACCAAGCTGTGAACAATCCTCATCCCAACAATTGTGGTATACCCCCTCCACAACCACACCTATATCCTTCAACCCCACTTACCATATATATTCCACCATGAGGCGCAGACTTCCCACAAAACCCTCCAAACTCTCTTGTAACACCAATTTACGAGATTCCCCCTCCCCCATACCATTTTACATCCAATTAATATATGGATAGTTTGTTCATGACGTCTACTGGTTGTCCTCATTCCAATCGTATAGCTCCATCCACTTCAAAATCAAATGATGATACCCAATCCTCAAACCCACCTTTTTCCATAGATTCCTCACCTATTACCCCCATGAATCTCAACACCCCAATTTCTTCTGTTACAGACTCCTTGTACTCCCTTACCTTTCAATCCGATGAAGACAATTAAGAGGTTCTATGCGCACCATATTACCCATGGTATGCCTTTCATCATCGATCTTTATTTTTGGCCCACAACACCTTTCGACCGTCCTTAGACGCCCCTGTCTGTACAAATGAGGTGGCAATGTGGGCTCCATGCCCATATATACAAATGAGGTGGCAATGTGGGCCCCGTGCCCATATATACTCCCTTTTGCAAAACTTCCTCACTTTCGTTTTGAAGCATTTGAGATCCATTTCTTGCTTTGTTCATACCTCCAAGATCCAGACTTCCTCATATTCACAATGGTACTCTCAATTTCTCATTTCATTATGGAGCCTCGGGAGCCCCTTTTGGTGCCTCGGGTGTAGGTATGCATCACCTATCCACATTTTTTTATCAAGCAACTGTTATATATGCTTTATTTTCATATATGTTTCATGTCCAATATTTGGTTTTTATGTATAGGTCCTCATCAATGGCCTCCTTCACACTGCCATTTGTGGGCTTCCATTGGCCCCTTCAGGTATATATTCCAAACTGACATGAACTCCCTCTCTTTTCTCATAGTTGCATTATCCAATCATACCCCATGACATTTATCCCTAAGTTCACTATGGGCAGCTCTGTAGCATCCTCACCTCCACCCATTCTGGTGTTGTCACCGACTAGCCTTATCACCCACATGAGTTGTCCCACATACATTTTTGCTTAAAAAACACATTGATACTCATGCTAATTAATCCTTCTTAGGATTGGGATTCCTCGTAGTTTTGCATCTCAGAGAATGAACCTCATACTTCTTCTCATAATGTTTTCTATCCTACCCATTATGGAATCCCCCATCATATGGTTTTGGTTTTTACAGATGCACCTTCACATCATCATTTACCCTCAATTTCATCCACCACTACTTTCCCATATGCAATCTTACCCTCCATTCATCTACATAGTACAAAAAATAACCAATGGGTCCCCCACCCTTCATCAATATTTATTTGTTCCCTTATCGGCCAAGCCATAGTTCAATGGGGAACTTGTTTCTGTACATGTACTTTCAACCCCATTATTTATTCATTTGGTAATTGTATAAAGCACATTTCAATTCCAACAAGTACACTAGATTTCGGTCGTCGCAGTCGATGACATTTTTTTCCTTGACATACAACAACCCATGTCGCCCTGGGTTGTGGAATTTCAACTCATTCATTACCTATGCAATATTTTGTACCATGTCCGAAATTCTGACCATTATAGACACCCATGTCCCACATCACTATATTTTGACCTATTTTACATCTCCTTGCAGTCTCACCCATTCAACACAATTTTACCCCATATCTGGTCATCCCCCTGACACCATATCATGTTTTATGGTTGTTGCTCTCCATCAACCCCCCCCAACCAAGGGTAGTTCTTGAATCCCCTATATTCCAGACATCGTTCATGATTATCATCCCATTCATCTTCACTAATGAAGTTTATGACACCATTTTGATCAATCGATGTCAATAATCTCTTTGCTTCTTGGAGTCGCACCTCCTTCCCTGTCGACATAAACACAAGGTTCCAGGAAGGTGGAAATATCTTGGCTCTCATCCCACCATTACTGAGTTTCCTCGAATGGCACAGAAAGAGTCTTCATTTCTCTCTGATGTTGTTGGTCCCCATAACATTCGACTCCAACACAATTTCATGTTACAGTGGATCTTACTATGCGATCGTTGCAATTTTCAATAGTAGTCGAAGATCTCTTAATTTGATAGTCCATCAATGCATCCAAGTCCTTCACCACTTGGTTTAGAGCCATTTCAATCATCAGAACCATCATTTTTTTTTTAATACCCCCAAGGGAGCTATAGATATCTATGTTGTCAACAGTTTCAATTACTATTACCCCTTTATGCTTTCATGACACAAGCATGGGGCATGTCCACCTTGTTTGTACAAAAAAATTCTTTATTTTCTGGAGAATACTTGGTACAAATATTCCCCCCCCTCTCTCCAACATATTTCTCCCACCATCCCCCACTACAAATGTTTATCATGCTTTTATACAATGCATCATCACCAAAAGAAATGATGATGTATTTCGACTATATGTATACTCCTAACCTCACACATCAAGAGGATTTTTTTATTACTGAAAAATTGCTCACCACAAACACTGACAATGGATGAAGAAATAATCATCACAAGCACAACATACTCCCAATAATTATGGAAGGATTACATTCAATTTGGAAAAATAAGCACAAGACTATACAAAAGTGGTTCTGAAGTTCTGTGCGTATTCAACATCATCAACGCGCACACATATGCATGAGATAAGGTTCTGTACAATGCGCACAATGCGTGGGCTGCATGACTGACAATCATAAAACCAACATGGATGCATAAGAAACACATTGCTGATTTTGGTCAGGCCTCAACCACTTCTGGGATGGAGTGGATCTCTCCCATACCGAAAACCACCCCCAAATTCCACCTTGGGATCACTGAAAGGGATAGGAGGTACCTCCAAATGCCTCCCATTCACATTTGAAACTACTTTGGAAAAAGTTGTCCATTCTCTTATAAATAGAGGGCCATCGTATGCAAAGAAGAATAAGCAATTTGAGTATTTTTATGTTGTTCAATTTTTCTTTGAGAATCCATCTCTCTCCTAGAACTCTTTAAGAATTCATAGCAAGTGTTGCACCTCTCTCCTCTTGAGAAGTTCAACTATCAATTCTTCACCATTGTATTTTCATTTTCATCCATTGTTAAAAGAGAGAAAGATTTATATTTGGGGACTCAAGATCCTTCCCAAGGAGGAATAGGGGACTCATAAGTTCCCATGTTTCTCCAAGGTGTTATCAATTCAAAGATCAGTCTCATTTGGCAGTTATTCCTTATGTCTCTTTATTGCATCAATTTTAGTTGTTACATGCTTATTTTAGTTTGATTTCTTTGTTGTTTAATTCTTGTTTTCTACTTAGTTGAGCCACTAATCAAGTAACAAACAGTTGTGTTGTCTTGCTAGCCTAACTAGATAGTTAAGGGACTTCTTTTTTCTCACCCAAGTGGAAAAAAGAACCCAACAGGTTTGACTTTACATCGGACGACTTGCATTTACCAACATTTACCATTGAATTCTAAAGCCCAATCGAACATCCGGGTTTTAGTTTGGTGTTGGGGTTTGAATTTACATTGAACTTTACCTCTTTGGTCAGGATATTTACTTTACATTGAAATTTACCTCTTCGGTCGGGATATTTACCATGGAGAGTTGATCCTATGTGTTTTTAAAATTTTCTCGAGCCTATTGGGATTTTCAGAATTTGGATTATTTTTATTTGATTTTTGGACTAGTTTTTTGTGGGACGGTTTCCATAGTATCATTGTGGGATAATGGCATTGTTAGAGGGATATTTGGGGTGGAATTGCAAGAACATTGTATTTTTCACTAGACAGGTGGACTTTGATCTCCTGTGTTACTTGGTTCACTTGGTCTTCTTCCTACTTTGGGGCATAAGTAATTTGTTCCATCCTCCTATCAAGTATTCTTATCAAATTAGAGTGTTTTATGCAGTCATTTGGAGTACAAAGGTTTTCTATTGGGACATTTACTCTATTGGGGATTATTCTAGTTTTTCTCCCCTTCCTAGAATTATACAGAACCAAGATTATTTTCTAGTATTTTTTCTTTCAATGATTGATTCTGGTCTTGGTTGGGTGAATCCCTCTTGGATTCATTTCACTATATATTCTCCTTCTCAAAAGAAGCGTGTTCGTTTTCATTTCCTAGGGGGTGAGGTTTCATTTTCCTCTATTTACTAGAAACATTGCTTGAGGGGTTTATTTCTTTTGTTCTCTGATTTATTATAGTTTCATATATTGTTTCAAGTTGCCACTATAGAAAGGAAGTACATAGTTAAAGGAGCCTCAATTTTAAGTCTAGTATTGCATAGTTTTAGTTACATAATGGATTACAAAGAATTCCAGAAGATTAGGAGGGATCCATTTAGGGTGATAAATGTGATATTGTGGAAGCTACAGAAAGAATCCTAGTACAAGATAATCTGATAACCTCTCAAATTGCTTGAGTGATTGGAAACTTGGTCCAATTCAAACACCAAATCTTTTTTTTGGAAGCAAATTGTACTATGTTCTACACTATGGTTATAAATTTGTCCAAAGGGGATCACATAAGTGAATACAATTAGGTAAAATGCATCAATTCAAATTATGGGGTTAAGATGAAAATGTCCACCAACTCCTAGAGAATGCATAAATTGTTAAAGTAGACTTGGAATCAACCACTCTAGCTCAGGATGAGGTCACCAACCCATGTGATTTTTGTAGACTTGTATGTTTTTAGGTAGTTTTCTAAGTCAATACTATAGATTAGATACAAGTAGCATCAATTGGAAGAAATGGTTTTTGGCCTTTTATGGCTATAGATATAGGATAGTTGATAGTCCTATCTTTAAATTTTGTTAAAGATTTCTTAAAGAAGACATTATTGTACTATTGTTTTGAGCCTAACTACAATGTTTTTCTTAATATAAATATCCTCTAGCTAAGGTTAAATTTTTTTTTTTTTTGGAAAAGGATCCAATTCATATCACCAAAGGTTCAAGCACTAATGCAGATAGAACCGATAAACTTATCGAGGTTGTAACTTTTGCATATGAACTCTATTAAGGGTATTCACTTTTTGTTAGAAATATATTTTTGAGCCCAACAACATGGAAATGAGTTATGCTCATTTTGTTAAGGTTTTCCCCTAAAAAACATCGTTTAAGGTCTGAAATGGGAAATTTTCAATTTTGACCCCATTAGAGGGAATTCAATATGTACTCATTAAGGGTCTCTAAAAGCTCACAACTCACCTTTTCTTTCTCCATTAAATATCACGAAAGAGAAAAATGGATAATGATCCATTTTCCAATACCATAGTTGTAGTTGTGTTTAATATGCCATATATATTTCTCCCAGTTTGTTGTATTATGACCAACTTCTTGTCACATTTTTTCTAATCATGTCTTGGTGTTATGAACATTAGTACATATAAATAAAGGTTCATAAAATAATAATTAATTAGTAAATAGTTAGTAATAGTAATTAGTAATAATGAAAGGACATGTTCTCCAAAAGACATGTCTAGTGGTGAAAGGGCACCCCTATGTGGGTATATAATCAAGCCCTCCTTCTCAAATGTAAATCATCATTTTTATCATATATTTGATCAATTATTCATATTTTATATATCATTGCAATTGCATATTTGGTTATCTGTTACATTGGTATTTGGAGAGAGTTTTGCAAACAAATCGGGACATCTCTTAACATGAGCTCAGCTTATCATCCACAAACAGATGGACAAACAAAAATTGTCAACAAGTGCTTAGAAACTTACCTTCGTTGCTTTGTCACTGATAAACAAAATAAATGGCTTCAATGGTTGCACCTCGCCGAATGGTGGTATAACTCCACATATCACACATCAGCTAAAATGACACCATTTCAAGCTCTTTATGAATATCCACCACCGTCATGGAAAGAATTAGCCATAAATCAAACAAAAGTTGCATCAATCAAAGAGCTTCTAGATGAGAGTAAAAAAGTCGTGCAAATTCTCAAGGAAAACTTGGTTATAGCAAGAAATAGAATGAAGCAACAAGTCGATCAACACCGAACATAAAGAGAATTTGAAATTGGAGAATGGGTATTTGTGAGACTTCAACCCTACAAACAATTATCA
>ML802479.1:249624-263819 GCA_009831015.1 Picea engelmannii
CTCCTAAGAAGAGAATTTATATGTTTTAAAGTTAAATTTATAAGTTGCATCATCTATTATAGAAAATAGTTTGTGGACTAGTGTCATTAGAGGTTTCTTCATGTGAATTCCAAAACTCTATTAGAAATGAAAAATAAAAGCATGGTAAATTGGATGATGAACCCAAAAAAATGATTCTAATTTGGACTCATGAATATTGTGCAATTGACAAGCAAATTAGAAGGCACAATGTCTACACTAGAATGTGGGGTGCTAGATTTAGTGCACAGTTATATTTGTCATCCTAAATATGTAGAATATGTATGTGGGATGATTTTTTTTAGAGCTTTCCTTGATGCTTTTAGTAGAAAAACTTGTATTTATTAGTCTAAAATGGTTGGTGCATTTAACGTTTTTCCACAATTTCAAGCAATGGATGAAAAGTGGTTGGAGCCCTCAAATTATTTTGCAAGAAATCTAGCATAATGAGGATCTCATGAGTCATAACCATGAGGGAAATCTAGTGCATGCTAGATTACCATCTTGAACAAGTAGGAGCACATCTTAAACATCATCCCATCGTGGGGGAAAGCTAGTGCGTGCTAGCTTTCCCTCTTGCACAAGTAGGAGCACATTTCGAAAAACATCATCCCACCTTGGGGGAAAGCTAGCACATGCTATCTTTCCCTCTTGCACAAGCAGGGGCGCATCTTGAATAACATTATCCTTCCGAGGGGGAAAGCTAGCACACCCTAGCTTTCCCTCTTGCACAAGCAGGAGCGCATCACGAACAATATCATCCCACCATGGTGGAAAGTTAGTGCATTCTAGCTTTCCCTCTTGCGCAAGTAGGAGCACATCTCGAACAACATCATCCCACCATTAGGTGTGTTAGCTATCCCTCTTGCACAAGCAAGAGTCCATCTCGAACAACATCATCCCACTAGTGGGCAAAGCTAGTGCATGCTAGATTTCTCTCTTGCACAAGCATGAGCTCATCTCAGACAACATCAACCCACCATGGGGGAATCTACTTCATGCTAGCTTTCCCTCTTGCACAAGCACAAGCTCATCTTGGACAACATCATCCCACTCTAGGGGAATTATAGCTTGTGCTAGCTTTCCCTAATGGGAAAACATGAGCTCATCTCAGACAACATCATCCCACCCTTGGGGAAAGCTAGCTCATGCTAGCTTTCCCTCTTGCACAAGCACAAGTACATCTCGAACAACATGATTCCACCATAGGAAAAAGATAATGCAAGCTATCTTTCCCTCTTTCATAAGCACAAGCGCAAACACATATTGAACAACATCACTCCAACCTAGTGGAAAGCTAGCATGTGCTAGTTTTCCCTCTTGCACAAGCACTAGTGCATCTCAAAAATCATCCCACCATGTGGGCAAGCTAGCGTGTGATAGCTTTCTCTCTTGCACAAACACATCTCAAACAACATCATTGCACCGTTAAGGAAAGTTAGCGCATGTTAGCTTTCCCTCTTGCATAAGCACAAGTGCATCTCGAACAACATCATTCCACCATGGTGGAAAGCTAGCGCATGTTATCTTTCTCTCTTGCACAAGCATCAAACCATCTCGAACAAAATCATTCTAGTGTTGTGCATCTCGAACATCATCCTACCATGGGGTAAAGCTAGCGCGTGCTAGCTTTCCCTCTTACACAAGCATATACACATCTCGAACAATATCATTCCACTGTGGGGGAAAGCTAGCATGTGCTAGATTTCTCTCTTGCACAAGCACAAGCACATCTCGAACAACATCATTCCTCCATGGGGTAAAACCAATGCATGCTAACTTTCAGTCTTTCAAAAGCACAAGAACATCTTGAATAACATCATTCCATTGTGGGGAAAAGCTAGTGTAGGTTAGATTTCCCTCTTTCACAAACACAAGCACATCTCAAAAAACATCATTCCAGCATGGAGGAAAACTTGAACATGCTAAACTTCCCTCTTGCACAAGCACAAGCACATCTCAAACAACATCATTCCACCATTAAGGAAAGCTAGTGCGTGTTATCTTTCCCTCTTGCATATGCACAAGTTCATCTCGAACAACATCATTCCACCATGGTGTAAAGCTAGTGCCTAATAGCTTTCTCTCTTGCACAAGCACAAGACCATCTTGAACAACATCATTCCAGTGTTGTGCATCTCGAACATCATCCTACCATGGGGAAAAGCTAGCGCATGCTAGCTTTCCCTCTTGCACAAGCATATACACATCTCGAACAAGATCATTCCACTGTGGGGGAAGGCTAGCGTGTGCAATATTTCTCTCTTGCACAAGCACAAGCTCATCTCAAACAACATCATTCCTCTGTGGGGTAAAACTAGTGCATGCTAACTTTCAGTCTTGCAGAAGCACAAGCACATATTGAATAATATCATTCCATTGTGGGGAAAAGCTAGCCTGTGCTAGCTTTCCCTCTTTCACAAACACAAGCACATCTCGAACAACATCATTCTAGCATGGAGGAAATCTTGTACATGCTAAACTTCCCTCTCACACAAGCACAAGCACGTCTCGAATAACATCATTCCACCGTTAAGGAAAGATAGCATGTGTTAGCTTTCCCTATTATGCAATCACAAGTGCATCTCGAACAACATCATTCCACCATGGGGTAAAGCTAGCACGTGCTAGCCTTCCCTCTTACACAAGCACAAGCGCATCTCAAACAACATCATTCCAGTGTTTTGCATCTCGAACATCATCCTACCATGGGGGGAAGCTAGCGCGTTCTATCTTTCCCTCTTACACAATCATATACTAATCTCGAACAAGATCATTCCACTATGGGGGAAAGCTAGTGTGTGCTAGCTTTCTCTCTTGTACAAGCACACACACATCTCGAACAACATCATTCCTCCATGGGGTAAAACTAGTGCATGCTAACTTTTAGTCTTGCAGAAGCACAAGCACATCTTGAATAACATCATTCCATTGTGGGGAAAATATAGTGTGTGCTAGCTTTCCCTCTTTCACAAACACAAGCACATCTCGAACAACATTATTCTAGAATGGAGGAAAGCTTGCACATGCTATACTCCCCTCTTGCAGAAGCACAAGCACAAACACATCTCAAACAACATCATTCCATCGTTAAGGAAATCTAGCACATGTTATCTTTCCATCTTGCATAAGCACAAGTTCATCTCAAACAACATCATTCTACCATGGGGGAAATCTAGCGCGTGCTAGCTTTCCCTCTTACACAAGCACAAGCACATCTCGAACAACATCATTCCAATTTTGGGGAAAGTTAGCGCATGCTAGATTTCCCTCTTGCACAAGCACAAGAGCATCTCGAACATCATCCTACCATGGGGGAAAGCTAACATGTCTCTTACACAAGCATATACACATCTTAGACAAGATCATTCCACTGTGGGGGAAAGCTAGTGTGTGCTAGCTTTCTTTCTTGCACAAGCACAAGCGCATCTCGAACAACATCATTCCTCCATGGGGTAAAACTAGTGCATGCTAACTTTCAGTCTTGCAGAAGCACAAGCACAACTTGAATAACATCATTCCATTGTGGGGAAAAACTACCTTGTGCTAGATTTCCCTCTTTCACAAACACAAGCACATCTCCAACAACATCATTCTAGCATGGAGGAATGCTTGCACATGCTAAACTTCCCTCTTGCACAAGAACAATCAAATCTCAAACAACATCAGTCCACCGTTAAGGAAAGCTAGCGCGTGTTAGTTTTCCCTCTTGCATAAGCACAAGTGCATATCAAACAACATCATTCCACAATGGGGGAAATCTATCACGTTCTATCTTTCCCTCTTACACAAGCACAAGCGCATATTGAACAACAACATTCCAATGTTGGGGAAAGCTAGCGCATGCTAGATTTCCAACTTGCACAAGCACAAGTGCATCTCGAACATCATCCTACCATGGGTGAAAGCTAGCACGTGTTAGCTTTCCCTCTTACACAAGTATATACACATCTCGAACAAGATCATTCCACTGTGGGGGAAAGATAGCGTGTGCTAGCTTTCTCTATTGCACAAACACAAGCGCATCTCGAACAATGTCATTCCTTTGTGGGGTAAAACTAGTGCATGCTAACTTTCAGTCTTGCAAAGGCACACAGACATCTTGAATAACATCATTCCATTGTGGGGAAAATCTAGCATGTGTTAGCTTTTCCTCTTTCACAAACACAAGCACATCTCGAACAACATCATTCTAGCATGGAGTACAGCTTGAACATGCAATACTTCCCTCTTGCACAAGCACAAACACATCTCAAACAACATCATTCGACCGTTAAGGAAAGCTAGTGCGTGTTAGATTTCCCTCTTGCATAAGCACAACTGCATCTCGAATAACATCATTCCATTGTGGGGAAAAGATACCCTGTGCTAGCTTTCCCTTTTTCACAAACACAAGCACATCTCCAACAACATCATTCTAGCATGGAGGAATGCTTTCACATGCTAAACTTACCTCTTGCACAAGCACAATCAAA
Source organism: Picea engelmannii (assembly GCA_009831015.1). Classification (NCBI taxonomy): domain Eukaryota; kingdom Viridiplantae; phylum Streptophyta; class Pinopsida; order Pinales; family Pinaceae; genus Picea; species Picea engelmannii. Next base: position 254,118 of record ML802479.1, read on the forward strand.
TCTCAAACAACATCAGTCCTCTGTTAAGGAAAGATAGCGCGTGTTAGATTTCCCTCTTGCATAAGCACAAATGCATATCGAACAACATCATTCCACAATGGGGGGAAGTTAGCGTGTGCTATCTTTCTCTCCTACACAAGCATAAGCGCATTTTGAACAACATCATTCCAGTGTTGGGCAAAGCTAGCGCATGCTAGCTTTCCCTCTTGCACAAGCACAAGCGCATCTCGAACATCATCCTACCATGGGGGAAATCTAGTATGTCTCTTACACAAGCATAAACACATCTCGAACAAGATCATTCCACTGTGAGGGAAGGCTAGCGTGTGCTATCTTTCTCTCTTGCACAAGCGCATCTCGAACAACATCATTCCTCTATGGGGTAAAACTAGTGCATGCTAACTTTCAGTCTTGCAGAACCACAAGCACATCTTGAATAAAATCATTCCATTGTGGGGAAAAGCTAGAATGTGCTAGCTTTACCTCTTTCACAAACACAAGCACGTCTCGAACAACATCATTCTAGCATGGAGGAAAGCTTGCACATGCTAAACTTCCCTTTTGCACAAGCACAAGCACATCTCAAACAACATCATTCCACCATTAAGGAAAGCTAGCGCATGTTAGCTTTCCCTCTTGCATAAGCACAAGTTCATCTTGAACAACATCATTCTACCATGGGGGAAATCTAGCGTGTGCTAGCTTTCCCTCTTACACAAGCACAAGCGCATCTCGAACAACATCATTTCAGTTTTGGGGAAAGCTAGTGCATGCTAGCTTTCCCTCTTGCACAAGCACAAGCACATCTCGAACATCATCCTATCATGGGGGAAATCTAGCATGTCTCTTACATAGACATATACACATCTCAAACAAGATCATTCCACTGTGGGGGAAAGCTAGCGTGTGTTAGGTTTCTCTCTTGCACAAGCACAAGCGCATCTCGAACAACATCATTCCTCCGTGGGGTAAAACTAGTGCATGCCAACTTTTAGTCTTGCAGAAGTACAAGCACATCTTGAATAACATCATTCCATTGCGGGGAAAAGCTAGCCTATGCTAGCTTTCCCTCTTTCACAAACACAAACACATCTCCAACAACATCATTCTAGCATGGAGGAATGCTTGCACATGATAAACTTCCCTCTTGCACAAGAACAATCAAATCTCAAACAACATCAGTCCACCGTTAAGGAAAGCTAGCGTGTGTTAGTTTTCCCTCTTGCATAAGCACAAGTGCATATCGAACAACATCATTCCACAATGGGGGAAAGATAGCACGTGCTATCTTTCCCTCTTACATAAGCACAAGCGCATTTTGAACAACATCATTCCAGTGTTGGGGAAAGCTAGTGCATGCTAGCTTTCCCTCTTGCACAAGCACAAGCGCATCTTGAACATCATCCTACCATGGGGGAAAGATAGCACGTGCTAGCTTTCCCTCTTACACAAGAATATACACATCTCGAACAAGATCATTCTAGTGTGGGGGAAAGCTAGCATGTGCTAGCTTTCTCTATTGCACAAACACAAGCGCATCTTGAACAACATCATTCCTTCGTGGGGTAAAACTAGTGCATGCTAACTTTCAGTGTTGCAGAGTCACAAACACATCTTGAATAATATCATTCCATTGTGGGGAAAATCTAGTGTGTGTTAGCTTTCCCTCTTTCAGAAACACAAGCACATCTCGAACAACATCATTCTAGCATGGAGTAAAGCTTGAACATGCGATACTTCCCTCTTGCACAAGCACAACCACATCTCAAACAACATCATTCCACCGTTAAGGAAAGCTAGCGTGTGTTAGCTTTCCCTCTTGCATAAGCACAAGTGCATCTCGAACAACATCATTCCACCATGGTGGAAAGCTAGCGCATGCTAGATTTCTCTCTTGCACAAGCACAAGCACATCTCGAGCAACATCATTCCACCTTGGGGTAAAACCAATGCATGCTAACTTTCAGTCTTGTAGAAGCACAAGAACATCTTGAATAACATCATTCCATTGTGGGGAAAAGCTAGTGTGTGCTAGCTTTCCCTCTTTCATAAACACAAACACATCTCGAACAACATCATTCTAGCATGGAGGAAAGCTTGAACATGCTAAACTTCCCTCTTGCACAAGCACAAGCACATCTCAAACAACATCATTCCACCGTTAAGGAAAGCTAGTGCATGTTAKCTTTCCCTCTTGCATAAGCACAAGTGCATCTCGAACAACATCATTCTACCATGGTGGAAAGATAACACCTGCTAGATTTCTCTCTTGCACAAGCACAAGACCATCTCGAACAACATCATTCCAGTGTTGTGCATCTCGAACATCATCCTACCATGGGGAAAAGCTAGCGCGTGCTAGCTTTCCCTCTTACACAAGCATATACACATCTCGAACAAGATCATTCCACTGTGGGGGAAGGCTAGCGTGTGCTATCTTTCTCTCTTGCACAAGCAAGAGTGCATCTCGAACAACATCATTCCTCTATGGGGTAAAACTAGTGCATGCTAACTTTCAGTCTTGCAGAAGAACAAACACATCTTGAATAACATCATTCCATTGTGGGGAAAAGCTACCCTGTGCTAGCATTCCCTCTTTCACAAACACAAGAACATCTCCAACAACATCATTCTAGCATGGAGGAATGCTTGCACATGCTAAACTTCTCTCTTGCACAAGCACAATCAAATCTCAAACAACATCAGTCCACGGTTAAGGAAAGCTAGCGCCTGTTAGTTTTGTCTCTTGCATAAGCACAACTACATAGCAAACAACATCATTCCACAATGGGGGAAGCTAGCGCGTGGGAAATCTAGTGCGTGGGAAAGCTAGCGCGTGCTATCTTTCCCTCTTACACAAGCACAAGTGCATTTAGAACAACATCATTCCAATGTTGGGGAAAGCTAGCGCATGCTAGATTTCCCTCTTGCACAAGCACAAGCGCATCTCAAACATCATCCTACCATGGGGGAAAGCTAGCATGTGTCTTACACAAGCATATACACATCTCGAACAAGATCATTTCACTGTGGGGGAAAGCTAGTGTGTGCTAGCTTTCTCTCTTGCACAAGCACAAGTGCATCTCGAACAACATCATTCCTCCGTGGGGTAAAACTAGTGCATGCTAACTTTCAGTCTTGCAGAAGCACAAGCACGTCTTGAATAACATCATTCCATTGTGGGGAAAAGCTAGCATGTGTTATCTTTCCCTCTTTCACAAACACAAGCACATCTCGAACAACATCATTCTAACATGGAGAAAAGCTTGCACATGCTAAACTTCCCTTTTGCACAAGCACAAGCACATCTCAAACAACATCATTCCACCGTTAAGGAAAGCTAGCGCATGTTAGCTTTCCCTCTTGCATAAGCACAATTTCATCTCGAACAACATCATTCTACCATGGGGGATATCTAGCGTCTACTACCTTTCCCTCTTACACAAGCACAAGCTCATCTCGAACAACATCATTCTAGTGTTAGTGAAAGCTAGCGCATGCTAGCTTTCCCTCTTTCACAAGCACAAGTGCATCTCGAACATCATCCTACCATGGGGGAAAGCTAGCATGTGCTATCTTTCCCTCTTACACAAGTGTATACACATCTCGAACAAGATCATTCCACTATGGGGGAAATCACAAGCGCATCTCGAACAACATCATTCCTTCATGGGGTAAAACTAGTGCATGATAACTTTCAGTCTTGCAGAGGCACAAGCACATCTTGAATAACATCATTCCATTGTGGGGAAAAGCTAGCGTGTGTTAGCTTTCCCTCTTTCACAAACATAAGCACATCTCGAACAACATCATTCTAGCATGGAGAAAATCTTGAACATGCGATACTTCCCTCTTGCACAAGCACAAATACATCTCAAACAACACCATTCCACCATTAAAGAAGGCTAGCGTGTCTTAGCTTTCCCTCTTGCATAAGCACAAGTGCATCACGAAAAACATCATTCCATTGTGGGGAAAAGCTACCTGTGCTAGCTTTCCCTCTTTCAAAAACACAAGCACATCTCCAACAACATCATTCTAGCATGGAGGAATGCTTGCACATGCTAAACTTCCCTCTTGCACAAGCACAATCAAATCTCAAACAACATCAGTCCATCGTTAAGGAAAGCTAGTGCGTGTTGGTTTTCCCTCCTGCATAAGTACAAGTGCATATCGAACAACATAATTCCACAATGTGGGAAATCTAGTGCATGCTATCTTTCCCTCTTACAGAAGCACAAGCGCATTTTGAACAACATCATTCCGCCAACATCATTCCAATGTTGAGGAAAGCTAGCGCATGCTAGCTTTCCCTCTTGCACAAGCACAAGCGCATCTCGAACATCATCCTACCATGGGGGAAAGATAGCATGTCTCTTACACAAGAATATACACATCTCGAACAAGATCATTCCACTGTGGGGGAAAGCTAGCGTGTGCTAGCTTTCTCTCCTGCACAAGCACAAGCGCATATCGAACAACATCATTCCTCCATCGGCTAAAACTAGTGCATGCTAACTTTCAGTCTTCCAAAAGCACAAGCACGTCTTGAATAACATCATTCCATTGTGGGGAAAATCTAGCGTGTGCCATGTTTTCCTCTTTAACAAACACAAGCACATCTTGAACAACATCATTCTAGTATGGAGGAAAGCTTGCACATGCTAAAATTCCCTCTTGCGCAAGCACAAGCACATCTCAAACAACATCATTCCACTGTTAAAGAAAGCTAGTGCATGTTAGCTTTCCCTCTTGCATAAGCATAAATGCATCTCGAACAACACCATTCCACTATGGGGGAATGCTAGCGCATGTTAGCTTTCCCTCTTACACAAGCACAAGCGCATCTCGAACAACACCATTCCAGTGTTGGGGAAAGCTAGCGCATGCTAGTTTTCCCTCTTGCACAAGCACAAGCGCATTTCGAACGACATCATTCCAGTGTTGGGGAAAGCTAGTGCAAGCTATCTTTTCCTCTTGCACAAGCACAAGCGCATCTCGAACATCATCCTACCATGGGGGAAGCCTAGCATGCGCTAGCTTTCCCTCTTACACAAGCATATACACATCTCAAACAAGATCATTCCACTGTGGGGGAAAGCTAGCACGTGCTATCTTTCCCTCTTACACAAGCACAAGCACATTTTGAACAACATCATTCCAGTGTTGGGGAAATCTAGCACATGCTAGCTTTCCCTCTTGCACAAGTACAAGCGCATCTCGAACATCATCCTACCATGGGGGAAAGCTAGTACATGCTAGATTTCCCTCTTACACAAGTATATACACATCTCGAACAAGATCATTCCACTGTGGGGGAAAGCTAGAGTGTGCAAGCTTTCTCTATTGTACAAACACAAGTGCATCTCGAACAACATCATTCCTTCGTGGGGTAAAACTAGTGCATGTTAACTTTCAGTCTTGCAGAGGCACAAACACATCTTCAATAACATCATTCCATTGTGGGAAAAAGTTGGCGTGTGTTAGCTTTCCCTCTTTCAGAAACACAAGCACATCTCAAACAACATCATTCTAGCATGGAGTAAATCTTGAACATGCCATACTTCCCTCTTGCACAAGCACAAACACATCTCAAACAACATCATTGCACCGTTAAGGAAAGCTAGCATGTGTTAGCCTTCCCTCTTGCATAAGCACAAGTGCATCTCGAACAACATCAATCCACCATGGTGGAAAGCTAGCCCATGCTAGCTTTCTCTCTTGCACAAGCACAAGCACATTTCGAACAACATCATTCCTCCGTGGGGTAAAACCAGTGCATGCTAACTTTCAGTCTTGTAGAAGCAAAAGAACATCTTGAATAACATCATTCCATTGTGGGGAAAAGCTAGTGTGTGCTAGCTTTCCCTCTTTCACAAACACAAGCACATCTCGAACAACATCATTCCAGCATGGAGGAAAGCTTGAACATGCTAAACTTCCCTCTTGCACAAGCACAAGCACATCTCAAACAACATCATTCCACCGTTAAGGAAAGCTAGCGTGTTAGCTTTCCCTCTTGCATAAGCACAAGTGCATCTCGAACAACATCATTCCATCATGGTGGAAAGCTAACACCTGCTAGCATTCTCTCTTGCACAAGCACAAGACCATCTCGAACAACATCATTCCAGTGTTGTGCATCTCGAACATCATCCTACCATGGGGAAAAGCTAGTGCATGCCAGCTTTCCCTCTTACACAAGCATATACACATCTCGAACAAGATCATTCCACTGTGGGGGAAGGCTAGCGTGTGCTATCTTTCTCTCTTGCACAAGCACAAGTGCATCTCGAACAACATCATTCCTCTATGGGGTAAAACTAGTGCATGCTAACTTTCAGTCTTGCAGAAGCACAAGCACATCTTGAATAACATCATTCCATTGTGGGGAAAAGCTACCCTGTGCTAGCATTCCCTCTTTCACAAACACAAGCAAATCTCCAACAACATCATTCTAGCATGGAGGAATGCTTGCACATGCTAAAATTCCCTCTTGCCCAAGAACAATCAAATCTCAAACAACATCAGTCCACCATTAAGGAAAGTTAGCGCGTGTTAGTTTTCCCTCTTGCATAATCACAAGTGCATATCGAACAATATCATTCCACAATGTGGGAAAGCTAGCGCATGCTATCTTTCCCTCTTACAGAAGCACAAGCGCATTTTGAACAACATCATTCCATTGTTGGGGAAAGCTAGCGCATGCTAGCTGTCCCTCTTGCACAAGCACAAGGGCATCTCGAACATCATCCTACCATGGGGGAAAGCTAGCATGTCTCTTACACAAGCATATACACATCTCGAACAACATCATTCCTCCGTGGGGTAAAACTAGCGCATGCTAACTTTCAGTCTTGCAGAAGCACAACCACGTCTTGAATAACATCATTCCATTGTGGGGAAAAGCTAGCGTGTGTTAGCTTTCCCTCTTTCACAAACACAAACACATCTCGAACAACATCATTCTAGCATGGAGGAAAGCTTGCACATGCTAAACTTCACTTTTGCACAAGCACAAGCACATCTCAAACAACATCATTCCACCGTTAAGGAAAGCTAGCGCATGCTAGCTTTCCCTCTTGCATAAGAACAAGTTCATCTCGAACAACATCATTCTACCATGGGGGAAATCTAGCACGTGCTATCTTTCCCTCTTACACAAGCACAAGCGCATCTCGAACAACATCATTCCAGTGTTGGTGAAAGCTAGCGCATGCTAACTTTCCCTCTTGCACAAGCACAAGCGCATCTCGAACATCATCCTACCATGGGGAAAGCTAGCACGTGCTAGCTTTTCCTATTACACAAGTATATACACATCTCGAACAAGATCATTCCACTATGGGGGAAAGCTAGTGTGTGCTAGCTTTCTCTCTTGCACAAGCACCTGTGCATGTCGAACAACATCATTCCTGCGTGGGGTAAAACTAGTGCATGCTTACTTTCAGTTTTGCAGAGGCACAAGCACATCTTGAATAACATCATTCCATTGTGGGGAAAAGATAGCATGTGTTAGCTTTCCCTCTTTCATAAACACAAGCACATCTCGAAAAACATCATTCTAGCATGGAGTAAAGCTTGAACATGCGATACTTCCCTCTTGCACAAGCACAAACACATCTCAAGCAACATCATTCCACCGTTAAGGAAAGCTAGCGCATGTTAGCTTTCCCTCTTGCATAAGCACAAGTGCATCTCGAATAATATCATTCCATTGTGGGGAAAAGCTACCATGTGCTAGCTTTCCCTCTTTCACAAACACAAGCACATCTCCAAGAACATCATTCTGGCAAGGAGGAATGCTTACACATGCTAAACCTCCCTCTTGCACAAGCACAATCAAATCTCAAACAATATCAGTCCACCATTAAGGAAAGCTAGCGCGTGTTAGTTTTCCCTCTTGCATAAGCACAAGTGCATATCGAACAACATCATTCCATAATGGGGGAAAGCTAGCTCGTGCTATCTTTCTCTCTTACACAAGCACAAGCGCATTTTGAACAACATCATTCCAATGTTGGGGAAAGCTAGCACATGCTAGCTTTCCCTCTTGCACAAGCACAAGCACATATCAAACATCATCCTACCATGGGGGAAAGCTAGCATGTCTCTTACACAGGCATATACACATCTCGAACAAGATCATTCCACTGTGGGGGAAATCTAGCATGTGCTAAATTTCTCTCCTGCACAAGCACAAATGCATCTCGAACAACATCGTTCCTCCATGGGGTAAAACTAGTGCATGCTAACTTTCAGTCTTGCAGAAGCACAAGCACATCTTGAATAACATCATTCCATTGTGGGGAAAAGCTATTGTGTGTTAGCTTTCCCTCTTTCACAAACACAAGCACATCTCGAACAACATCATTCTAGCATGGAGTAAAGCTTGCACATGCTAAACTTCCCTTTTGCACAAGCACAAGCACATCTCAAACAACATCATTCCACCGTTAAGGAAAGCTAGCACATGTTAGCTTTCCCTCTTGCATAAGCACAAGTTCATCTCAAACAACATCATTCTACCATGGGGGAAATCTAGCGCATCCTTTCCCTCTTTCAGAAGAACAAGCATGTCTCAAAAAACAAGCACAATCGCATCTCGAACAACCTCATTCCACTATGGGGGAAAGGTAGTGCATCCTTTCCCTCTTTCAAAAGAACAAGCACGTCTCAAAAAACATCACTCCACTGTGGGGGAAATCTAGTGCATGCTAGATTTTTCTCTTGCACAAGCACAAGTGTATCTCGAACAACATCATTCCACCAAGGTGGAAAGCTAGCGCATGCTATCTTTTCGTCTTGCACAAGCACAAATGCATCTTTAACAACATCATTCCACCATGGAGGAAAGCTAACACGTGCTATCTTTCCCTCTTGCACAAGCACAAGCATATCTCGAACAACATCATTCTACTATGGGGAAAGCTAGTGTGTGCTAGCTTTCCCTATTGCACAAGCACAAGTGCTAATGTCAATATGGGGAAGTCCATTGATACCCAAGAATAAAAGGGGTTACTTAGGCCCGACATCCAACATACAATAGGTGGATCGTACCAAGCATGCTCGAGGCGCCCTCTCTCAAACTAACCATATGCCTTGCCAAGTATGCCTAGCATGCCCTCCATGTAATGATCCCAAGCCAAATTATTTCTTGGAATCACTAACTACTACTGATTTATTGAGTTATTAAGTGCATACAAGATTCATCAACACATGGAGATCACAATATATTCAAGATGTAGAAGCACAAGCAAAGATCTGACCTTTTATTATGAGCAATGTAAGATCAATACAATAGATGGCCAATCTGGCATAAACCTCAAATGGTCGTACAAGCAATAGATATGAGCTGCTACAAAATGTTCCCGCTAATACAAAATAATACCTCCAAAGGCGGAATAAGAAATGAAGATCAATACAAGCAGATATGAATGCCAAACTCTCCAGCTGAAGACTGTCACGCTCCAATAGAAGGCTGAAACCCTCAATAACTCGGCCCTGCTGCCAAAAGTGTCCAATCACTCTAAGAAATATGCCAATTGATAGATCGGGAAGCTGCAAGGAAAACCCAGATGTCCAAATTCCCAAATCCACTCTCAAACTCCGTAGATCTGAATTCTCCACTGAATGGTGTGCCCCACTGGATGACTGAAACCCTAGCTGGTTTGACCCTGATGAAGGAGATCTCCAAATGAT
>ML802479.1:263919-275046 GCA_009831015.1 Picea engelmannii
ATCACATTGTGGGCACCTGGTGATTTAGCTTCCATGCCAAAAACCACTCCAACCCTGCCACCATATATTCCAAATACAAACAATTCCAATTCATGTTCTGCCACCTTTGGAGGTCTACTATCCTAGAGGATTAAAAAGAACCAATCCGTGTTCAAAGAATCACAAGGTCATTTTTGCATGCTATGTTCCATAGAGGAAAATGCAAATCTTTCCCCACTATTTTTCTACAGAAGTTATTATTTCAATATGCTATGGGAATAAGCCCTTGATACATGCTTTTGATGACATATAATATTCTCATATCTACAAGGAGAACAATATGGAAGAAAATTCCTTGTCTAAAAAAGTTTTGATCGTGGAAGAAGGGACCTGGGAGATACTGGAAGAACAGACTGGTATTCTTCAGCCAATCACAAGAAAACCCCTTCATGTTATTTCATTCTGTTTCTTATTTCTGGTTTTATCAGAACTTCTTTAGGAATGATGTTTTGAGTCGTTGCCAGTACCATAAAAGTTAAAACTAGAGGAAAATACCTCTGAATCTTTTCCATCTAGTGATAGAAGAATTTGATGGGTGCTTATGCTTCCCAATGAATGCATGTTAGGGCTATCAATGGATGACTCCTCCTATAGATAGAACCACACTTTACTTTTACCCTCCATGCCTCGGCGGTGCCTTCCTTTGGTTACCGGTGGCAACCAACTATGATAAACATTATGAATAGTGGATTGCTTACGTAAATAGAAGAGTATCCGGCTAAACTACTTCATCTTCGCTACTTCTACTAGTTCCGATCCAGAATAAATAATAGTAGTTCCAATTGAGAATAATGGCTATTTACGAGCAAATGATTCATTTTTGGATCCCCAAGAACTGGCGGGAGATGGAAATAGAGGCGAAAAACCTCTGAATCGTTTCCATTACTAGAAAATGGGGGCGAAAAACCTCTGAATCATTATCATTACCAGAAAATTGAGGCGAATGGGAGGATTTGGTTCGAATTTAAAGAGGCGAAAATCGATTTCCATGCTCTTCCCTCACAAATATATGTGGGCTAAGGGTTTTATATATATATATTTGAAAACAAATTTGGGGCTATATATAGGTAAACCAAAAAAACCTCTCTATGTAAACAATTCACCCAACCAAAATTCCAAACTTCTTCATTTCACCCATCTGCGAAATTTCGCCCCTAAAATCACCCATGGTTTACATTACCTTCATTAAGTATGCAAAAGGGTTAATACTTCATCATGCTAATGGTGTTCTTAACTGATGCTCCTCAAAACTTAGTAGAAATACATTCTTATCATATCTGAAAGGCTAAGGAAACCAATTTATTTCTGTTGTAATATAATCATGATTGCAAACCTATGTTTCTAAAATTCTTCCTTAATAACAATAATCATAACTTTCTAAGGAAACATTCCTCCTTGTATCCACATGTTGGCCTATATTTGCACTGATCAAATATCTCACATCTAGTCACTTCCCAAAGGATAAGCACCACAAATAGGGTCGTTGGCTTCCTGAGTTTTCCATACAACAATCCATAACTTGACCAGGTTCATAGATTGTCTTGCCACAATACCTAAAAAGAAATAGAGACTTACATGATAGAAATGGCCATTAGCATTGTACCATTAGCTCAAATAAGAAAAGTTTAGTCTGTACACATCACTTTTTCTAAGAAACTACTACAGGCCTAAAGTTCTTCAATAGCCAATATTGTCTTGGTGTATCTACCCCTACAAATTTCAATGTAATTTTTACCAGACCATTGATTGATATTTTTTTATTTTTGAACTTCATTGAACACATTCTTCTTCAAGGTTTTCTAGCTATAAAACTCCCCATGCTTTCCATAGCCTCGAACACTAGTCTACATATGTTATTATTGGCTTGCAAAATTTCTGAGTTTGATTGTAAACTTAGGAGAGAAGTAACACCACACTTACAACCATTCCAAATAAAATACCACGAGGATTTAAAGAGACCACTTACTCATGAAATCGACTCACATGACCATTGGTACATGAACATAGAGACATGGAKTTAGGCAAGAGTAGAATGTATTTTAAGATGCATTGACATCATCAGAGGAAAAGAAATGAGTTATAGTATCCATGTGCCTTATCAAATTAAGTTTCAAGCACGTCTCTCAAAAAATGAAGAAGAAGAAATTAGGGCATAATTGTTTTGATGAAGTTCGATACATTTCCATGTTCTTGCTTTTAATTTCAACGAATAAATCTTTACTTGCACTCTTTGTGGTTCGGTAGATTAAATTTTGAGCTTGCATTTCATGGAATTTTCACCAGAACTTTTGGTTGTATAAGTAATACCAGATTTGATAATGCAGTTATGTTTTATGATTGATAAGACTATTGTTGAAGATGTATAATTTAGGTGATTCACAATCATATGGTGATAAAGTTACTCGGTAGAAGATATGCACTGCATGTCATCTACTTATCTAAACTTCTGTGTACATCTACAATGAAAGCCACCCAATAATATACAGTCATGATGATAGAGATAAAGAATATTCATTTATGTGAGCATACTGATCCAAAGTTCATATGTATAGAATAGATTTCAATGTTGGTTTCAATTATTTTTTCACTTATTCATCTACCAATATCACAATGTCAAAGGGCTAAATGTTGGTCCTTTAACAATGATATTCGAGGAGTTTGATATTTCACATAAACTACTCATGTAGATTGGGTTCCAGGCATAACCTTTGTTTATGCTGTGTTGGAACTAAACGCCTAGCCTATTGATGAATTTTTAAAGGGATCTCCTTTGTCTCTCATACTAGGAATGATTTGTGGTGTTAAGTGTGCTTTTTTTCTCACTTGGTGGCATGGTTCACAAAGTTATTTGAGTTTGTTAAGGAGAGTTTTTGGGATACCTATAGTTACACATTTTTCTCTAGCAGATGGGTTGATAGCTCCAAGGTATCCTGGGAACTAGTATTGGGACTTCACAAACATTGATGAGATATCACATACTAGAAAGAATGCATCGACCCATTGAAACATGTTCTACTTGATATAAGCAAGGAGTGGAAGAAAGCATGGATTGATTGGATACAACAATATATAGATGAGGTACAATTGTTATCTTGAAAAAGGTCCATAACTGATACTTAAATGCCAAGAGAAGCTTTGAGAAGATTTTTATAGACCAGAACAACTTATGAATTATGTCATCTTGTTAAAGATGTGAGTAACATTTCATTGAGGCATTCTTTCAAACAATTTGCAGGCAATGTTAACATTCCCACTATTGGCATACATGCCTACAAAACCAATGCCCACCTAGCTTATAATGAAAACCAATTCAAAAACAAGCAACTTATTGTAAATTTTCAAGCAAATATGTGTACTAGCAAGAAACCAACAAAAATTAAAAAAATTGTAGAAAACATGTCTTTTTAACCACACAAAAAATCTATGAACTACTTACCAAAGAAGAGGAAAAATTGCAGAGCTGAGGGTATAGACTCCTTGGGCTACGCCTTTCTCTTTAAAATAGGGATGGAATCAATATATTTCACCTGTAGGATGATGGTTTACCCCGTCGGGGACTTCATAAAGATTTGAAACAATCTGTCAAGACAAAACCTTGTTTAGGTATTTCGTCAAACATGTTGCAAATAGGGCTTCTATCAAACCAAAACCCTGTTTCGATATTCCATCAAACTTGTTGCAAACACTGAAGATATGTCAAACCAAAACTGTGTTCAAGTATCCTGTCAAACATGTCGCAAATGCCAAAGATGAAAGTTGTTGTGCCAAATATGCAACAGACGCTTGTACTCCAAAACCTCTCACGTTGATTGTTGTGTCAACCTTCCTAGTCATTCGTAATCATTCTACGACCTCAACATTGTTGTAGTTCATATCCCATTATATACCAGCCCTAATGAAATACGAACTAAGCCAAGAAGCCCATTCCTACTATATCCATCCCCCATTTTTATTCCATTCATTCTATTCCCTGCTTTGAAATAAGGAGGAGTTTTCTGAATCGCTTGTATTATCGAATTGGTGTCATAAAGATAAGAGTTTTATATCGAAAGTCTTGACCAAGCCCTCCTACTATCGTAAACAACGCCTTGAAATTTCTGACCAAGCCACCCTGCAACCACTTTTTTACATAGCTTCTATCCCTAGAGATATTCAGTTGAATAGAACCCTCTGGATAAAACCAGGAAGAAGCTCCTTTGTTTCCAGCTACCTCCAGCGCTTTCGGTAGACCTACAATGCATTTAGGCTATCGAAGCTTTCAATGAGTCTGCCAAGTAAATACTCAAACATAGGTTTCTTTAGACTCAATGCTTGAGCATCGGTTTCTTTACAACCAGTGCTAACTGAAACTATTCTAGAAGCCATTGGTTTTTTCCCACTTTCACAGTTGTCAAAAAAATATTTACCTACATATTCGCCTATTAAAAGGTTTTTTTATTTTGGTGGAAACTTTAACTAAAAAAATTTCAAGGTGAATAAAACCTTGTCATTTCTATAGGGATACTTCAAAACCATGAATTTTGTGCAACCCATGAAACTAAAGTAGTTCATTTTTTGCATTGTAAAAAATGATTTATAGAGAGATTCATCTATAAAATTTACTAGATAAAAGGTTTCTTATTTTGATAGAAACTACACCAAAAAGAATTGCAAGGTGAATAAAACCTTGCCATATCTATTCACCTATTAAAAAAATAGAGATTCACTTATAAAATTTATTAGATACAAAGTCCTTTATTTTGGTGGAAACTATACTCACAATTCATTTTTGCATACTTTCCCTTTTTAAGTTTAATCTATATAATGTTTTTTGGTGGTTTAACGGTTTAACATTTTGACCATTTTCCAATTATTGTTCATCCACCAATTCCATTTATCAATCTTCTAGCAACCTCTTTCAACTAGATGTCGTTAACCCACACATATATTAGAATGTCCCACTATTGTTGTTACAACTACAAGAGGCATTTAAAAATAAAATAAAAACTAGTAGAAATTATATTCAAAAACATCTGTGTTCTAGCCACAGAGAGAGTCATTACGTGATTCAAAATAAGCCTGTAAGAATTCAAAATTATCCTAGAACTTTTAACTGTCTAAAATAATCCAACCTACAAGCCCTAAAACTGACTTACAACTATTACAGAGCCTAATATACCATCTATAGAAAATACCAAGTATCAAAATACTGAAATAGAGCATACATATTAAGCTTTGTCTAATGAAGGTCCATCCTTAACTTTCTCTGAGGAGTCCAACGACGAATTGAGATCTGGAATTTTCCTGGGAGGAGTAGGAGACAAAGTCACGTCAGAAATTTTCGGACTGGAATTTGTCAGGGCTGGAGAGATAGGTCTAGATAACAGCTCCACTACCTCCAAGCGTATGGAATCCACTTCATCCCGTAATTGTTGAATTCCCTACCTCTGCTCGATGAGCAAATCCATTGCAGTTTGTCATTGAACTGAGACATTTTGCATGCTAATTTGAAGCAAATTGACTAGGTTAACCAGAGCCTCCTAGTCTTCCTCTTGAAGCTCTCGACACCATTATGCTACACCTGACCTCCTATTTGTCATAATGTCCATTCCACCTCCTTCCCAATTATCTTCTAGAGAGAATGTTGTCCACAAACGGTTGATGGGAAATACAACTCTGGGCTCTAAAGTTATAGCAACATCCAATTCTACGCCACCCCGACTCATAATACTCTCCTCATGTTGAAGATCTTTTGTAACAACTTGGCGTCGTGTGATGCATCGCCACCCTGGACGATGATTCAACCTATGTTTTCCTCCATGCCCACCAGAGAGATCTTCAAGCATGCGATAAGACTCTAGCCAAAAGAAGCCATCATTCCAAGCTATGGATGAGGTATGATGAGAGAATAGTGACACCAAAGGGGTACAAAGGTGTACCATAGCCATTAACACAGTCCCTATAACATGCAAAACTGACCGAGAAAGAGCAACCATTGAAGAGCGCTCGTGCGAGAGTATGCATGGGGCTAAAGGCGCATGAGTTAAATGAATGTTATATCTCCCCATCCTCGTCGCCAGCCACAACGAGCTCCAAATGTTGTTTCCACCTGTCACTCCAATTCTTAGACATCTGTGCCTTGCAAGGCATTGGTTATACTTCATGGCCTCCTTAGTTGATGGGCCTCTCATTTGGGGAAATACTCTTATTTGTCTATCCATCCCAACCAACATTAGGGGATAAATTGATGAGCAACCCGACCATCAATTCTTAATGTGCCTAGACAGTCTCAAGTAGACAAGTTAGCAAAGGAATCAACCTCTATATTATTAATTCTAAGTACATGAAAACATTGAAGAGTTTGAAATGCCTCTGCCTCCGCCAATGCTCTAGCCATGACACTTTTGAGTTTCATATCATTCGAGAGGGATCGCTTTCTGAACTGGTTAAGAATAACCCCAAAGTCTCCAATAATAATTATATCTCCAATGTCTTGGCTCTTTGCTAAATTGAGACCTTTATAAAGAGTGTAGGCTTTCGCCTGATTATTTGATGCTATGCCCAAAATCCAAGAGAAGGATGTTAGAATATGTCCTCCTGGGGAGTAGATAACCTCACTCGCTCCTGTCGCCCTAACTACAAGAGGCATGTTAAGGAATAAGTTATAATCCAATATATGAAAATCCTTAAATAACAATGAGGCTTTGCTCGAGAGGCAATTATAAAGAACAAAAGTAGTGGACTTAGGGAGTATGCAGGGTAAATAAATAAAAGCCACCATCATGAAATTAAGGTATTGTTGATAGTTGTATGGAATTCGTGGAGAAGTGGGGAGGAAGAGAGAGATAGATATGAACATGATGCGTAAACTATATGTCTTAATTTCTCTCAATTAAATTATCGACCAGGGTAAGTAGACTTAGAGTTGTGACACAGTATGGGTCAAGGTAGAAAGGAAAACTAATGGAAAGATTAACTAGTCAAGATAATGATTTACCCTAAGGATCAACACTATATTTTCAATGTACAATTCTATTTTAAAAGATGATTTAAAAGACTCTAAACAAGCTAAGATCTATTTGAACAGTATACTTTATTTTAAATGTACAGAGCAATCTTTAACTACAAACAATGAGCTTATTAGTCTAAATGAACAACTCTTTAAATGCAATCTATAACTATGAACAATGAGGTTATTATTCTAAGCAAACAACTCTTGAATAAGCAAGCAATCCTTGAATAAGTAATTCTTCAAAGTGAACTCTATTCTTAAAGCATCTCTTCAAAAAATCACAATTACTCTTATCTTACATGAAATAAACCCTATCATTACACTAATCTGCCTAACTGAAAGCAAAGAGTGTTGTGACAATATTCAAATGTAATGGTTATGTCTACGGTGGTGAATTATGTCACGATGGCATCTTAATATTACTGATAATTATAGTGGAATCAATTCAATGTTAATTTCTACAGAGATATGCAAAGTATGAATAAGACAGTCTATGGAAAGCTTGGCCATTTATGAATATATCAAATGGTCAATTGCATGTTCTTGGACTCAATTTAATCTATGAACATTGATCAAAAGAAATTTGAAATCAACGCTTATCCTATCAAAATGATATTGGAAATATCCTATACGGAGCTAATAATTTATGCAGCTTCTACAAAAGTAATTGAAAACCGCAACTTAATGAAGTATAGATGATTGTTATATCACTACAACAAATCCCTGTGATTAGCTCCCTTTTTTGCTGACTAACGGAGCAACATTTTTGAGTTTCATGAAATGTTGCAAGCTTGTTTAGGCATGAACTAGGTGACCACATTATCCATCCACTCCCGAGGGATGGTTTCATAAATTGGACCCCTTAATACAAATGTTGCATTGCTTCAAATAGAGAAAAACACTAGTTCTCGAAATCAATGAGTAAAGCAACTTATTAGGCATGGAACTCAGGAGTGAGGGGTGCTCTAGCTGAAATCCTATCCCAGTAATCCATTAGATTCGACGGTTCCTCAATTCAAGTCTTGGTTTTCGTTTTATGCCCAGTTGCAAGTCGCATCCCAAACCATTTTAGGGACTCTTGGCCAATTCCTCCTTGGGGCATAAAAGCCTAACGGAGAAACATTTTTGAGTTTCGTGAGATGATGCAAGATTTTTTAGGCATGGACTATGTGACCAAATTGTCCATCCGCTCCCGAGGCATGGTTTTCATAAATTGGACCCTTAAATCCAAATGTTGCATTGCTTCTTACTGAGCAAAACCCTAGTTCTCAAAATCGATCAAAAACAACTTTCGAGGGATTGGACCTGGGAATGAGGGGTACTCTAGTTTAAATCCTATGTCAGGAATTCAACGGAGATGATGGTTTCTCAATCTAAGTCTCGTTTTTCGTTATCTGCTCAGTTGCAAGTCGCATCCCAAACCATTTCGGGAACTCTTGGCCAATTCCTCCTCGGGGCATAAAATCCTATCGGAGCAACATTTTTGAGTTCCGTGAGATGATGCAAGCTTGTTTAAGCATGGAATAGGTGACCACATTGTCCATCTTCTCCTAAGGAATGGTTTCATAAATTGAACTCCTTAATCCAAATGTTGCATTGCTTCAAACTGAGTAAAACACTAGTTCTTGAAATCAATGAGTAAAGCAACTTCCGAGGCATGGCACCTGAGAGTGAGGGGTGCTCTAGCTGAAACCCTATCCCTATAATCCATTGGAGTCGACGGTTCCTCAATTAGAGACTCGGTTTTCATTTTATGCCAAGTTGCGAGTCGCATCCCAAACCATTTCGGGGACTCTTGGCCAATTCCTCCTCAGGGCATAAAAGCCTAACAGAGCAGCACTTTTGAGTTCCATGAGATGTTGCAATATTTTTTAGTCATGGAAAAGATGACCACATTTTCCATCTGCTCCCGAGGCATGGTTTCATAAATTGGACCCCCTAAATCCAAATGTTGCATTTCTTAAAACTGAGAAAAACACTAGTTCTCATAATTGATGAAAAAAACAACTTCTGAGGGATTAGACCTGGGAGTGAGGGAAAGGCAAGGCAATGCATGGCATGGTAAGACAAGGCAATGCAAGGTATGGAAGCACATCTTGGCATTAATTTCGAAGTCAAACTAGAAGCTATTTTCGATGCTACACTAGAAGAAAAACATGAAACATGATTGGGAGCTAAACTAGGCACTAAACCAGAAGCTAAACCAGGAGCTAAACCATGAGCTAAACCATGCGTTAAACCAGGAGCTAAACTAAGCGCTAAACCAGGAGCTAAACCAGGAGATAAAATATGAGCTAAACTAGGAGCTAAACTAGGAGCTAACCCAGGAGCTAAACCAAGAGCTAAATTAGGAGCCACACCTGGAGGTAGACTAGGCACTAAACTAGGAGCTAAACCATGAGCTAAATTAGGCACCCCACGTTGAGCTAAACTAGGAGCTAAACCAGAAGCTAAACTAGGTGCTAAACCAAGAGCTACACTTGGAGCTAAACTAGGCACTAAACCAAGAGTTAAACCAGGAGCTAAATTAGGCGCCACACTTGGAGATAAACTAGGTGCTAAACTAGGAGCTAAACCAAGAGCTATTTTGGGCATTGTTTAGGGAGCTATATCTCATTTTAGGCGCTAAATCAGGAGCAAAATTGGGCGCTAAATAGGGAGCTAAATTGGGCGCTAAAAAGGGATCAAAACTAGGCACTAAAGAGGGAGAAAAACCTGGCGCTAAAGAGGGAGCTAAATTGGGCACGAAATCTGGCGCCCAAGTGAACATGTTGTTTAGCCTCGAGTTTTGCACCATCCCATCGACCCAATTCATGTCCTCAAATGCACTAAAATCCGACACTAAACTAGGCGCTACTGGCCTGTTTTGTTGTAGTGTATACAATATCCAAACAGTTTATAAAATGGGAAAATAAAGCTTGTATGTGATTGGATAGTTAGATGATAACTATGATCATATACATATCAATAAACCATAACCTGTATATGAGACGTTAGATAACAGAGAATAAATATTAGATATTTATGAATATGAATATATAGTGAATGATACAACTTCAGCAAGCAACTTGCATACAAGAGTTAGATACATAAATGTGAATATAAAGTAAGTGAATTTTCACAAAAGGAGTTCTACGTGAAAATACAACTACACAACAAATAAACAGACAAACAAACCATTGGTGCCCCCCCCAGGTAGTCGTGGCACTACTTTAGCTCGATAAAAAATCACGACCATTGCATCAACTTGTATTCATAAAAAGGGATTTACAGAGGTGAATTCAAAAACACAAAATATCATTATGCATTTTTTTTCTCAGAGAGAGTTCAGTATTTATAGAGTTTAAGACATAGCTGAGAGGTTGACTACTGAAAGGGTCGACACTCTCTTACAATAGAAATTCATTAAAGCTTGATAACAAAAAACATCTTCTTAATAACTTATGTGCTCAAAATAGAGGTCGAACACAATTGTTCAAATCGAAATAATGAGTTCCACAACTAGAGGATCCGATTATTGGATTATTGTCCTAAACTGGGGGTTGATTTTTTGGTCCATCAACTATAATCATGTACTTGCAAGCATTGAACTTTTAGATGTCTTGATTGAGTCCATTTGATGGTGGAACTACTTTGTTTACTTATAAAAAATGCATTATTTTTATAGTACAAATGCAACATGTAATCCATTGGAAAACACAACGTTCACAAACTTGATAGTTCACAAAGACCAAAGTTTGTTTGATAGCTTTATGATTTCATGGAAACAAAACGAATAATATAGCTAAAAGAAAAGTGACCATGGATTTATGATTATGAAAAGTGAAATATAATCGAGGAAGAAATATAAAGAACACAGTGAACAAAATCACTTCACATAGTATTGAACCAATCATAAATTCAATTTGTGAAATTTCATAAATAAGAAAATAAATTTCTTTTTAAAAACATAAAAAATCAATATATGATTTAAACAGTACTTTGGAGATGGTTGCAAATTCAAGGTGAATTAATAAGAGGACATTGTAGTTCAACTTGTCACTGAAAACTATAGTCCCTGGTGGAGCCATGGAATAACTAGACCAATATTCATTCCA
>ML802480.1:0-46750 GCA_009831015.1 Picea engelmannii
TTGAAGGTTTTCCTGAATGTGGTTTAGAAGTCAACTTTTGGAAACATTTCATATATGGAAAACAAAGTTGGGTGAGGTTTCCATATGGAGCGACAAGGGAAAATGGGATTGTAGAATTGATTCATAGTGATGTGTTTGTCCCAATTTCAGTGTCGTCACTTGGTGGATACCATTATTATGTCTCCTTCATAGATTATTTTTCCAGGAATACATGGACATATTTCCTAAGGAAGAAATTAGAGGTTTTCGACAAATTTAAAGATTTTAAATCTCTTGTAGAAAACCAAAAAGATAAGAATATTAAGGTGCTAAAAAATGATAATAGTGGTGAATTCTATGGAAAAGAATTTGATCAATTTTGTAAGAAATGTGGCATAGAACACCAAAATACCACACCATATACCCCACAAAAAAATGGAGTTTCTGAGAGAATGAATAGGACATTGATGGATAAGGAAAGGAGCATGCTCAGTTGTGTTGGTCTTGCACACAAATTCAAGGTATAGGCAGTCGACACAACAAGATATCTGGTGAATATGTCTCCTTCGTTGACACTAGTCAACATGACTCCACGTGAGGTGTGGTCGGGTAAGAATCCTTCGGTTTCAAATCTAAAGGTATTTGGATATGATGAATTTGTGCATGTTCCCAAAGAAAAGAGGAGAAATATGGAAAATAAGGAATTCAAATGTATTTTCATTCGGTACAAAGAAGGAATGAAATGATATAAGCTCTAGGATCTTGCATCAAGGAGAAAAATGTACATTCGAGATGTGGTCTTCAGAGAAGTCAGAGGTAAGTTAAAGATTGAGGAAGTTGTTCAGACCAATAATAATCCTAAGAGGATGTGGTTTGAACTGAGGAATGGAGAAGATAATTCAGATGAGTCGACTGAATTTGAGGAAGAGGTGGAAAAAAATAATCTCGTGGTAAGGAGGTCAGAAAGAGTAAGAAAACTCGTCGAAAGGTATAGTCCACCCGAACTTCGTTTCATATTTTTGTTAACTACCATCGATGATGAGACTAATTCGATCGGTGAGGAAGTTGAATCAACAAAGGGGAAACTCTAGAAGGATTCCATGGTTGAAGAGATGGAATCCTTGTATAAGAATGAGACATGAGTTTTATTCAAGTTACCTATTGGAATAAATCTCTTCATTAGGAAATCGGTATTCGAGAAGAACATGAATTCTATAGGACAAATCAGGAAGTTCAAGGCTCTACTAGTAGTGAAAGGTTATTGCTAATTCCAGGGAGTTGACTTCGGTGAGATTGTTTCCCCTCTTGCAAAAATAAATTCTATTAGATTACTAATGTATCTAGTTGCAACATTAGATCTGGATATATAACAGATGGATTTCAAGACAATGTTCCTACATGGGGACTTGGAAGAATAAATCTACATGAAACAACCTGAAGAATTTGTAGTAAAGGGAAAGAAAGAGTTGGTGTGCAAAATGAAAAGATCCCTCTATAGTCTAAATCAATCTCCAAGGATGTGGTACCATAAGTTAGACACATACATCCTTAGTTTGGGATTTGTGAGAAGAAAATTTGATCAATGCATATATTCCAAGGAAGAAGGTGGGAATTTCATATATGTATATTTGTATGTCTATGACATGTTTCTCATTGTAAAAAATATGGATGCAATAAAGGAGGTGAAGAAGAAACTATCCTCCAAGTTCGACATGAAGGATCTTGGTGCAACTAACTTCATTGTAGGAATGGATATTAAAAGAGATTGAGACACTAGAAATATCTGGTTGAATCAGACGAAGTATATTGAAACAATTCTGAAATGGTTCAACATGCAATATTTCAAACCAGTGAAGATGCCAATTCCTATGGGAGCAAGGCTTACTACTGAACAATTTCCAAAGACATAGGAAGAAATAGAGGACATGGAACATGTTCCCTATGCAAGTGTTTTTGGTATTATAATGTATGTGATGGTCTTCACTTGACCATACATTTCCCATGCAATGGGAGTGTTCAACAGGTACATGTCGACACCTGGAAAGGAGCACTAGACTGCTATCAAGAGACTATTCATGTATCTTTTTGGAATGGATGAATATGGTATATGCTACCAAGGAAAACCTGGAGGTGACATTGGTAAACTAAATGTACATGGATTTTTTTACGCTGACTGGGATGGATATCTGGATAGACAAAGGTCGACCAATGAAAATTTATTCAAGATGTTCAGTGGAGAAATAAGCTAGATGAGTAAGAGACAAGTGGTTGTAGCCTTTTCAACAACATAATATGAATACATGGAGGCCACTCATGGAAGAAAATAAGTGGTATGGATGCAAAGGTTGTGTTTAGGAATTGGGTTTGAGAAAAGAGCTATGAAGATAAGTTGCAATAGTAAAAATGCAATATTTTTGGAAAATAAACCTTCTTATCATTCGAAGACGAAGAACATTGTTGTACAATACCATTTCATAAGAGACACGGTGGAAAGTAACAAGGTGATATTGGAGAAAGTATACACGTTGGAAAAAATAGTAGAATCGTTGACCAAGTATGTGAGTGTTGTGAAGTTCTCTTGGTGGAGAGAGGCAATGGGAATTACTTCCCTGGGTATATGAATGAAAGTTCAGGAACCTCCTTTTTCAACAAAAAAGACAAAAAGTGGGAGAATGTTGGGATGTTATATTATTTCCAGTGAACGTAAAAGTTGATATGGATCAATAGCAAGTAAAAGGTTGAGGTTAGTCGATCGGGTAAAGTAGAATTCAAAGGAAGAGGTAGTTCGACACGGTAAATACATTGACAACAATTCAAAGAAGTCAACCAACATGAGGTCGACAGGAAGACATGTGGTGACCAACTAAAGACAGAATGAAGGTTGACTGGTAGTCAACTGGTAATATGACTTGGAGTCAACTATAACAGAATCCCGATATTTGCAGGATTTGTAGCCAATGATATGCATGGATCTAATTTGTTTTGGGTGCCAACTCTTTAGGGGTTTTCCTACTATAAATCCTATAAAGAGGCATGTTGTAAGGACATAAAGGATAATGAATGAATCATATGATAGCCAATATTTATATAGATATTTATATGTATCTTGTTGGTCATTCAGATGTAAGCCAGATTGGCTACAGGGTTGTTCTTGCATAGGTATGAGGGTATGATGTCAATTGTGTCCTAGGTGTGGACCAAGGTTAGACATGTAAACTTTTATTCAGATTGAATAAGAAAACAAGAGAGTAGAATGCTCAACGAATGTTGGTTTTCCTAGTTTCAGTTTATAGGGTAAAATATATGTGTAATGTGTGATTTATTTTTCATTTACATTCTTCATCAAATTTGTATTCTCTTATACTAGGTTTAGTGTGGAAGTGTCTCTCATTTTCTGACAGTTGAGTATCTGTTCTTGGAAAACATCCTCAAGAGAATTTTGAGAAAGGAGAGGCATGGAGGACCTCCTTTCCTTTGGATCTTATCCAGAGTGATCTCATGGGACCCTTTCCTCATCCATCCATCAACAAAGTGAGGTAATTTATTACATTTATTGATGATTTCTCAGAATATGCTTCAATGTATTTTCTTAAGAAGAAGTCTAAAGTTTTTGAGAATCTAAAAGACTTCAAAGGACATGCAAAGACTCAATCAGGGATAAAGATAAAAATCCTCCACACAAAAAATGGGGGAGAATATGTGAATAGAGATGTACAACATCTTTTTTCATAGGTAGGTATACAATTGTATCACACAATGCCTTCCATTCTGCATCATAAAGGATTAGTTGAGAAAAGGAATATATCACTTAAAGAGATGGCCACTTGCATGTTGCATGAAATATCTCTACCGTCCAAGCTTTGGGATGAGGCACTTAACTTTGCTAACCATATTTGGAACAAATCTCCTCATAGATCTATCTAGGACCAAACTCCCTTTGAGGTATGTAGTGGAAACAAACTAGAAGTCACCCACTTCCAAATATTTGGATCATGTGCATGGGCCTATGTACGCTTTGAAAACAAGAAAGAATTAGATCTAGAGAGAACCACATGCATATTCATGGGATATTCAAATGGTTTGAATGGTTATAAGTTACTTGATACCTCTACATACAAGCTCATAATTGAGCACATCTTTTAGTTTGAGGAGAGTCCCTTGCATGCACCATTGGAGCCACATGTATAGACCTTGGTACTTTCACCTATACCAAAATTAGCAATGATGATTCCACTCATTCAGAGCATGGTTCAAATATGATTTTTTAATATGATTTGGAAGATGATGCACATGTCGATGATGAGAATGAATATGGTGATCCAAAATAGGTGACCAAGTGGGCACATACCACCCTACAAGTAGTAATTGACATTATGGGGGATATAGCATATCATAGGATGATGATGTCCCATCTTGAGAATACTCCTCATGCACTCACATATACCAAACTCGTGATTCCCATACATTGTTATATGGTTTTAGCTTCATACCCGAAAACCTATGTATAGGCCGTAGAGAATCCCTTTTGGGAAGCCACTATGTAGGAGGAGTACAAATCTCTCCTCAAGAACCAGACTTAGGATTTGGTTTTTCTTCCTTCAAAGATGAATGTTTTTAGATGCATATGGGTCTACAGGACCAAGAAGGAAGTAGATGGACAGGTGAGAAGGTACAAGGAAAGACTAGTTTCCAAATGTTTTCAGTATATCCATGGGATAAACAATGATGAGAAATTTTTGCCCATAACAAATATGGACACCATACAATTTTTCCTTTCCATTGTAGCATCTAGGGGGTAGGGTGGGGATGGGAAGAACACTAGATGTATGTGAAGAATGCATTTGTTCACAGGGATATCTTAGAGGGTATTTACATGGAGAAACATAATGGGTTCATACATAACTCATCCTTATAATTTTGACTGAAAAATTCACTCTATGGCCTCAAGCAGGAACCTAGAGCATGGTATGCAAAGATGGATTCCTAATTGATTTCTTGGAAATTTTTTAGATGAAAATCAGATTCAAACATCTACATGCTTAGAAAATCATATTCCTTGATGATCCTAGTTCTATATGTTGATGATATCCTAATCATAGGAAGTTTGGCCTCAATGATTGTTGTGGTCAAAGATATTTTGCATGACAAGTTATATATGATGGGCATGGGTCCATTGCACTATTTTTTTGGTCTCGATATCAATCAAGATGATTTAGGAATGAAGCTATTTCAAAAATTTCTCACTAAGATTGGCATCTGATTCCACCATCCGACTATCATTTGGTTTGATAATCATAGTACTCTCAAGTTTTATAGAGACCTAGTGTAGTGACAATGGACCAAAATCATCGAGATCCATATGCATTACATCAGAGAGATGGTACATGAAATGATCATCAATTTGCAGTATTGTTCATCTACAAAACAGACTATAGAAATGTTCTCCAAGACATTTACTAAGCATAAGTTCCACGTTCTATGTGTTTGTCTTGGATTGAAGGAAACGGTTTCTTAGAAATTTCATTTCTTCCTTCTTTGTTTTTTATGCATTGTACTTTGAGGGGGGATTTTCCCCATAATGTTTTCCCTCTTTCCTCTATTTTTTCAGTGTTTCATTCTTAGATGCATTTTACAATTGGAACCTAACATGTCCTTATTTTCAGGACCCATTCATCATTGAGACCCTAGTAGTGTTTAGGGGGGTCATTGGAGATATTACACACTCACCTAGGTAATTATTTTCATAAGGTTGATAATCCAATGTTGAGGGTGCTTACATAGATGAGAATATTCTCTCTTTAGAATATTCCCCAACAAATTAGGGAACCTCCTTTTATCGGGAAAATTAATCAATGTAGACACAGATCAAACTCCTTATCTTTGGAACCCAAAGATATAAACAAACAACACATAACATATTACTTTCCTTGGATTCATGAAATTGAAACACTAATACGTAAGGACTCATACATTTTATCGATGTTTTTCCTTGCTAATTGTAGCTCCTATCTTGATTATGAGTTTTTTGAATGGAAGCTTGTATAAGAAAACAAGCTAACCAGTGAAATAAACAATAATACTTTTAAAAATATATACAAATGACCAAGGAGAAATGTAATAAAGACAATTTATAGTGAACAATATTTACAGGAAAGGAAACATGTTACTGCATTAATAATAATTGAAGAGTTACAACTGGTGCCTTGGTGTTTTAAGGCTCTTTCCAAGGTTAATTACTCCAATACCCGCATTGATTCCATGAGTTCCATCACCATAAACTTAATACTTTGACATAATAATCACTCAATTCCAATGAAAAATATTCTAATATCAAATGAGAAGCTAAAGCTATTAGCCATTTATCACTATTAGTTATTCACCATCAACTATTAACCTTTTCTCATGAGAGAAGTATCATTTTATAGATTGAATAGGAGGTTAGGATATGAGGTTAGGATCTCCCCAAATAAGGAGTATGGGTGAGATACAAAATGATTAAAGGACACCTCATATCCAAAGCTTCTCTTCTAGAAACTTTGAGGATTTCTTCTTTTTCCATTCTTTCAAACAATGTCTCACCCTGTAAACTAAAAACATGAGACATTGTTGCATGTTTTTGTGGTGCAACATATGGAATTAAGAGTGTCACATGCTACAGTAGTGCAACATACGACACTTTTACAAAAAAGTGTTTTTTAAATACATTATGGCTTCTTTCAAGGAAATGTATTTCTTTAGTGATCATGGCTTTAGGATTTGGATGATGGAAAGTAGATGAACATTATCATTTGCAATAAAATAATTTGTAACATAATTCTTCCCAAAGTATGAAGCTATAAAGGACCAATAGCCGAAATACTTTTTCTTGTGGGTATTGAAACAAAGAACACATCGGTTGGAGACCTTTCAACAACAAACAAGGAATTACAGTATCATTACTGAGGTAGGAATTCCCATACTCAGAATAAAAATGAATCAAAACATAATTTATTACATACAAAGATCCATGTTAAGTATGATAGGTCATGGCCACCAAAGATGCACTGTGGATCTATGCCATTGTGTCTCAAATCTAAACATAGCCACAAAAGATACATTGTGGATATATGCCATAAAGACTCAAATTTGAACATAGCCACTAACATACACTATGGATCTATGCAATAGTACATACTCAAAATAATCCATCGTAACTTGGATCTATCATATATAATCCAGGTTCTTCATCCCCATCATTTCATAGCACAAAACTAGCCATGTGAATAAAGGTGTCGAATTCAAACATGGTAGAAATCATCTTATTACCGATCAATGATGAAAATCATTAACAGATGCAAAAGGAACCATTAATAATGATGATGTCCCTTAAGGTACACAAGTTCATTATATTGAATGTGAATAGATGAGTTGAATTTTAGAAATCATAGAATAATTCGATCGAAGGTCAATTATCAAAACTTTTCATTGAAAGTGAGGAAACTTGCTATTAGGCATGCAAGTCCCAAGGTATTGTAGAGTTTCTAAACCAACTTCCTAGATAATGTGTTGAATTTTATAGGAAGTGATTCCTCACAGGAGGGCCTTGATGTATCCCCAATCAACAATGTGAAACAAGTATAAATATTTGAAGTAGATTAGAGTATAGAGTGATTTAGGATTGAATCAGAGATGGTTGATACTGTAAAAGCCTTAAAGGCTACATAAATGGTTGATGTGAGAGTAGGATTGTTTGATTGGACTTCTCTTGAAAATATTGATGAAACAACAACTATATTGGTAGCACTAACTCAAAAAGAGGATCATCGACCAAAATATAAATTTGTAGAAGAGTATGATCAACAATAGACAAGTGGATTTCCCAAAATGACATGAGGAGTGAAATAGTGTCATGTTCAAGAGTGACTGTCTGCCAAAAATTAATACAGATTTTATACAAGCTCCCTTCCCAATTTCCCCCCACCATTTATGGAGAGGACCTTTTTATTTTTACACAATCTTGGGGAGGATAAAATATGCTTGTACTATAAGCTCATCCTTTGGATAAGTCCTTCAGAGTATTTTTAACAAACCCTAGAAAGGAGTGGTTCGGTCCCATATGGGTCTTTCAATGTACGTTTTACGAGTCTAGAGAAAGTAAACTCGGTGGTTTTTCATGTTTAGGGAGTTTGAAAAAACACTTAAACGAAAATATAGTATAAACGTTTTCATAAATTTATTCCCCCAAGTCCGAAAAAGTATAAAATAATAGCTATGAGAACTCTTCTAGCCATGATTGACTAGTGTATTCCTTTTTCATAATTAATCATACTCAGCCCAGAAAAGGGTTAAACTAATACAGAATATATTCTCTTTCAAATTGTTTAATGAGTGCGAAAGGAAGCAAGT
This sequence comes from Picea engelmannii, assembly GCA_009831015.1. Taxonomy (NCBI): domain Eukaryota; kingdom Viridiplantae; phylum Streptophyta; class Pinopsida; order Pinales; family Pinaceae; genus Picea; species Picea engelmannii. The sequence continues at coordinate 8,365 of ML802480.1, forward strand.
TTTATCAATAATATTTTCATATTTATAAGGTTTTGAAAAGATCTTAAAGAAAATCCCTAATGTTTAAAATTTTTGAAAGACTATAAAAAAACATGCTTGACCATAACTTTATGTATCAAAATTTGACCTGTAATGGAAAAAAAATCATTCCTTCTCAAATTATGTCAACCAAATGAGATACTATATAAAAGTAGAAAAAATGAAATAGAATATAAAAATAATATTCCATCCTAGGTTAAATAGACGAAAAGAGTAAATTTGTTTTTACGATTTGTGTTTTTACCTCTCAATAGTGAAAGAACCCCCATTTTGGTTAAGTCTTTAGGAAGTGATTACAGATAGATATGTGAACGATTTCGAATTCTATCTTCACCAGGTAATATATTCTTCTCTCTCTTTCAATTTGATGTCCAAGTTTTTCATTCCAAGCTAGTTTTGAGATGTTTTTTGGGCTTTTTCCAAGCCCTAAAATGTGCCACACAAGTGTCGTACGGCCCCCATATTGAGGATTGAGACACTTAAGAGTGTCAAATTCATACCTTATTGAGGACTGAGACACTTAAGAGTGTCACATTCATACCTTATCGAGGAGTGCGACAATGTCTCTCTGTGTGTAAAAAACTGGGTGTGACACATGTAAAAATGAATTTGTTTTTGAATTTTACATTGTGGGGTTTGAAAATCATGGATTCCAGTTAATAAATAAGTTCTCTAATTGTCATTTGCAAGTTTTTCATTGGAAAAAATGTTGGAATGGAGGGAAAGAGAGAATAAAATGGAAGATCAAATTGTAGCCAATGATCCAAATACCATGTTGGCACTCCAAAGGTCAGGATTAGAAAACTTATTCCACGTTCATGGAATGAGAGCCAAGGTTCATTTAATGGAATTCCTAGTGTAGATGTGGGAACCTGATGAAATTGTTTTCAAGGTTGGAGTTCATGATCTATCCTTGGAAATCGAAGATATTTACTTCTTGATTGGGCTCTCAATACAAGGAGAGTGAGTTTCTTTTTTTGGATTCAGAGGAGGTGGTGAGAAGACTGAAAGGTATATCTCAGAACACTACATTGTAGGTACTAGAAAAAGTAGCGGGAAGATTAAAATAAAAAAATGTTGGAGATATTTCCTTAAGAATCGTCATTTTCATTATTACTCGAGTTGTCGAAAGTGAGGCTCCTCACCTAGATAACAATACTCAAATGAAGTATGTAGTTGATTTTATGGAACCAAAAGTATTTAAATGGTGTGAAGGGATTCTTGAGAGCATGAAATACCAATTGACAAAGTGTAAGATAGGTCAAATCAATCAATTTGGTTATGGTTCAATTTTGGTATATTTCTTCCTTGAGAGAGTTCCACTGTTACATCTATAGAGTATGGAGTTGGATGAATACCCTGACCCATAGGAGCCTCGTATGAAGAGGTGGGTGGATATGATGGAATGACATGGTAGCAGCCCAATAGTTTCATATGATGAGAATTTATTCAAATGGTTGAAGGAACAACTCATAATGATTGAAGACTATGCTTATACATGGATGTATTTTCGAGGAGATATAGACTTAGTCCTTCCAAAGGGATATCAGTGGAATGATTCAGGTAAAAAGAAACCATTTTTTTTAATTTTTAATTTCTAGGTGTTTTTGTTGTATTGAGACTAATTTTTTTTCATCATGCAGATATTGGGCCAAACCGAACGTATGGGAATTCGTTGATACAGAGGCGAGGAGAGAAATGTGTGATGGTTTCTTATGATCATGAAAAAACAGGGGAGCTCAAGGAAAATGAATATAACCTCGAGGGGTTGACCTTGGGTATACCAGATATTTAGATTAATGATCTGTCACGATGGTACCAACGACACACTATGGGAGTATTCAGACGCATAGATCATTTTCTTCGATGAGTGGATTGGGTTGTAGTATGTTACCCCGAGCATAGTGGACCTACAGATGAATATGATATTTTTAGTTGTTTGGTCATCAACATGTATCGATACGAAATTTGTAGGATTTATGTTGTCAAAACACATTTTGTAAATTTTTTGATAAACTCTTAATACAAAATGACTTCTAAATCGACTTATTCTATACAATGTGTTATGTGTTTGATTTTTTACAAATTTGCAAATGTCTATCTAGTACATAATTCTCCAAAGCATATGTTAATGTATTTATATTTCTTGGAATGTGTTGATATTCTAAATAGTCGAACTCTCTTTCCAAGAGATGAACCCTTAAATATACTCGTAATAGAGTACAAATTATGATAGAATAAATGTTACTTAACTGTAGTACTACAAGTTGAGATTCCATTCGAACAATTAAGCGATGAATTCCAAGTGAAATGGATATAGTAAACAGTTCAATGACTACGCTATATTCCAAGATATTGTTAGTTTCACGAACAAGGCATATACCACGCAAACTTATCAACTCATTAGTAGGAATGTATATTTCCCATGCAGTAGACGCAAGGTTCTGAGTACCAAAGCTAACAACATCAACAAAACCAACATAAGGTAAAGGGAGCATCAACATCTACAAATCAATACAATGAAATTTAAGAAGTGAAAGATAGAAATCGTTTTCAAAAAAGAAAAAAGATAGCACACCAAAAATATGGTACAACATATGAAAATTACTTGTGAAGAATGACTCTAGGTATAGTACTTTTTAAGGTAAATCCCATTCCCGAGCTCACCCAAAGGAATCCCATCATAATCCACTAGCTCATAGGTGCCTTTTTTTAATACACATTTAACGATATAAGAGACATGCCACATGGGTTCAAATTTACCTTCCCCCAATATTTCATGATCTAGATCATATAACAGGATGAAGTCACCTTCAGAAAACACATGAGATCTAACTATTTTATCATATTGATCTTTGACACTTTTCTTATGGGTTTCATTAGCCAGAGTGGCATCATGACGAGTTTCATCTAATCGTGTAAAATACAAAATACATTCTTCCTCGGTGGTGGTATTGGGAAGTGATTTTGACGGCTAGTTTCAAGGATGACATTTCACATTCAATTGGAAGCACGACTTCTAAAACATATACCAGCTGGAATGGTGTAAAACCCATGGTTTGTTTTACCACAGTTTGATATTCCCAACATGTGGAAAAAAGCATCGTATGCCAATTCGATTTGTGAATCCCTATCCTCCTACGAAGAATCACTTTTAAAACTTTGTTTATGGCTTCAACTTGGCCATTGGCCTATAGATAGTAAGTATTTGAGTTTTCATGCCGTAAACCAAACTTGGCAGTTAACTATAATATCATGTAATTTTGAAAATGAGTTCCATGATCAGTGACAATGGCTTGGGGCACACTGAATCTAGAAATAATTTGATTAAAAATGAAAAGGGTTGCAGTTATACTGGTGTTATTGAATGTAGGCATCGCCTCAGCCCACTTAGTGAAATAATCCACGACAAAAATAGTACACCCATGCACCCCGGATGAGTGAGGGTTACATGTCATGAAATCAATTCCACATTTTGAAAATGGACTAGTGGAAACTACAAGGTGAAGAGGATCAGAAGGCGCACACAACTTACAATTGTATATCTGGCATGTATGACACTTTTGTACCGCAAGGATGCAATCCTTAAATAATGATGACCAAAAATATCTGGATCGTAAAATTGTTTGGAAGTGGAATACCTAGAAAGATGAACACCACATGATCTAACATGACAATCATTTAGATATCTCTCGACTTCTTCATGTGTTAAACATCATCTAAAAATACAATCAACACCACGATGATAAAGGGTATTGCCAACAATAATGTATTGTCTAGCTTGGTGTCGAATTCAACAACATTTAGTACAATACAAATCAGGTTGAAATGTTTGGGTCTGGAGATAAATTATGATGTATCCATACCAGGGATATGAGGAACTGATCATAAAACGAGAGTCATCAGGAATTGAATATTTTGCCACACTTTTTGTTTTAGTTGAGGGAAGGTAAAATATTAACTCAACAAACACCAAATATTTATTGGACTTGAATTTCTCAAATTCCAAATCAAACTCTTGTAGGATAACAATCAATTTGGAGTATTTCCCCCCCAACACCTGTCTAGTCAGAATAAGTTGCATGGGGTTGCAATGAGAAATAATGGTGGTTGTACGCAATAAGATATAGTGACATAAATGTTGGACAACTTGAACAACAACCAATGCCAGTTTCTCCACATGTGAATATTTTATTTTGGAAGTGGAAAGACTCCTAATTAAATATTACATCACATGCGATTCAAGCGATTCATCCTCTTGGACAAGAACCATAGAAATGCTATTGTGAGAAGTGGAAATGTACAAAAATTAATATCGACTATAATATGGGGGATGTAACAATGGTGTATGAGCTAACACGTGCTTCAAAGTATCAAATTCCTTTTGATATATTTCATCCCAAAAAAGGGGAACCCCTTTCTTAATAAGTCAAGTAAAACCTTTGGTTAGTTTAGCATAGTTGGGAATGAATCGACGTAAAAGGTTTTCCTTCCCTTGAAAACTTTGGAATTGATGTAATGTAGAAGGAGGTAAGTTCAATATGGCCTCAATATTCAAGGGATCAACATAGATCCCATGCTTGGATACGTTGAAACCTCAGAGGTGTCCCGATTCCACACAAAATACACATTTATGTATTTAAGCAAAATATTGTAATGTTGACATATAAAAAATATGGATCATAGATGTTGTGGATGATATTTGTGTAGCATGGGATGTAAAGGAAAAACATCAATATATGGTTAAATAATCTTCTTAATATTGTGAAATGCACAAGGCATAGCTCGCTGAAAAGTAGTGCCAATGTTCTTAAGTATGAAAGGAAGATTTCGATAGGCGAAAGTACCACAAGGACAAAGAAAAATAGTTTTATGTTGATCCGATGCTAGTATGTTTATTTGATTATAGCCCGAAAAATAATCCAGAAATGAGAAGATTTCACTGTCAGCATAGCCATTACTATCTGGTTGATTAAAGGGGTTGGATAATTATATTTTGGACAAGCCCGATTAATATCCCTATAATCAATACACATTGATTGTTCCTTGTTTCTTCGTGACGAGAAAAATATTGGAAACCCAATCAGTCATAGTATAGGATAAATAAAACCAGTTTAAGAATTTTTTCAACTTCAGCTTTAATAGTATCAACTTTTCGTGGATGAACAAGACAAATATTTTTCCAAAAATGATTGGATTTAGGATATGTCTTAATTTTGTGAATGACAATTTGTGGATTGATACCAGGAATTTCTTCATAAGACCAAGAAAATACACCACAAAATTATTGGAAAAGGTTTGTATAAGTTTGAATTTCATCAGAGGAAAAAGAGGCACCTATATGAATGTTTTCCATGACCTCGGGGTTTACCGAAATATTAATTCCCATAGTAATAGAGATAATCCCTAAATTCCTTTCAAATAAAACATCATGGATTAAGATGGGATTTTGGAAATTCTCAATTTACTCAAATGGAAATGAATATTCTAAAAGACTCTTAATAGTCTTGAGCTCAGTGTCCTCCAGAGACATAATATACATGATAATTTCATTAGTGGGAAAAGTATCATCAAAAGGGTTAGGAGATGAAGTAGAAATAAGTCAAGAGGAGTGAGAGTATTCATCCAAAATCATATTTGTTCGATCAACAACATCAGAACTAACCACAGAGGTATATTGGATGGATTGATAGGCCAAATCAATCAAACTAAGCAACATATTGTCACAATATCTCTCATATTGTGTAGGACTTGGTACTATCCAAGGATCATATGATCCAAGAGAACTACTAGGACCAATTGAAATCATGTTTATCTGAGAGACAATAAGAGTGATGTCAAGAAGTGGGAGTGGAGAAATGTCGGGTGGTGGGAGTGGAAAATTTCTCATTAGTGTTGAATATTTTAAAAGAACCACTCCAACATCCTCATAAGTAGATGGGTTTTTTTCTATTAAAGGAAAATTACCAATGTGAATCAGAATTAAAGTAGACAAGTTGGTCTACCATGACTATTTTTCCTTGATGAGTGAAATGAAGTACACAAAACAAGGTAGAAACTACAGTGGATATGGCATAAATCCATCTACATCCTATTCAAATATTATATTTGAGGGGTGCATCGACCACCTCTACCTCAACAATGACCATTTTAACTTCTAATTAGATTGGCAATGCATTACGTACTCCAAAGGATTTAAATCCTCTACCATCAAAATATTTTAATGTAGTAGATGATTGATTGAGTGAAGGAGAATCGACAACTTTCCAACAATTGATGGACTTTACGTAGGTTGAGGATCCTTCATCAATAATGGTACAAAAAAATAGTTTTCTCCCACACAATAACTTGAATTTGAAAAGAAATTTGGTAGGGAAGTCTTGAAAGATGGATTTCGAAATAAAAAACTATCATATTCACATCACTCGGATCAAATACACAAATATATGACAACAATGCTCTTCATTGCACAGGGAAACATTGAAGGACTTCATGGGCCGACATCGCAGAGGGTGCTTGAGATAATCATTCTACAATATTGTAGTTTTGAGTAGCTCACACATGCGGATTAAAAGATGAATTATGAACAACACCTTTTGGAGGTGGTTGGATCATTGTTTCAGAACTGGGCCAATCAATTTGAAGAGGACTAGTAGTAGGTGAAGTAGATGTAGATTTAAGAGGAGAGGTAGAAGACTAATCAACATCACCTCCATTGGGAGGAGGATAGTCTTTGGTTTTTGTCGTTATGAAAACATGTTCAGTATTTTCTTGACACATAAGTACATAAGAGCTTCTCGAGGGAGAGGGTTGATGTTGCACAACCATTTGAGTCTACTGATATGGGAAAGAATTTTTCAAAACAATAGGTTTGATTGAAGTTCCTTTAAGAAAATTATTAACGTCGTCACAATGTATACAATCCTTAGTATAATGTTCTTCTTCACAAATGAGACACGCATATTTAGGCTTGCACTTTTACGTCTCCTCAACAAGTTGAATTTTGGGTTTCTCCTACTGTGGGCCATTTTTCTTAGCTTTTCCTTTTCCCTTTTTCTTACTTCTAGATTGTATAGGTTTACCAATGGTTGTGGATTGGAACGTGTTAATCTCAAAAGTTTTACCAGGAGTAGTAGTAGAAGGAAAAGTGTTTTGAGTGGTAGTGGTAGGAGTAACCTTAGGTTCAAATTGACCAAAAGGTTTGCTCATAGATTCTTGTGTTACAAAACCCACCACACCATCAACAATGTGATATCTTGTAGGAGGTACAATACTTGGGTTACTCGATGGGAGAGGATCATATGGAATCAGATCATATAATGTGCCAGATTTTGAATATACAAGATCCAAATATTGATCATGAGTGATAGATTTATCCTCGGTTACAGTTCCACCCATAGTGAAATCACGGGAAATAGTAGGTAAGAATGACTTAGTAAAACAATACTCCAACAATTGGTCCGGTATACTAGATTTAATCAAATGACATCATCGCCTCCATTCATGGATATGATTGGAAATATGAGTCAATGTCAACTCTCCTAAGGAGGTTAAGAGTTATGTGTCAATTCTTTTACAACAAATTTTGCCTCACCCTATGAAAATTTCTTGGATGGCCTTTCCATTTCTCTATGCAGACTTGAAGTCCCCTTTTGTACCTTCTAGAGAAAAAAAAAACACATTTTTCCACATATACTCACCCTATCAGTTAGACAACAAACATATGCACAATTTTCTCCACTACAGCCCACATACATCGGGTTTGGTGCTCAAAATTAAAAATTATGTCAGGTTTTCATGTCATGTCACAAGTTCCATGATCCTTGACCTTCCATATACTGGAAAATATTCGACTCGGCCCTTCAGATCCATTTGAAGGATATAAGTTGAGCCTTATCCAAGCCTTGAAGGAAATTGAAAAATTCAACTTTGAAAGCAAAGACACTCTGCAGAAATTTCACTTCATATTGAGTCTGCATCCCTTTATCCTTGGAAGTATGAACTCCTTGTTCATCCCTCAAGATCTTCCTTCTTTGTGATGGAGAACCTCATTGTATCCTTTATATGAGCTTTCCTTTGGTGGATTATTTAAGTGGTGGAGGTCCAGCTGGAGGGACTTAGTTTCTTGGTTCTGATGTGTACTATTACATAAGTTTTTCACCTCTATACTTATGTTGATTATTTTAATAGAAATACTCTTTTTTCATCCAATTGATATCTTTAAAATATTTTAATTATTATTCCATGGGAGTATTTTTCATGTATGTTAATGGATTATTCTAATATATATGCTAACATTATATATTATCACCATATGCTTGTGTATCTTGATTGTTGAGGACAAGTTGCATGTATAAATATTTGAATTGCATGCTCAACGATGGTGTTCATCGAACGTCTGGATGAGGTAGGCTCTTGGCCCTGTCTTATTAGAATTTCATTTATATAGAATACTTGGGATTAGAGTTTATTTTTGCGTGTCATTCCATATGTTGTGGTTTACCCCATGCCATAGACAGATTTTCCTTGTAACATATATGGCATCCATACTGGGGATTGATCCTGTTTTTTGGGGTTTGGAGTGTTTTTATCCTTCATTTTCTCTTTCTTAGCTTGAGTTCCTTGTATCCTATTTCTTGAAATCCTATTTGTTACTTTTCATATGAGTTTCTTGGCTTAACCCTTTCCCTGTAAGTGTTTTACTAGGTATACGTGGTTTTTCCCTTGACAAATGCATACATATGCGAGTTGTCTTCCTGTAGGGTGCATATATACATGAGTTTTGCTCAAACAGTCATGTACATCAACTCTTTAGTCTTGTTGGATCAATTTGGTGTTTGATGAGTGAGTTTGGTTGGGTGTTGAGTCTTCTTGGGTCTTTTTCATGACTGTTAAGTTCTTATAGAGTGATAGGAAACCTTCTTATTATTGAATTTTTGGGTGGTATGCTTTCTTATCATATTTTTCATTGGTTGTCGTTGCACATTGATCTGAGTGTTTGCTTCTCGGTATCCTACTTGGCTTCTCTCTTTTTGTTTGCAGTAGGGTCTACATGTGAAGCTTCTATTCAATCCTTGCATTTTCTTTTCTTTATATCGAAAATAAAATAAAAAAACATTTTCTCATTTTGCATTATGGAATTTTCTCTTTTGATTACTTTTCATTGATTTTGACACATACAAAGAGATTTGATTTTATTGAAATCATAGAGTTACATTGGAAAATTTCAATTTAGAAGCACACCATCTCTTTGAAATTCAAGACTAGTACTTAGCATTTTTTTTATATTTTCTTCTTTATATATGATGAGTCATAATACCATCAGTTTCATGACCACACCTCTTGAGTTAGAAAAATCCATTAAAATTAACATGGATTAATTAAAATTGATTGGAAACGGTTTTATTTTTTAGGGTACACAAACAAGTATAGGACATAGGGCCTTGGAATAGGATTTTGTGAGTAAAATTCTCCAAGGCTATTAAACTAAACATATGTGTTTGACTAGGGAGTGGTGAAACCCATTATGTAATTAGTGACATCTAGAGGCTCCTCTCACACCGAAGTTAAGCATGAGGTCACACAAAGTTGGTTGCAGAGATAGCCCTCTAATGCATTCTTAGAGTCAGATATATTTTTGAGGTTCTATTTGTATTTGAGGGTCTTTCTAGTACCTTTAACTCCATGAGAGGCAGTTCTTTCAAGATTTCAGGCTTTGTTACCCTACCCATATGGTGGACCAGAATTACGACCGTTCACCTGCGCATTGGTTATATTGTCTTGAATCCAGTTGCTTGACATAGGTAGCCACATAGGTTACTTGCAGGGGTTATTATGTAGGTACCCTGAGTCAGATAAGGGTCAGACAACACACATCCTTTATGGAGGATTACCTCTCCAGGGGGGATATGACCAATTGTGTTTTTAATCCTATGAGGTCCCTTATAACTCATTCTAATACTTCCAATATTTTGTAGGGAGTATTAGGCCCCTCTTGGGTGATACATACCTACTATAGTGAGGGAGGCCTCTTTTCAACCACTACATCCTATTTGTGTGCATTGGCCTTTTTGCTTTATTTCGGTGTGCTCTTCTATTATTATTTGGCCTTAGGATTTTTTAATACATTGTGAGTTTTGACTGTTATGGTTGGTGGAGCCCCTATGACTCTCTTAGTTAGTGCTACCCATCCCATGGTTTCTTCTCAGTCCATGGGGATGAATCCTTTTCTAAATGGTACACAAGTGACTTCTTCGGTGATGATTCCCTTATCATGTGGCTTTCCCCTCACAAGTGACTTCTTCGGTGATGATTCCCTTACAAAATTTTATGAATTAGTTGGGAGGAGGATATTATCATTCCAGACAGGGCCATGGTGTATACCAGAACCCTGCTTGGTCTCTGATCTCTCAAAACCAGTCTTTCCTAGGACATTGGTCTCTGATGTCGCAACCATCTGCTACATGTCATGTTGGAATCACAAGTATAGTTACTGCAAGTCATACTGACATTATATCACCAACCTCTACTAGTCATGTTGAATATAGGTCAGAAACCTCTACAAGTCATGTTGAAGACCAACAACTAGTCGCTACATGTCATGTTGGGGGAACAACTCTAGTCACTTCTAGTCACACTAAAAAAACATCACCAACCTCTATTAGTTATGTTGGGGATTCATCACCAAACTCTCCTATTCATGCTGGGGATTCATCACCAACCTATGATAGTCATGTTGGAGATCAAATACTAGCCTCTACAAGTCATGCTGGGAGCATGTCACCAACCATTGCAAGTCATGATGGGGGAATTCATATGATTGAGAATAATAGATGTAGAGTATCTAAGCCCAAGTTCCTTTGTATAATTTCAAAGGAGATCATCTAACTCGTTTGTGTCTTGCTATTGCAGTGGTATGATAAACATGACTCTTGTCTAGTGGTCCTTCGGGTTGTGATTCATCTTTGGTTTCCCAACAATCTAATCCTTCTTTGGTTGATACATCAATCATGCCAATGCAATATTTGGTCGACACCACTCTTGTTTTTGAGGATGATGCATCTCTTGACCATGTTGTCTCACATCCTGTTCAACCAATGGTCATGCCAATGCAATCTTTAGTTTCCACCACTCCTGTTTTGGGGAGTGATGCATCTCTTGACCATGTTGTCTCGCATCCTATTCAACCAACAGTTGAATAAGTGCTCATGCTAATGAAAGACTTGATAGATCCCACTCTTCTCTTGGAGGGTAACAAGTCTAAGGAAGTGACATTTCCAATGAAATCCTCAGTCAATCCCACTCTTCTTTTGGAGGTTGATGCGTCTTTCGACCATGTCCTTAGCATTTCTAGTTTTATACCTTTTGAACAAGGGAGAATTCCACTCTCTCTGAGTACACTCCCTCCAATTCCTAGGATGGTTCCCTTTGATTGGAATGATATTGTAGATGATGGATCCTTTGCAATCATTTTATCCTCCTCGGCTTGGAAAGTTTTGGGTTCTCCCAAGCTTGTGTCAAATACCAGTGTGTTGTCAGATTTCGACAGGATTCCTACATTTGAGCCTTGGCCTCCCCCATGATATGTTGCTTATAAAAAAATCCGTGAGTCTTAGTTAATCTCTTTTCATATTCCCAAAAATGAAAATATTGTCGAGTGAACTTGTCTCTTTAACACTCATTAAATGGTTTTGAAAGGAACTCTATTTGGTGTAAGTTTAACCCTTTTTCGGACCAAGTAGAATACTTACAAAAAAGGAATATTGTAGTCACCATTGGCTAGAAGAGTTCTCCTAGGTATTATTTTATACTTTTTCGAGCCCAGGGGACTAAATCTACAAAAAGGGAAATTATTTGGAGTTAAGTTGTAATCCAATTCCATCATCCTTCCTGCAATATTGATCCTATTGTCGTTTACCACTTTATCATTATAAGCCTCTTACCTCAGCAATTTGCACCACTATCCAAGTAGAGCCTTTAATATATCCTTTTCATCTTGACACCTTGTAGCCTAAGAGGAAACATCCCCCTGAGTGTCCATGACCCGCATGCACTTCCTTGCATTGAGCATAGGTATGTTCCACTTCTTGGAACTATTTTCTTACTTGCGACACTCATTTCCTCTCCTTTATCATAGCATTTATTTTCCTATGAAAAAATAAAAAAAGACGAGATGGAAAAGAATATTATCTCATATTAGCAGTAGTCATGTCGCCTTTGAACAAAGAACAAACTTTTGTGTCCACTATCACCCAAATTTTGGGTTTAGCATGAACTTAGGAAGATAATATCATTACTTAGAGTTTACTCCTCTGATTAGTTATTGTTCCAGTCCCTATGGAGAGTTTGTTGATGCTGTCTGAATTATCCATATGTCTCATGCTCCTTTTCAAAGGAAGTATATAAGCCTATGTTAGCCATTTATCAGAACTCTTGACTTTGCATGTCATCCATATCCTCAGTGTATCTCAGAGTCACATGAATCTATAGTCCTACCATGCACCCTGGTCCTACTTTCATTATGGGTAGGTAACCTTGAACCCAATAGTTGACATCTCCTCATTGGTCATTGACTGGGGGGTTTCCCTTGTGTTTGAAGGAAATAAATATATTCACACATTTGTATTTGTGCACTGTATTTCATTCCATTAGCCTTATTGGTGGTTTCCTCACCTTTTTCTACAGTCTTTCTTATTGGCTTCTATTCAGAGGGTCTCTTTCATGCACTAATTGCATCTAGTGCATGTAGGAGATGCACAGGGTCGTTGGTTCGTGAACATCCTATTTGTTCGACATCCTCCTAATCATCAAGATATTTATTTGTACCTCGTACTGACTAATGAGAGATTCCCTAATTCTCTCCTTTTAGTGGGTCTCCTTCCATTGACTTCAACTAATCTATTATACAAATGAGACCTAGAGTCTTATGAGTAACTAGAGGCTTGTAGTCATTAGTGGTAGGTCATCTCACCATCCAAAGTTGGGAATACATAAATTTATATTAATCGATGGATTCTTCAAGTGTTCGACCTCAACACCCTTATTCACACTTGTAGAATGTACTCAGTGCCTTGATACCTAATTTAATTATCGGTAGTTTGTCTCATGTTTATTAACTGTAAAGCTTAATGACCAGTAATCAAACGAATTCGCATTGTGTTAGACATAAAATCCTCTATTCACATGATGTAGACTTGCACCTTTAGTGGATAGTGTATAAGACCTACAACTTACAGTAGCAACATTCCTATTATGTTTTTGTCTTTCATTGGACTAGTACCTATATGACATCAGTGATCATGGGAGATGATATTCTACACCATTGTATACAGATATCTTCATATTGATTTTGAGACTGGATTACACTATGCCTTGTTCATGACTATGACATCCTATGGAACTTTTATTTCCTATTCATGGCCATGAGAAACTATTTGATATATTTCCACATGGATCTAGAGTGTAATTCAGATTGGAAGCCATGTGTACAAAGTCATTATTGATTGTAACATTCTCATGAGTAACTAGCACTTCTAGTTGAGTCTCCATTACTCCACTTCTGGGAATTATAATTTATTTTGGCCCTCACAGATACTCCTCTAACCTCACACATTAGGGGGCATATGTTACAAAAAAAAATTCCTCACCCCATGAAACTTACTTGGATGGCCTTTCCATTTCCCTATGCAAACTTGAAGTCCCATTTTGCACCTTCTAGAGCCAATTTTTTTTTTTTCCACATATATGTACCCTATCAGTTAAACAACAAGCGTATATGCAGGTTTCTCCACTACAACCCGCATACATTGGGTTTGGTGCTAAAAATTAAAAAATGTGTCGGGTTTCCATGCCATGTCATGAGATCCATGATCCTTGACCTTCCATATACTAGAAATGCTATGAATCAACCATTCATATCCATTTGAAGGCTATAAATTGAGCCTTATCCAAGCCTTGAAGGAGATTGAAAAATTTAAATTTGAGATCAAAGAAACTCTGGAGAAATTTCACTTCATATTGAGTCTGCATCCCTTTATCCTTGAAAGTCAAAACTCCTTATTCATCCCCCAAGATCTTCCTTCTTTGTGATGGAGAACCTCATTGTCTCCTTTATATGAGCTTTCCTTTGGTGTAGGATTGAAGTGGTGGAGGCCCAGTTGGAGGCACTTAGTTTCTCTATTTTGATGTGTGGTGTTATAGAATGTTTCCACCTATATACTTCTGTTGATTATTTTAATAGAAATAATATTTTCTTGTCCAATTGAAAACTTGAAAATATTTGAATTATTATTCCATGGGCATATATTTCATTTATTTTAATGGATTATGCTAATATATATGCTAACATTATATATTATCACCATATGCTTATGTATATTGGTTGTTGAGGACAAGTTGCAGGTATAAATCTTTGACTTTCGTGCTCAATGGTGGTCTTCATCGAACGTCTCGATGAGGTGGGATCTTTGCCATGTCTTGTTAGAATTTCATTTATATAGCATACTTGGGATTAGAGTTGATTTCTATGTGTCATTCTTTGTGTTGTGGTTTAACCCATGCCATAGAGAGATTTTCCTTGTAACAAGTTTCATAACAAATTGGCAGTTGGAAGTGAGTGAAAATGGTTATTGCAAATGAATTAAAGTATTGAAAAGTTCCTCGCTATAATTCTATATACCATTTAGTAGCACTCCTAGTAAGAGTGCACTGGAAAAGACGTAAATAGATAGACTAATCATTTAAGTAATTTGAATAACACCATAAATGATAAGTCATGATGTGATTTCATGGGTATTCCCCAGGTTTCCCATTGAACTTTGGAATATCACTTGGTAACTTGGCAGGGATAGGTGACCGAAAAGGAGAATGAAAAATGGGATCCTTCGTTAGTCATGTTAGGTCAGGTAGGTATAATGTTTCCAGGAATGGTAACCATCAATTAAACACAGGCTGTTGAAACATGGAATATTGGTAAGCAACATGAGGATTAGCTCTCAGGGGAGGAGGATATCCTTTTTGAGAATATGTTGGCACTATGAGCATATGAGCTCCACCAGGATGGTAAACCTGAAAGGGTGGTCCCATATACATTTGTGTACGAGAAACATGAGTTGAAGGAGTATATCTGTGGAAAGGTTGGCCGATAGTCACTTGACTTCCACTATCCCCACTAACTTGAGGTAAATTTTATGGATTTCTTTCCATTATAGGGAATGAAGCACCACTAAATATTTGGGTACCATTGGGTTTCATAAACCCTAATTAAGAGCGTCCTCCAGTGGGGTTTCCTATAGAAGGTTGTTGACCAATAGGAGGTTGTTGACCAAAAGAAAACTGTTGACCGAGAGAAGGTTGTTGACCAAGAGGAGGTTTTTGAGCGAGAGGGAGTTTTGGACCAAGAGGAGGTTGTTGACCAAAAGGAGGATAAATTCTAGAAGGATAACTCCAAATAGTATTTTTTTGTCCAAAAGGAGGATTTATTCCAATTAATGGAGGTTTCCCCCAAGAAAAAAAAATATGGTCTTACAAAAGGTTACCCACTAGTAGGAACATATCCTAAAATAAATTGACTGACAATCAAAGGCATAGATATCCCTACTAACGACTAACTAAATTTCAAAGATATAGATGGTCCTAGAAATGATTGAATTGGAACACTCATCCCAATCATTAAATTAGGTTTTTTAATAGATCCATAAGAAACATTAGTTTGTGAGGTATGTACCATACTTGGAATATACATACTAGAAGAACTAGGAATACTAGTTGACCAAGGAGGGTAATAAAAAAGTGACGCACTGGTCAAAGATCCTAAAAATGCTCCGCTAAGTGAGTGATACCCAAGAGGTATGGAAGGTCCACCAAAATCATAAGATACACTAGATTCACTGTGTACAAACATTCCACCTATAGTAAGAGGTGAGGTTTGTATTTCAATACTTCCTTATATAGATTATGTAGATGTCATTTGATCCATGGTTGACCCAGTGAAAAAATATGATGGTGTACGTAAAAAAAAAGTTTGACGATTGGAAATTAAAGTTTGATACCAAGCGTTTTCCTGCCAAGGAGATACAATTGGTATAGGTAATTGGATAAGAAGAGGTCCTTCTAAATATGTTATAGGCAGATTAAAATGAATATGAATCTCTCCTAAGATATCATCTATAGCAACAAGACCAACCTATGAAGAGACCAAATATTGAGAACTAACCTGTATAGGAGTTAATTCAAACTAGTTTGAAACGATAGATTTTCGAGGAGTTATAGGTTATGGGATATATCTGGAACTTGGCGAATGAAATTCATATTGAGGACTAGAAAGTGAATATTTTTAAATGAGACTTAGTGAAAGACAAAAATTCTCAATTATTTCAGGTTCAATAAGTTCAGGTTTAATAGGTTCAATATCAACAATCTTTATGCTTTCAATCTTAGGTTCCTCAAGTCCTAAAGTCTCAGTTTTTACTACCTCGTATTCTTATATTTTTTCAAATTGTTCTGTGTTTTCTGGTTGTATAGGTTCAGGTTGTATAGTCTCAATGTCTGAATTTTCAAGTTATGATACTTCCAGTAGTTTGGGGGGTAAACCCTTCATTCTATGAGAATGACGAAGATGCTATGCCATTGTAAATTTTACTAATGATTACCAATTATACCTATGGTGTACTAGGGAAAAAAAAAACACTTGCTAAAAATTCTAGGAAGAAAACACTAAAACAAAATATATTCTCACAATGACACACTACTTGGTGATGAAATCCAACATCGTGAGATCAAAATGAGAAGGGTATGGGATAGAGTGGGTGGAATAGTTACACTGGTGACCTTCTTAATGGACTTAGACCTTGGTGCAAGCTTCCTCATGGTAAAACCATGGGTTACCCTCCAAGGAGCCTGAGTGAGTTTGACCAACGTCTATCCCAGGTACACCAAATATTTCCCCTTCATCGTCACCTTGTGTATAAATCATAAATACAAAATCCACTAAGGTTACTACTTACAACAAAAACCGTATGGGGAAATAATTGACATTCGGGTATACATGAAAGGGAAAGGAAATTAAGACCTAAAATTCCCTTGAGAGTTTCATCTCAAGTGATCCCCAAGTGTCTTTCGACATCGTTTGTAATACATGTAGGCCATGCCACCAAGACCAACAAAGCAAGGTTAATTACTCCTCTTTCCCCAATGTGACCTTGGGATTGAGCCTTGTGTGAGAAGGGTTTCCCTGAATAATGATGTGGAAAATGGATCTCTCTCCCTATATCAGGATTCTAAATTTGTTTTGTAGTTTCATAGAGTTAATATCAACACCTATTCCAAATCCATACAACTAATCTAACGTTGGTTTGCTACCAATAAAAAAATCTCGAATAAATTTTATCATCGTTGCTTTTATGGTTGTTGTTTACTGAAGAGTAAAATGGTGTGGAAAAGATGATAGTTTTACTGACTTGAAATGATGTAAAGAGATGCAAATGAAATATTTCACTTCAATGAAAGCTACATTACTAAAGCGAGAAATTTTTTATATTCCCAAATGCACAATGTATCAATTTTTCATAAATACCAAGAAATTTACTACTCAAAACAACTAAAAATTCCAAAACTTTTGTTTTTAAAGATATATCTAAATAGAAAAGAAACAAATTTATTTAAAAGAAAAAGTAAGTTAGGCAATGTGTAAATTGGTTTTTTTTTTTTTTGGAAAATAAAGTATTCAATAAAAGGAAAAACTCTCTTCCCACCAAATAATCCAAAAACAAAGAATTGGGTAATAGAAATCAAAATCCAAACTGAAATACACTTGAAGACAAAGATAAGAGATTATACCCCTTTCATAAGTAAGAAAAATTTCTAAAACAAAGCTAATAATGGAAAAAATTTCAATAATGAAACAAATGGTTAAAATCAAACTTTAAAAATGTCAAGAAGACTATTAAAAAAACCTAAAACTCACAAGAAGAGCCAGTTCTTAAATATAGGAAGGAAAGAGTAAATAAAAACTTGTTCTTTCAAGTAGTGTCACAGGCTAGTTTGCAACACAATGAAACAACAAAGAGTGTCGCAGGATATAGACCAGTACAGTGTGACAGTGTCACTCTATGTCTCAAATGGAGGGCACGACAATCAATAAAACTCGAAAACAAATTATGGAAATTTTCCAGTGAATTTCAAGGTCTAATGCTCAAACAATATTAATAAATGACTCACGGATCTAAAACAAGGCAAAGACGCAAGACTAGGAGAACAAATATGGAGGATCATTCACCAGTGGAGTCGCCAATTTTGTTATTGAACAAATTAATCAATGTGGATACCGATCAATCTCCCTAGATTGGGAACCCAAAGATAGAACAAAATAGCACATAACATATTAATTTCCTTATATTCATGCAATCGAAATATTGATAAGTAAGGACACATACCTTTTTATCGACGATTTTCCTCTCAAATTGTAGCTCATAGCTTGTTTCAAAGGTTTTTGAATGGAAACTTGTATAATAAAACAAGCTAACCAATGAAAGCAACAATAGTACTTCGACAAATCTATACAAATGACCAAGGATAAATGTAATAAAGGAAATTTACAATGAACAATATTTATAGGAAAGGAAACATGTTACTGCATTAATAATAATAGAAGAGTTACAACTAGTGCCTTGGTGTTGTGAGGCTCTTTCCAATGGGTAATTTCTCCATTACCCACATTTCTTCCATGAGTTCCATCACCATCAACTAAATACTTTGACACAAGAATCTCTCAAGGCCAAAGAACAATCTTCTAATCTCAAATTAGAACCTACAGTTATTAACCATTCATCACTATTATTTATTCTCCATTAGCTATTAACATTTTCTCATGAGAGAAGTCTTATTTTATAGATTGAATGTGAGGTTAGAATAAGAGGTTAGGATCTCCCCAAATCAGGAGTACGGGTGAGATCCAAACTGATCAAAGGAAACCTCATATCTGAAGCTTTTGTTCTAGAAACTTTGAGAATTTCTTCTTTTTCCTCCCTTTCAAACAATGTCACACCCTATGAACTAGCAACATGAGACAATGTTGCATGCTACTATGGTGCAACATGTGACACTTAAGAGTCTCGCATGATGCAATAGTGCAACATGAGACATTTTAGAAAAATAAATAAAAAAAATACATTATGGATTCTTTCAAGGAAAGGTATTTCTTTAGTGATCATGGATTTAAGCTTTGGATGATGGAAAGTACATAAAAATTATCAGTCCTGACAAAATAATGTGTAGCACTTCGTACAAAATATGACACCTTCCCTCAATTTGTGATCTACCTCACCTACATCATTTTTTGAGTTGTCTTACATGTCAAATATTGTCACAAAATACGGTGTGAATTACACCCTTTTCCTTGTGCATTTATGTTCGATTTGGTACATAGAGAGTATATTTCGAGAGATATTTGTAATGTGAAAGACATTCTCGAAACTTTCATTTCCATGTTCCACTACAGCTTGTCCAGAGACTTCAACTAGAGATTCATCAACCATGAGAATGGGAGGAGTCATGAATGTTTTTAGAGATAAAAGTACATCCTTTGTGGATTCCATGTGATGTGTTTATCTTAAATCAATTATCCATGCACCTAGAGAGGAATTAATTGGAATCAAATCATGTGCATTACCTCAAGTTTCTCGTGTTTTTTTCTCCCAGCTTCTTCTTGGTGTTTTCAAGAATGTAGTCCCCATGGTTGTTCTGTTGGAGTGTTTGTGCCATGAGGTCAATGGTTTTATTCATGCATGTAGATTCATTATGGTAAATATTATTTGAATAACCACACTTTGTCCCCCCTTTCTTTTCCTTTTCTAATTTTGAGTTGGAAGAGTCATTGGAAGGTTTGAAGTTTCCTTCCTTTCTTGGATTTGGATCCTTCTTTCCATTTCCTTTCTATTTGGATTTTTAGTTGGACTTGCTACTCTCATGCACAACAAGTGAATGTGCTTTAAGCTCTTGATTGATCTAATTTTGATGAGTTTCTATTTCTCATGGATTAAGGACTCAATGAATATGTCCAATGTGGGCATTTTCTAGGATGCACATGATGCAATTCTTACTATATGAAATGTGGAGAAAACTATGATATATTTCACACCAAACTTTCATAGAATAGAAAAAATGAATTGTTTTTCTTTCTTTGATTTATCGATCCCACGTGCTTTTAATTGAAGTAGTAAGGATTTGAAATTTGTGAATAAGTCCTACATATTCTCAAAATTTCTTGGATCTAAATAATTTAACTCAGTCTCGAGCATGTGGCTGCACATATCTTTCAATTTTCCAAATAGACCTTCCATATTATTCCAAATATTATTTGGACTAGTGTAATATTCAATATGAAACAATAATTCAAGAGAGATAGACATGCAAATAATTTCATAGGCCTCATCCATGCAATTGAAGTATTTGGATTTCTTGACTGCTAATGTGGGTTCAGTTTTTGTTTCCATGGTTATTCGAGGTAAGCATATTCCTTGAATAAGAAGAAGAATCTTCAACTTCCAATCGAAGTAATTGTATGGAATAAGAAGATTTTATGGTGAAAATTCCATTCTTTCTGATAGCATAAATATTTTGAACATGGAAATGATTGTTTTTGTTCCTTCTTCTTAGAACCTTTGGTCTCTCATACCATGTGAAATTTGGTTGAATCCTACACATAGAATATAGCTAGAAACAATTGAACACAAAACCTGCAAAGTTGAGAGAAGGAAAGAAGAGTTAGAGAGAAAGAATAAAGAATTGTATTAATCACTAATCGACACTTAAAGAGTGAATAATTTACAATATATATAAGCTACATGGATGAAATAATGTGCCACAGTAGTGATCTCTAGAAATATGTGGACACACACTAACAAAAACATAAGTGAACTTCCACCTAGTCCTAGTTAATCGGGCATGTTGTCATCAATTAACTAGTATAAACAAGTGGAGTGGAGAGAATATCATGCATGAACATGTGGTTCACCCTTCAAGCCTCATTCATGTCAAGTTCACCCTCCTGGTGATAATGATACAAAGGTGAGCATGTAACATTGTTTGGTATGTGTTATATTCTTTGCACAACTAGCTCTAGTGTCTGCTACATTGTGTTGGCCGTGTGGGCGGGTTTGAGGGGGTGCCTCCAGGGCCCACCTTCGGGGGCTGTAATGGTTTAAGTGAAGCACCCATGAGAAAAAAAAAATCCTTGGGAAATGCGTCACATTTTTTTCCTTGTTTTTTGTGTTTCCTCGATTTTCGTGTCCATTGTTGGGAGGTTTTTTGGCACATGGTTTTTGCCGATGGTTTTCTACTTCTGATTAAGGAATTAGGGTTGTTGATTAGTCCAGGTCATTGGGTTATGGTTTTGTATTCCAATGGATCCTATATGTATATTTTATTGTAAACAATGTATCACTATGAATGAATATAGAATATGACGGTTTTCCTGGTTTGGGTTTCCAGGGGAAACATATCCGTGTAATGTGTGTATTTTCCATTGTATATTTTCTATTTTTTTATTGAAAATTTGTTTGTAGTAAAATATTGTACAAATTTAAAATATAGATTTGGTATCAGAGCTTTGTCAGCTTTAGGGGGATGCCTTTGTGGTCAAGGGTTTGGTTTGGGACTGTGATAATCCTTGTTATAGTGGGATATATGTTGTATTGATTTTTTAGGTGAAAAGAAATGGAGAGAAGTTCAAAAATGGAGATCAAGAATTTTAATGGGAAAAGTTTTGAGTTGTAGAATCTCAAGATGGAATATTTGTTGGTGGACAGAGATCAGTGGATCGCGGTGGATCCAAGTACTGCACCTATAGGAACTTCAAGAGATGACTGAAAAAATATGGATTGAAAGACGAAGAGAACAATCTGACTGTGTCTCTCAGATTCAGTATTACTGAATGTATCAAAGGAAGATACAACCAAGGATTTATGGGATAATTTGGGGAAGTTGTATCAATCTAAGTCCCTAGTAAATAAACTATTCCTGAGAAAGAATTTGTATAACCTGAGGATGAGATATGGATACTCGGTGGTAGAGAATTTGAATTCCTTCAATACTATGTCAAGTCAGTTAATAATTGTTGAGATTAAAATTTCAGATGAAGATAAGTGTATCAGTTTACTTTTCTCTTCACCAAACTTGTGGGATAGTCTAGTTGTGGCTATAAGTAGTAATACAACTTCCTTGAAGCTTGATGAAGTGGTCTCATCCTTGTTGTCGAAGGAGATGATATAGAAGAACATGGACGGACAGAGTACATATGCATTATTTGCAAGAGGACGCTCCTAGGAAAGAAATAGATCTAAGCCCTCAAGTGGGAGATCTAAGTCTAAGGGTAGATCTAAATCTCCTAGAAATTTTGTAAGGGTATGATGGAGATGTGGAAAATAAGGGCACTACAAGAAGCAGTGTAGGTCCAAAGTTGAGAAAAAGAAGAGATCTGAAGAACAAGGATGCTTTTAAGGATGGAAATTTATATTCAAATGTAGAAACATGGGCTAAAATGTTTGGCGGTAGTTTTGTAAAAATATTCAAATTTCTAAGGATTTTATATACTTTCTATAAAAATTTGGCAATTTTTAAGGTAAAATAATTTTTTTCTATGGAATTTGGGCAAATCGTTTCTAGAAAAAATGGAAATTTACGAATTGTTTTTTGGGAAAAACCATGGAAAATTAGCCCATTTGCGAAATTTAGCCCCTAAAATCATCTATGAGAAGATCCTTATACAAAAGAAAATGCATCCAAGGAAGAAGGATGGGATGTGTACTTGGATTCTTCAAGTACACATGCAGATCATGAGGCATGGTTGGTTGACTCAGGTGCACCCTTTCATATGAATCCCCACAAGGAGTGGTTATATGAATATGAAAGGTATGATGGAGGTAATTTTTCCTAGGTGATGAATCGACAACTAGAATCATAGGACAAGGAAAATTCAAGTTGAGGCTCATAGATGGAAGGATTAGAACACTACCTGGTGTTCTACACATCCCAGGATTGGACAAAATTTTTATTTATGTAAGAAAAATGGATGATGTAGCGGTAAAAAAAATATTTGAAAAGGAAACTTGCAGGATGGTTCGAGGAGCAATTGTGTTGTTGAAGGGAGTTCATTTTGGAACTCTATATAAGATATAGGGAAGCATTATTAATGATGGGTGTAATAGTTCCATTTTTATTGATATTGGAATTGAAGAATAAAAAACTCCTACAATGTTTGTAGAAAAGGTTATGTTGTGGCATCAAATACTGGGGCATATCAGAGAGAAGGGTCTTCGACTATTACAGGGTAAAGGTATGGTTGAAGGTATTTATAACTACTCTATGGATTTTGATTTCTATGAACATTGTGTATATGGGAAGTAGAATCGGGGAAGGTTCCCCTCTGGTGCAATGAGGGAAGAAGGAATTTTACAGCTAGTTCACAGTGATGTGTTTGGACCTATGTCGGTTCCATCATTAGGAAAATCTATGTACTATGTCTCATTTATAGATGACTTCTCGAGGAATACTTGGATATATTTTCTCAGGAAGAAATTTGAAGTCTTTGACAGGTTTAAATATTTTAAGTCTCTTGTCGAGAATCAAACAAAGAAAATAATTAAGGTGTTGAGGACAGATAATGGTGGAGAGTTGTACGGGAATGAATTTGAAGAATTATGTAAGAATTCTAGTATAGGAAGGAAGAATAATTCTCCATATACACCTCAACAGAATGGATTTGTAGAAAGGATGGATAGGATGATGATGGAAAAATAAATTTGCATGCTTAGTGGTGTTGGGTTAGGGAAATAATTCTAGGAAGAGGTAGTGGGTACTGCATGTTACCTAGTCAATAGAGCACCCTCATCAACATTTGATGACAAGACTTCACAAGACGTATGGACTAGTAAAAAACTTCCTCTCACACATCTCAAGGTATTTGACTGTGAGGCCTATGTTCATGTTCCAAAGGAAAACAAGAGTGAGCTAGATAGAAGGTTGAAAAGCAAGGATGATTTTAAGGATGGAAATTTATTTTTAAATGTAGAAACCTTGGTGAATCTTACTAATCCTTCATATTTCAACTATAAATGTTTGGCGATATTTTTGTAAAAATATTCAAATTTCTAATGATTTTATATATTTTTTATAAAATTTTGACAATTTTTAAGGTAAAATAATTTTATCCTATAGAATTTGGGTGAATGATGTTTAAAATAACGAATCTTGTTTTTGGAAAAACCATGGAAAATTATCCCACGAGTGAAATTTAGACCCTAAAATCATCCATGTTGAAAAGTGTATCTTTATTGGGTATAGAGATGGTCTTAAAGGTTATAAACTTTGGAAACCATAAACTAAAAGGTTGTACATAACCGAGATGTGGTATTTAGAGAAATAAAATATGTTTTCAAATAGGATGTCCTACCATGATCCATATGGATTTTGGGGGCCTCCCACATATTCCAACTGGCTCATTTTGGCAGTTTCTAGTTTGGCAGTTTTTTCCTAGTTTTTGGGTCCCCGACTTCTGGGGCTGTTTTGAGGACCTAAAAAATTTTTTTAGGGCTCTCCATAGTTATCATATTGAAGGAGTTGGATTTTGATGCAAACATGTGTAGTCCTCCTATATACCTTTCCAACGGGCTATCGTGCACCAAAAACATAGATTGTATGAAAATGTTATGTCCCCATGAAGTTGATGTAGTAACTTACCCCAATGGGGCCCACATGATTTTTGGGGCTTCATCTCCTAGGGTTAGGTTTTTGGATGTCTAGGGTTTTGTAATTTCTTTTTATTGTAAAAATGATTGGAGAGCCTCATTCTAACCATCGTCTTGTGAATGGGCGCAATCATCGTATCTCTTCTCAGAGATAAGCCACCACCATTCTAGCAAGCTTCTTTCAGTCTACATTTTACAGTTTCATCATATTTCCTTATCGAATAGAAGGAAATTTTGTTGTATCTCTATTATTTTTTCTCGTGTTTCTATGTTAAGAATAATAATAATCTGTATTCATTTCGTTCTGCTCATAAAATATGTATCAGTGATATTAGAGTGGTTTGCAACTTGTCATTCTTAATGCATGTCCCCGACGATGTTAGGGTACAAATAATTGGGTCTGGATATTGTTTCTCTTGAGGAAAAATTATCTCTCACAGCCAATCGACCTCTCATGGTGGGAGAAAAAAAATATGATGGCACAAGAGATCCTTTCAAAATGTTTCTCTAGGAATACCTCATGAAAAATAGTAACGATATGATGGATAGGTTTGCGCACATCTTTCGTTGGCTACCAACAAGTGACGCATCTTCCTCGAGTGAAGGCACTGTCCCCTTCAAGGTACAAATAAACTTTGATATTCCTATATTTGAAGGTCATATAGATAGAGATGTTGTAGAAAAATGGTTGAATCTACTAGAAGGGTACTTTTCTTTCCATAACTTTTCAAACAGAGAAAATATTACTTTTTCACTCCTCAAAGTCATTCCCCATGTCGATGATTGGTGGGATATTTTCTGTGAGAAAAATGGAATAGAGGAAAACTCATTATTTACATTTGTGGTCACATGGGAGTCCTTTAGAGATGTTATTAAGGAACAATACTACCCTGTCAAAATTTATGACATTGTGTATACAAAATGGACCACACTGCGGAAGGAAAGAGACCAAGCAGTACTAGAGTTCAAAAATATATTCCATACCTTATGCACCAAGTTGGGTATCAAATATTCTGAGTGGCATATGGTGCTCAAGTATTAGGGTGGTCTACATAGATACATCCAGGATGAAATCGTGTTTCTGGATATCTCATCCTTCGGTGCATCCTATTGATATGTCATTAAAATCGAGAATAATCTTAAACAAAAGACGCGACAATTTGGGCCTGGGAACCCCTCACAGCAAAATCAAGGAAAGAGAGTCCCCAACCGGTAGAAAAAATGATAGAGAAAATATGGACAGCCTCAGGACAACTAGTCTAAGATGCAAGGAAAAAAGGACTTTGAAAAGATGAAGAAAGATACAGGGAAGTGGTGTGACTTCCATAAAATACCCTAGAATAACATTATTGATTGTCGCTCAAAGATGTCGCTGGTGGTTGAAGTGAAATCCTATGAATCAGATGCAGGTTCCAACTCTAATTCATAACTAGAAAGGGGGAGACAGACCATTGATGCGGAACCCAATGCCACCATTTCTATCACCAAGATTCATCTTGGTGAACCAGATGATCACCTCCTTCATTCACACATGTGGGTGAAAGGAACCCCATTGCACTTCATCGTTGATAGCGGTAGCCAAAATAACCTCATATCATCAAATATCATCAAGCAGCTAGCCCTGTCGACAACACCGCACCTGCATCCCTACACCATTGGATGGTTTCACCAAGGAAGAGATCTCCATGTCAGCCAACAATGTCCCATGTCGTACGACATCAAGCCCTTCAAAGATGAGGTATTGTGTGATGTTGCTCCTCTTGAATTTTGTTATGTTATTTTGGGCCAACCTTATGTTTGGAAGCATCATGTTGTATATGAGTCTATGCCTCGTAGTGTTATTATTACTTTGAATAGGAAATTGTACATGATACCTGAGGAAGTCCCACCTAGTGCTTCCTTGATCTCTTCCAAGCAATGCAAGAAGTTCATCTCCTTGACTGGGAAGTATGTCTTCTTCATGATTCACTCTCAGAGAAAGAAAAGGATTGCAACCACATCTAGGGCCTCCATGACTGACCTCTCCACATAGTAGAAGCAAGTGGATAAGGTTGTGGAAGAATAACAATATATCTTCTCCTCACCCATCGGGGTACCTTTGCATTGTCAGGTCAAGCATCCCATCGATGTGACCCTCGATGCATCGCTACTGAATGCACCAGTCTACTATCGTTCTCTATTAGAGAATAAGGAGACTAAGAAAAAGATCCAAAAAATTATCCACAAGGGGCACATCAATCCAAGATCATTGTCGTGTGGGAGCCCAATCATGCTGGTGCAGAAGAAAGATGGGACCTGGAAACTCTGCATTGATTACGGAGACCTAAATAAAATAACATTCAAGAACCGATACCCAATTCCCTAAATTGACAATCTCCTTGATTAGCTCAAGGGGGAATAATAATTTAGTAAGATTTATTTGAAGTCTAGATACCACCAGGTCCCAACAGAACAAAAATATGTATGGAAGATGACCTTCAAGTCAAAAGAAGGTCTTTTTGAATGGTTGGTCATGCGCTTTGGTTGAAAAATTCTCCAGCAACTTTCATGAGGATGATGGACAATATCCTGTGACCTATCACCAATGCTTTTGTAGTGGTGTATCTAGATGACATCCTCATCTACAATAAGACTTGGGCAGAAGACCTGCAACATATTTATCAGGTTCTGCACAACCTGCAGTAGCATAAGATATATGCCAACTTGCAAAAATTCTCCTTCACCATGGACAGGGTCCAGTACCTAGGCTACATCATTGATCAACATGGTGTGCATGTGGATCCAGCCAAGATATAGGTCATCCATGAATGGCCATTACCAACCACACTCATTGATTTTTGGAGCTTCTTATGCCTTTCCATTTTCTATCACAAGTTTGTGTTGGGATTCTCCCATATTGCATGGGCCCTCAACCAAGTAACCAGGGTTGGTGGTAAGGAAAACTTTATGTGGGGCTTGTCCCAACAACAAGATTTCGATGATTTTAAGTAGCCCTAGTGCTCATCCCTAGTAATTTCATTACCAGACCTACAACATCTGTTTGATATCAAGACATATGCTTCAAACTATACTGTGGGTGCAATCCTCACTCAGCACGACCATGCCATGGCCTATCATAGTGAGACACTATCATATGTCATCCGTAAGTACCCTACTTACGACAAAGAAATGTACTCCATTGTGCAAGCCTTCTACCAGTGGAGGCGTTACATTCTTGGGAAGGAGACAATCATCCACACTGAACATAAGCCACTAAAGTTCATGCAGACACAAGGAAAATTGTTGAATGAACGCCATCATAATTGGTCCACATACTTGCAACAGTTCCACCTCAACATCAAGTATAAAACACAAAGTACCAACCAAGTCGTTGATTTCCTCATCCATACTCCAGTCGCGGCACTCACCACGGTGCTAGACTCTTTCATCCAAGAGACCTTCGTATGGCCCCACCTCTATGAGACAGACCCTGAATTCGCCACCACCTACCAAATTTTGGGAGAAAACTCAGTTATCACTAATTTCCATCTTCAGGATGGGTTGTTGTGCCATCTGGGACATCTCTTCATTCCATCAAGCGAGTGAGCGAATATTATTTGGGAATCCCACTATAGTCAGGTGGTAGGACACTTCAACGTCGAAAAGACAGTGGCAATGTTATAGAAACATTTCTACTAGATGAAACATTGACATGATGTCAGCAAGTATATTAGGTATTGCACTGCCAGTGCTATTTCCAAACCGACCACTAAGAAACATGGAATGTACACCCCTCTACCTACTCCTGAAAGGCCATGGGAATCCCTCTCAACGGACTACATGTCAGGCCTTCTGTCCACCAAGAGGGGAAATGACTGGGTTTTTGTGGTTGTTGATCACTTTTCCAAGATGGTAATTCTGGCCGCCTGGAACAAGAGCATCATAGCCAAGGCCACTACCAAGCTCTTCTTTGAATGAGTCTGGGTACATTTTGGAATCCCACAAACCACTGTCTTATATCGGGACAATCAGTTCCTCAACACATTCTAGTGGAGCCTCTAGAAATGGATGGACACCAATATCACCAAATCCACTCCCTTCCACCCCCAGACAGATGGCCAAACTGAGGTCATCAATCGGATGATCGTGCATATCATGCACATGTACAATTCCAAGCACCTTCGCACATGGGATGAGATTCTTCCTTATGCTCAGCATAGCTACAACCAATCCCTACATATCTCAACTGGCCACATCCCCTTTTAGGTGGGGTTGGGATTCCAACCATTGGGTCCCATGGAATTTTCACTACCCCTTGATGCCACCCTAGATGACTCATCACCTTCTCCAACTGAAGCTGATAAAGCCACCTAGTTCATTGAGCGGATCCAACAAATCTTCCAACGGGTTTAATATATTTTACATAAGTCTAATGCCAAGTAGAAGTAGTTCCATGATCAACACTAGGTGCCACATAAGTTTCAAGTGGGAGACAAAGTTTGGTTGCACTTAAAAAATAATTCCTTACAGGGCCCCATCAGAAGCTCCTCCCACTCCATTATTGATCTTACACCATCACCAAGGCTATGGGTGACAATGATTTTGAGCTCAACATTACCCCTTTCCTTGGCTTTGTTATTGCATAAATCGATAGGTGCAGACACTAACTGATCTCCCTAGATCCACATAGATCTAGAACAAAACACACTAGAACATGACACTTTCCTTAAGTTTTAGATATTGAATTTACTAACTAAAGAGGGATAGGTGGCATGTCGTTTAAACGTCACTTCCTCTCACCATCGCCATCCTAGCTCCATTCCAATGTTCATACAATGATGAACCTACAAAAGAAACCAACCAAAGTGATAGTAATAGCATAAACTCAATATAAACCTATGTATGTGATCAAGGAATCATACAATAAAACACAACAAGCTTTATAGGAAAGAATCATATTATTGTATCATATTAAATGTGAAAGAGAGATTACAACCATGGCCTTGATGTTGTAAGGTACCTTCCAACTGTCCTTCATTCCTCACACACTTCCACTCCAAGAATTATGAGAACATAGATATGATAATATTCACAATCTATCTTGACAAAATGGCTCATCTAGCCAAGCTAACAATATCCAAAGCTCAATCCAATCCAAGCTAATCCCAAAAGCTCCAAACTCCAAAGGTAACTTTCTCCATGAGAGCTTCTCTCCTTTTATGAGTTGAAGAGGATAAGGTGAGGAGGTTAGGATGATCCCACTAAATCATGAAAGAGAGTAAGATCCAACCCATTCAGATGCCACCTCACCATGGAAGTTTCTCCTTCTAGAAGCATCAAGAAGATGCTCATTTTCCCCACGTATGAGCATTTCCGTACCCTGCCTATACAACAACCTGTGAACACTTCGTGACCTAGCTATGGTGCAGCCTTTGAAAATCAGGCATTTTCACACCCTAGCTATAGTGAAGCATGCGAAAATCCTCTTTAATAGGGTTTTTACAAAGGAAGATGCAACTTATTTTCTCAGGAAAAGTTCTTCTCCCTTCTTTCTTCAAGAACTTAAGCAACTGACCCTTCTGAAGGAAACAAATATATTTACATCATGAACGGTCATAGGGATGATGAAAATAATGTGTAACAGAGAGCCCCCCAAAGTATGAAGTTAGAACAGAGTGATAGCTGAAATACTTTGTTGAGTGTGTGTAGGGGACAAGGAACAGTCGGTCAGAAACCTGCCAACAAACAAGGAAATATAGTACAATAATATATCATCATTGAGGTAGGCCTTCCCATAATTAGAATACAAATGACTCAGAGAATAAATGGCAACATGAAAATCCATGTCAAGTAAGACAGGTCATGGCCACCAAACATACACTGTGGATCCATGCCAATATGACTCAAATCTGAACATAGCCACAAAAAATACATATGGATCTATGTGTTAAAGACTCAAATTTGAACATAGCCACAAGACATACAATGTGGATCTATGCAACAGAACAAACTGAATATACTCCAACGCAACTTGAATCTGTCAGAAAAGATCCAGGGTCTTCATCTCCCCCACTCTATAGTACGAATCTAACCATGCGAATACATGTGTCGAAGTCGAACATGGTAGAAACCACTTGATTATCGGTCATTAGTGAATATCGTTAACAAGTGCGAGGGAAATCACCATTAATGTCAATGAATCCCAAGGTACACTAGTACAATTCAACAAATGTGAATTAATGAGTTGAAGTCCAACACTTGGAGGAATCTCCTGATCAGGGGTCAATAATGAAAACCCACTGTCAAAAGCGAAGAAACCTACCATTGAGGCTTGCAAGTTCCAAGGTACCAATTAGTTTCTAAGTCTAATTCCTAGATAATGAGTTGAAGTTGACAGGAAAAGACTCATCACAGGAGGGCCTTAATGTATCCCCCATCAATGACATGAAATGGGTAAAAAGATTTGATGTAGATCAGAGTAACCAGTAACTCAAGACTGACTTAGGGATGGCTGACACAATATAAGGATTAAGGACTACATAAATGGTCGATGCAACAGAAGGCTTTCCTAGTTGAACTTCTCTTTGAACATATTGATGACACGACAACTGTCTTGGAAATACTAACTCAACAACAGGGATCATAGACCAACGAGTAATCTTATAAGGAGTATGATCAAGAGATGAGAAGATTTTCCAACCTAGACATAAGGCGAGTGAAATAGTGCCATGTTCAAAAGTGACTCTTCCACATAATACGGGTTTAGATACATTTATTTCCCAATTTTTCCTGCACCATTTCTAGCAAGTAGCTCTTTATTTTTACAAAATCTTGAGGAGGATAACATATGCTTGAAATGTAAGCTCATCCTTCGGATGAGTCCTTTGGAGTATGTTTAACGAACCCTAGGAAGGAGTGGTTTGGTCCCACATGGGCCTTTCAATGTTTGTTTTATGAGTCCAAAGAAAGAAAACTCAAGTTTTTTTCATGTTTAGAGAGTCTGAAAAACGCTTAAAGAGAACTCTCTTAGTTCCTTTTTCATAAATTAGTTCGACGAGACCAAAAAATTGATAAACTATCGCTCACTGAACGTTTTCTTCAAATACTTTTACGAGCATGAAAAGAACAAGATCACTCGGCAATATTTTCATGTTTAGAGAGTCTGAAAAGAGCTTAAAGGAAACTCCAAGGGGTTCCTTTTTCGTATAACCTTTACGATTCCGAAAAAGTGATAAAAGTATACTCAGTTACATTCTCATGTATTTACGAGCACGAGAAAGAAAAAATACTAAGCTCGGGATTGTTTTCATTTTTACGAAATCTTTAAAACAAAACAAAACTATGCTTGGGATAGATTTTATTTTTTCAAAAGATTAAAACTAAACAAAACTATGCTTGGACCTGGTTTCATCTTTACACGAGCTTGAACTAGCAGAAAACTATGCTTGAGGTAGGTGGTTTCATTTTTACACAAGCTTGAACTAAAGTAAAAACTATGCTTGAACTTCCCAATGCATTATCCATGAATTCGCATGGTTGGTACTTAGCCCCCAACTTAAGAATCTAGCGGCTCAACTTCAGCAGGAAGTCCAGAGGCTGAGGCAAATACCCCTAAAGATTCATTTCATCCAACTGCAAAGGAGAATGAAATGAAGCTTCAAATACTAGATGAAGTACTTGACTCAATTAGAGAGGGGGAAAACTATTTCATTTTTAAACGAGCTTGACACATAAACAAGAACTATGCTCATAAACTTTGTTTCATTTTTTAACGAGGTTGCCACAGAGGCGAAAAAACTATCCTCATAAGTGGTTTCATTTTTTAACGAGCTTGAAATCAGAAAACAATGCTCAAGGCTAGTTTCATTTTTAAATGAGCTTGAAATCATAAAATCATGCTCAAAGACCTTTGTTTCATTTTTTAACGAGGTTTCCTCAGAGATGCAAAAAATATCCTCGACTCTCTTCTTGATCATGGATTCCAAGAGGACAATGCTCCGGAAGGACACCATTTCAAGGGAAAAAACTTGGTCATGGATTTCAAGAGGTCTTCACTGGAAGGAAGAAACACACTCTAGGAGGACACCATGTCGAGTGTTGCGATAGGAGTAAAGAGATCAGGCTCTAACAACCCTATCGAAGAGATCACCATGTCAACTACTGGATCTAAGTCATCATAAGTTGAATCCATGGGAGACAACACCACATAATTGACCTGTGGCGGGGGTGATACCATCTGCATATAATAACCATTCAAGGAGGCAATCCAGGCGGGGTCAACAAATGAAAGTTTATCAACAGTCACAAATCGTCCCTCATGAGGGAAAGCTATCACACGAAAAAGAGTAGACATAATAGCTTTCATGGCATAGACATAATCTCGCCCAAGGAGTAAAGCGAAATCCAAGGGGTCTTGGACTACCATGATGTCAATAAAGACAGTTTTACCTCCCAAAGTTACAGGAAACTAAGGAAGTGTCCCTAAAGGTTGACTAGTTCTTTTGTTAAAAGCTAACAGATTCTGCATAACCGACACAAGCTGAGGAAAACCCAAAGATTGTCAAGCAAAAGAGGACAAAATACTAATGGACGCACCTTCATCCATCAGTGTCTAAGGAAAATCTTGACCACAGACCTGTATTGTAATCTAGAAAGCAATGTGAGAGGGAAGACGAGGTCCATTTAGCACACCTCAATCAAAACCGATGGCCTCATTACTTGGAGGGTGTTCCACGAGAGAAGGAGGAATACCCACCGGCATGGTAGATTCTGTATCAATGAGAAAAACATGGGTAGTATCAGGTTTACTCTCTAGTGGGAGAGTAGGATCGACCGATGGAGAGATCATATCAACCACTTGGGTTTCATTCTCTAACGGGAGAGTGGGATCGACCGAGGATGGAATCGGATCAACCACTTTGTTAACACTCTCTAAAGGGAGAGTGGGATCAAACGAAGATGGGATCAGATCAACCACTTTGTCAACTGGTTCAATTAAGGACATGACCATATTGATGGCATGATCAATCATATTGATCGGCGATGGGTCCGGAGTGAAAATTCCATCAACTATAGGGGGGTTGAGAGAAAACTTATAATAAGCAACTGGAATTTGAGGCTATGAAACAGTCATGTCTTCTAGTAATTTCAAGGCTTCGTCCATACGAGGGAAAAGGTCAGATAGATGACTCCCATTGCATAACATACATGGGAACTTGACTCTACTTTTATTCTTCCCAACGGTATCGTGAATAGTTGACGGGAGGTCATTAGCAAGTTGTTCAGAGGCTGACGACATGGGTTGGTCAGGGTTTGTAGACCATACTTCTATAACCTTGGATAGACAAAGGAAATCCTTTAGAAGATGGCTACTCTTACAAATCTTGCAAGGGTACTTGGGCTTACAAGTTGTTTGGGTGATCTTGACATCATCAACACTCTCATCATGATCAACAGTAACCGGTTTTTTTCCAACATGTTTGATAGTGGTTGGAGGTTTTGAACCTTGTTTATCTTTCTTATTCTTAATCTTTCTTTTCTTCTTCTTCTTATTCACCTTGTTACTAGCTTCAGAACTTTCACTCAATGAAGAAGATGAAATGAAAGGAAACCTTGCAAGAGAATAAGGCGAAGAAGACCTTACTGGTGAAGAAGGTGAAGGATCAACATGAGGTTGATGCTCTTGGGGGGAAGTGCTTGTGAATGAAGCACTAACTACATTGAGGATTACCTGAGTGGAAAACAACCATACTGGTAATCCAATTGTGAGACCTAGAAGGCTCAAAGTAGCAATATGCGGAGGACCAATGTTTCTGTAAGAAGGAAAAACAAAAGGTTCCCCTGGAAAAGGAGTTCCTTCATTGGTCATTCTGCGAAATGACACCATAAAAATAAAGATCCAATCTAGAGTCCACTAGGGAAAACAAACAACACACGTTAAAAATCTAGTAAGAAAATAAGAAAACAAAACCTTCTAACAATGAGCACACTAGTTGGTGGTGAAATCCAACGTCGCGGGAACAAAGTAAGAAGGGGATGAGATAGAGCGGGTAGAAAAGTTACGTTGATGACCTACTTAACGAACTTACGCCTTGGTGCAAGTTCCCTCACATAATCATAGGTATACCCTCCAAGGAGCCTGAGTGAGTTTGGCCAACGTCGATTCTAGGTACCATGAAGACTTGCCCCTCCACAGTCACCTCGTGTAAAGAACCTAAAGAGATAGGCCACTAAGGTTACCAATTACTACAATGATTCTCGGGGAAACATTTGACATTTTGATCCACATGCAAAGGCAGGGTATCTAGCCCAAAATCAACTTGAAAGGCTTCTACTTATAATTGTGGGTATACCTTCAAGTGACCCCCATAATACGTGAAATCTCTACACCAAGACCAAAAAAGCAGGGTGAGTAACTTTGCCAGTCTTAATGTGACCTCGTGATTGACCCTTGTGTGAGAAGGGCTTCCCAGGACAAAATGTAGTAAGTGGATTTAACTGTCCCTATCACAAGATACTATGTTTGTGTCCATCTTTGGAAAGTTATCTTTCACACCTATTCCAAAGCCCTACAACTAATCTAATGTAGGTTTTCTACCATAAAATATAAAATGTCTAATCAATTTTTATAAGCGCTTTATTTTTAAGGTTGTTGATACTCAAAAGGAATATAGCATGGACAATATGGTGTTTTAACTGACTTGAAAGTTATGCAAAGAGATGAAGAGACAATATTTTCATTTCGATGAGAGCTATGCTACGAGAAAGAGAAAACATTTATCATTCCCATATGCACAATGTCCCAAAATTTTAAAACTCATCAATTTCAATATATTCAATAAATGATACAAAGAGATTGTACACCAATACAGGATTCAAATGCAAGGATTTCCCCAATCTAATATAAAGCAAGAAATTAAATCCTTTTCTTTCAAAAATTTCACTAAAAGCAATAATGAACTTTCTTAAAACAAAGAAACCCAAACTAAAATTTTTCTTTTAAAGAGAACTATTTAGAAGAAATTTGATCTTTCCCTAAACAATTCTAAAGAAAAAAAACGCTTTGTAATTGAAAAACACTCAAAGCAAGAGACTAATCCTTCACAACCAAACAAAGAAAATATGGCTAAAATCAACTCAAAGAATGTCAAGCAGACTGTAAATAGATCAATATAGGCTCTAAAAGTTCAATCCAACTGATCAAAGAAAAACTGGGCATCAAAATATAACAAGACCCAATCCAAAACAAAATTCACAAACAATTTCGCAAGCCAACAATATATTACAGTGCAAAAATCAACAGTTTTTGTAGGCTAACAATGGGTAGGGTGCGAAAATGTCGCACTGGTTTAAACAGTGAGGTGCGAAAATCAAAGTTTTTCGCAGGCTGTATACAGGTGAAGTGCGAGAATGTTTGTAATCAAAAGGAATTTGGAAAAAGGACAAAGATTCTAAGTGAACTTTCAGATCCAAAGAGTCTGGATGGATCTCCCACAGACTCAGAGACCAGAAATCAAGCAATCAAAGCAAGGGAAACTAGACTAACTAGGAAACAATCCATTCCCCAGTATGGTCGCCAATTTTTTTATTGGATAAATCGGTAGGTGCGGACACTAACTGATCTCCCTAGATCCACATATATCTAGAACAAAACATACTAGAACATGATGCTTTCCTTAAGTTTTAGATATTGAATTTAATAACTAAAAAGGGATAGGTGACATACCGTTTAAACATCACTTCCTCTCACCATCGCCATCCTATCTCTGTTTCAACACTCATACAATGATGAACCTGCAAAATAACGCAACCAACCAAAGTGATAGTAATAGCATAAACTCAATATAAACCTATGTATGTAATCAAGGAATCATACAATAAAACACAACAAGCGTTATAGGAAAGAATCATATTACTGTATCATATTAAATGTGAAAGAGAGATTACAACCATGGCCTTGATGTCGTAAGGTCCCTTACAACTGTCCTTCCTTCCCCACACACTTCCACTCCAATAATTCTGAGAGCATAGATCTAATAATATTCACAATCTATCTTGAAAAAATGGCTCATCTAGCCAAGCCAACAATATCCAAAGCTCAATCCAATCCAAGCTAATCCCAAAAGCTCCAAACTCCAAAGCTAACTTTCTCCATGAGAATTCCTCTCATTTTATAATTTGAAGAGGATAAGGTGAGGAGGTTAGGATGATCCCACTAAATCATGAAAGCGAGTAAGATCCAACCCATTCGGATGCCACCTCACCATGGAAGTTTCTCCTTCTATAAGCATCGAGAAGATGCCCATTTTCCCATGAATGAGCATTTTCGCACCTTGCCTATACAACAACCTGTGAACACTTCACGACCTAGCTATGGTGCAGCCTTTACAAATCAGGAATTTTTTCACCCTAGCTATAGTGAAGCATGTGAAAATCCTCTTTAATAGGGTTTTTACAAAGGAAAATGCAACTTATTTTCTCAGGAAAAGTCCTTCTCCCTTCTTTCTTCAGGAACTCAGGCCATTAACCCCTCTGAAGGAAACAGATAGGTTTACATCATTAATGGTCATAGGGATGACAAAAATGATGTGTAACAGGCCTGCACCCAGTGTTCAACGTGGATCTCCTTCGGCTATATTTCCCACCATTATTGGACACCTCAGAGATAGAAGAATAGTGGACACCAGTAGAGATCAACCTTGACTACATGCAATAGGAATCTAGTGATCATATTGTGGACACAGAGTTCAAGGGAACTTGATAGCAAAGGATCCATATTTATTGAGTTTTTAAAGTAGGGCAGCCCCTACACCAAGGAAAGTGGCTCGCCCGAGGCCAAATTCAGTAGAAATTTCCTCATCTGATTGGGGAACTGAATGCAATGGAGACCATTTATTCCTAAGGGGGGACGATTGATCTAGAAGGATATAGATAAATATATCTTCATACTATAGATGAAACCTATCATACATCTACAACATACATTCATAAAACACATAAACACATAACCACATAAACAACCATGTGCAAGAAAAAATGTTATCTTTTCATTAATATGAAAATTTGATTACAATATGTGTAGGTTGGTGCAAGATACCAGATATATAAAATATGTAGAACAGAAACGAAATGCTAGAAATGACAGAATAACAGTAAAATATCCAGCATAATCTTCACAATACACAGAAATGATATACGAAATAGCAACAGAAATAGCACTTTGAATCAGATAGCAATGTTCACAGGCCTCTTCGAGGGGGCAACCTCCAATCGAGCAGCTCTCTGTTACAATAACATCCAAGCTAGGAAACATGAAAAACAGGAAACATGAAACACAGGATGTAGCTTCGACTGACTGGGTAGAGCTAACTGATATGCGACTTGTCCCACACGCTTTAGAACTGTGTAAGGGCCATAAAATTTGGGTGCTAGCTTCTGACACTGCTCGGCCTTGAGGGAAGTTTTCTTATATGGTTGCAGCCGCAAAAACACCTGATCCCCTTCTACAAATTGACATTCCGAGCGACCTTGATCTGCTTGCTGCTTCATTCTGTTCTGGGCCATGACCAAGTTCTCTTTAAGGGTACGAAGGATATCCTCTCGGACTGTAAGTGTTTGGTCGACCGCCT